>OZ019968.1:25551662-26151662 GCA_963970395.1 Ephialtes manifestator
AAATAAAAACCACTGAAAGAATATCCTATTTTTTGCCATTTCAGTTTTTATTATAATCCTGAGTAGAAATTTTGAGCGTTACGTCAGGCGTTAATTTGGTGCTGCTAGGGCCCTGTCAGGGCCTACTCATCGCCCGAACAGGGCCTGATTTGTGCCTGATGTAACGCTAAAAAAATTAAACGTCTTATAATATTTCTTGTTAAACTGTGATCCGTATGAAGAACTGTATGTTTTTGGGCCGAGTTTGATTTCATGACATTATAAGTTTAATCTGGTCTGTCCAGGTATTTTATTGTCAGTTTTCCAAGTTCCATCCAAATCTCACAAGAGCAAAACCGACTTGGAAAGACTCCACGTTTACTTTTAATACATTAGAATTTGTGTTAATGTATTTTATCGATTGTGTTATCCGTCTACTTTTTTTCCAAGGATATTTTTTCCGATGTAATTTTTTGCGAGTGTTATTTTGTTCAGAGATTTTTTTTCTATGCTCTTTTATCCGCGAATATTCTTTTCTACATTCGTTGGTTTCGGATAAACTTAAAACCTACTAACTTTAATAGTAAGTTCATCCATTTATGTATATTCACTTCGAAATGTCGAAATTGATACAATACAGGATATTGACATTGTTTTTTATTTTGCTTCCTCATACAGGAAAAATGTTTTCTTCGAAAAATACCGAGGTATTATTAAGGGGAAGGAGTCAGGTCAAAAAAATTGATTTTGGAAATTCAATATCCTCCAAATCCTATTGCATATAAAAATGCCCAATGCACTATATTGTTGATAATCGATGAAAGGATTTTTTACTGTCGTCTGACATGCATATGATTTTCAATATTTTCTTAAGCAAAGTTCTTAGGTTTTCCATTCTGCGCATGATTCAGATCAAACTACTAGGCAGATTGGAATGGTTGACATCTCATTTTCTTTTTCATGAAAAGATACACCGGCTAAATGGAGCACACTATTTTTTTTCATTCTAAAAGAAAAGTTAATCACTAATTTAGAAAATAGTATAACATTTATTTATTAACAATTATGTCACTTAAAAAATATTACCTTTTATTAATATTTGCTCCATTTAGCCGGTGTATCTTTTCATGAAGAAGAAAATGAAATATCAACCATTTCAATCTGCTTAGTAGTTTGATCTGAATCATGCGCAGAATGGAAAACCTAAGAACTTTGCTTAAGATAATATTGAAAAGCATATGCAAGTCAGACGACAGTAAAAAATCCTTTCATCGAGTACCAACAATATAGTGCGTTGGCCATTTTTATATGCAATAGGATTTGGATGATATTGAATTTCCAAAATCAATTTTTTTGACCTGACTCCCTCCCCTTAATGTCAGTACATTAATATCACATATATAATATTACACACACACACACACACACACAGGCAATTTTTTCGTCGTTTCAGACAGTATTAAGTGTATTGACACGAATATCTCGAAAAAAAAAGTTTGAAGCAAACAAAACTTCCCCTATGACGAAGCAAAAATGCGAAAAAAATATCCATGTGGATCAATTGGCGTAAACTGAGATATTATTTTGCAGTTTGATTGCTGTACCTTATTTCTGTATTAAGGAGGAGGTTTTTAAATAAGATCCACCTTAATTTAAACTAGATTCTCTTTCAAAACAAATTAAAATCTTTTAGCATTCGATTAATTTGACTGTACCGACGTTACCATCTTAATTTGTAGTAGTATTAAATTCAACGAAAATACACCAAGATCAATCGCGCTCATTTCACAGCCATCAGTCAAAGGTTAAATGATTTTTGCGGTTATTAGTCCCCTTATGGCAACGATTACATAAATTATCACCATCGCAATAATGATCGCCCAATCATGCCGTCCCGTGGGCCACGTGCCACAGACCGTTCTCTCTATTAGTTAAATGCTTGTATCTCTCACGCACAAATTGCTCGGCAGAAAACGGCCTAACTCATGAACGTAGAAATTGTTACTGGCGTGTCCCTCTTCCTCCCCGTCGTTCCAGTGAAAATTGCTACCGGTGAGCATAATACGTATGCTCTGCAGGGTCAAGCCTGCCACGCTCCTCGTGCAGCCGCGTGCAGAGTTGCGCACGAGGAAAATACATCCACACTCACACAGTTCCAGCGGCGCGAGAAGCAGGAGAGCAACCAACACGCATCACGCATTACACATTACACGAAAAATCACACTAGCAGGCAGCACAATAACGCAAATATCCAAACAGCAAATTACGCTCGAGCATATAATAGCATATGTCCTCCGTCTTTTATTGAGGAACGCTTGCTATAACTTGCTAATTTTAGTGAAGTTGCACCTTTTTTCGGATGTTTGGTCGAAATGGTATTTTGTGTAAATTTGTTTTAGGGGTTTAACAATTTTTCTTTTAAATCGACAGCAAAATTTTCATGCTGAGATTTTTTTGTTCGCATTCTACTCACTAGTACAATTGAAAATAATTTACGGTTGCCTATTACATGTGGAGGACTTGTCTGTCATAAATGGTGCTAAATTTAGAAAAAAACCATTGAGGTGCCGAACCATCTAAAAATTGTCAAGAATTAATTTTTTTTATTCGTTGTACTATTGTATTTTAAAACTTGCTAGTTAAACCGCATAAAATTAATATAAAACACCGAATGCCCAATTTGTTTACAGGTGAATCTTTTCACCAGTGAAATATTTTCGCAGCATTCTTAGTCGATTCATGACTAGACAAAATTGCAGATGCACAATTGAAATATGAACGAAAATTGTTTTAAAGAAATAGTATTATCAGTTAAAAATATTTCCGCACATTAGGTGAATCAGTTTTCTTAAGATTTCAGTTAATTGAGGCACTCTTAAACTTTCTACTTCAGTCCACTTTTTATAAAAAGCAACGATGAAAGATTTCCAATTATATTCGAGGGTTGAAGACGTGCAATTTTCTTTCTCTTCCCCGAAAATAAATTTCTTGTTGATTTAAAAATGAATTCTTGAGTTCCCCCGTATTGGTGCGGATAATATGTATGCGGGGCACTCAATATCAGTTCATCCGCTAAAAAAAAAAAGATCCTCTCAAATAATTTATAAAAACCAAATTATATAATCTCAATAAATACTCAAATAAAACAAAAATAATCTTTTAAGATAAAATTTGCAACCACAAAAATACGCCATTGTTGTGGCCAATCAAAACGAACATTGATTCAGATTTAATGAAGTAATGTAAAACAAGATTTCATGGCTGGATGACTTAAAATATATATTTCTAAGATGAAAAACATTCGATATCGACGCCGACTGCGTTTCCTCCAATTCTATCGATGAAAAACAAATTCTCAGTAGTAATACCCCAAGAGCTTCAAAATTATTGGGTATTTCCCGATGACTTCGTTGCATAGAAACAAGAGTGTCAAGGTTTGCAGGTTATTTTTCTGCAAAACTTGATACGAAAAAATAATGAGTATAATTTTTTTCGTGGGTCTCGTAATGACCCAAGACTTGCAGACGTTTTAATTTTTTTTCAGATTCAACACTTGATTCTAACAGACCGAATATTTGCTGTTCAATGTACCAATTTTTTTTTTCATGTCCTGAATATAGTCAAACCTTATGTGCATTGCCACACATTCGTCGAAAAGATATAGCCATTTTACGTTACATACTTATATATTTCCGACATATTAATTTTTCATAAATCAACAGTTACCGAAAATTATGGGATACACGCAGAATACGCAAAAATTGGCATCGCCAACAGCAGCTGCTTTATTTTTTTATTTTATCATCGAATGTTAATTATTAATGTTTGCAGTGAATTATACTTTCAACGAATTAATTAAATCTGAATAAACTTTCTGTTTATAGTTCATAAAAAGCCACATATGTTCGTGATTTCATATTTCAGATACGATAAACCGTTTCCGATATAGAAAATAATGTAAATAAATTGGAAATCCGTTTCAAATATTTTTTTAATAACGTCATGTTTGGTGCATTTATTGGAGTTATATTACCTGATATTTGGAAATTATTTGAAGAAAACTTTTTTTTAGAAGGTGTAGTGACATGGAGTGCCACATGTGTATGTACTATCTTGTGGTATAGTTGAGGGAGTCTTACCCTGTGAGATGCAGTACATGATTTGCCGAGGAACCTTGAGACCGGCCGCGAGACAAGCCGCGAACGAGGCCGAGAAGTTTATAGCCATCCTCGCGAGCTTTGCTCCTTCGCCTCCTCCTCATCCGTACAGTTCGATAACTCGTCGATCTCTCCTCTCTCTCCTCGCGCCCACCTCTCCTTCGTCTTTTCCTCGTCCTCTTGCAACCACCAACTATCACACTACAGCTTCTCTCTAACTCTCAAACGACCCAATGAACTAGCCTGCGGAATAAACATCATCATGTGCGTCAGATCTCGAGAATTTCTTGCGTTGGCGGCATTTGCGACGGAAGGAAATCGCGAGAGGGATAATGTTAGGTATTTTCACCCTATCGAAGGGCGGACGAGGGTGCAACGAACTTGGCTAAATGTACGATTAGACTTGATTTTAGGGTGCTGTTGTCGATGTCGATGCTGCAGGGACAGACATTCGGAAATTAATAATTCATTCACGTAGCCTTTCGCGTATGGCAACAAAGTTTATACAAGGTTGCGAACGAAATTGAGGGAAAATTAAACTGAGCTTAGAGTTTTGTCGTCTAACGAGTAATTAATTTTTTTTCTTCTTTGTATCATCGAAATTTAAATGTGAATTGAATATTTGTCGAGCATTGTCATAATTTAATTGTGAAGCAAAAGAAACATCATTATTATATATTTATATTAATTAAATTATTTCCACTATACATTGCAGTATTATCCGAAACATTGTTTTTTTTATTTGTTCAGACAAATTTGCTCCCGAAATATTTGGCTAAATGTCGTTCAACGAAATAAAGTTGGAAGACCAAAAATGCATGAAAAACCGAATTCAAATCTCATTCCTGAATTCGAAAAAAATAAAATAAAGTATGTCATTAAATAAAAAAGTTATTGTGTCGAAAAAAAAAAATAAACTCTCTTTCGCTCTTATGATTAAATACTTAACTTTCTAAAGAACTTGATAGCCCAATGTAAATTAACGCCAAAACATTGGCAAACATGAAAAACATTCTTGGATGTCTGATGAGACTTTTTGAAGTTGAACGCATCGCATTAACAAAACTATGCTGCAATAAATATGAAATTGAAAACAAATGAAGTTTTTACTCGCAGTAGCCAAAAGAACACTCTCAGAGGACAAAGAATCATTTGCACAAAAAGTGTAATAGAAAAATAGAATGTGAAAAGATCAACTTCCACCGTCGATTTCACAGAGCTTTTATAGTCAAGTCCTCACGCAAGTATATATAGTCGTCGAGACGCTACCGCTCTTGATATATATATACACGGTGAAGTTATATTTTCGCTGCAACAGAGCCAGACAGAAAAGTATACATTCTTCATAAATTCATAGCTATTACCAGAAAGTTCGCGACTGTAGACGTCCGAGGGTGAAGTTGGCAAACTAAAATTATGCTCTCGAACCAGTCGCACTTCACGCTCGCCTCTAACCCTTTACCAGACGAAAAAATAAAATAAAACGAAAAAAAACTTAATTTTCCCTTTTGTTTTCAGCGTAAACTTCTGAAAAAAAATTTGAAGTCTAGTCTAGAGGGATCGTACCTACTGCTCAGCGTACCGTACGTACCTAGCCCGCTGTACGGGAGAGTGCGGATCGATTGAAAGCTATAAGGGAGTCCTCGTACGCCGACGCAACTTAAAAGAGTGCGACTACCCTACGGACCCACGATGCGACCACCGCTGCATTCGACTCTCCGTTCACTACCACCATCAAAGCTTCAACTACCACGTTCCGGAAATAAAGACTTTTGTTGCGAATTATACATCACGAGAGAAGAAAAAAAAAAACATGGAGAAGGTCTCGATCTTGATCCTACGACGAGCATAGCTATGACTGTTGATGAGATTCCTAGAAGGTGACAGAGTGAAAGGACGAGACGAAGAGTCTACGGTGTACGCCCACGCCCCGATGAGGCTTCGCTGAGCGAGCGCGCGCCGTACATAAATATTTTTCAAGCCAATTAGTATCCGATGAATATTCGACCAGGTATTAATCATGTAGCTACTCACAACGTTCCTGAGTTTCCAATACTCAAGTCAGATCGTTCGATGAGTGCATACACAAATTGCTTATAATCGTAACTTTACTTCCTCCACGCTCCAGTGAAACTTACCAATTCGAAAATGTTTATTTGTTTATTCTAATCCAGATGTCATAAGAATAAATTTGGCAATATGATTTTGTCACCGTATGCGACTATTTTCGGTCGATTTTTAATAATGGTATTTTGCGAAGCACAACTCGGATCTGAGACAATGATCGCTAGATTCAAAGCGTGCGAAACCGAAGCCCAATTGAAATTTCGCTAATGCGTATCTTCATAAATATCGACTGTAGCTGCTTCATAAATTTAATTAATTAATTAAACAGCCACAATCGACGAATTTTTATCTCAAACATTTATTTGTCTCAGAGCCGAGATCTGCTTCGCAATATTAACAATACACGGTCTATATTATATTGTATCATTTATTATATGCCTATAATATACTATGGTTAACTTTCGCAATTTCGGAAATACAAATTCATTGTTTTGTAAGTTAAAGGATAAATATCGCGAACTTGACATACATAGCACAAGTACGAAACATTTATATAATCATGGGAAAAAATGCGCTTGGTTATATATACGCTAGCCGATTAATTGGTTAGACCAACCAAGTTATTGGTCACGCCACTAAGCGCATTGTAATACAACCAATAACTTGGTTGGTATAACCAACAATCTGATTGGTCTAACCAAGAAATCGGGCGGCGTGTATTTAACCAAGCCTTTTTTTCCGTGATGAAAAGAAAATGAAGAAAACGAAAATTTGGTTGACTAAACCTCTTCGTGAGGTTAATTACAGCGAAAGGGATAAAGAGGTTGACTCAACCTCATCAATACATTGTCACGGTTCCTTAGAACCAAGAATTTGTGTGGTTGAGAGAACCACACAACCGCATAATTATCACAAATATTCCTTTCGTTTCGTGCAGATCATGTGTAGTATTGCAACAGATACCAACTATGTGATTGGAATATCGTTCTGTTTCTCTTAAACTACTCGGTTTTTTTGCTTTGCATTTATTATAAACTTTTAATAGAATTGAAACTTAAATATATTCTGATATTAGCAGAATTAATAAAGGAGAATATGGATGAAAAACGAAAAATTTCAATCAACTCCATCATTTTCGATAAATAACTGCCTGGAATGGAATTTGAACGGCTTATCTACGAATTATGTTTACCTACCTAACTTGCTTCTAACTACGCTAATACTACCTTGTGAATCGCCCGTATTCAAATGCTCATTCAACTTCTGTTTCACACGATGCGCAAGCTTAATGTATTGGTTTTCAGGAAATCGATCTAGACCAAAGTTCTCCTGAGTTTAAGAATCAATGATTGAATGATCATTTATCATTTATCTATGAAGCTGCTTTAAAGAAATCATGTTGATCATTGAACTAAAACCTATAATTCATTTAATCACTCCTAAATCTCCACTTGATTGCCGTCCAATATTTTCTTCACACTTCATCAAAGCACCACCCATTGCGATTCGTTTAATGTTATATATCATTGCATCAAAGGAAGACAAGTTTCATTCGGTTTTATTCGGCGATTGATTAGGTTTTCTAATGAAGTGGAGTCAACCGAATGTTTTATAGCATTACTCTGGGTCGGATTCTCTTAAGAGCAGAATCATTTTGGTTATTAAAAACAGGTGTATTTTGAGAAAACCTTCGTAATAATCAAATAGACGTTTAAGCGGTATTTGATTTAACCCCATATTTGGTTGGATCAACAGCTTTGGGGTTCATTTAATCAAATGTTCTGTTGAACTTTGCGGCATCGCTACCGCCAAAAAATGATGTTGCTTGAAATATCATTCGGTTATCTGAACCTCTATTTCCTTTCAGCCAAAGTAATATTAGCTAACCTGGCGGCGAGGTTGACGGCGAGGTTCATTTTATTTTTCTATCTAATGGGTTCTGGTTTGCTTAATTCGTTATGGAAATACTGTATATTCACGATATATTTCACAATATTATAAAAATATCTCGCGAACACCAATGGATAAGAGAATCTACACCGAGAGAAAATTTTTCATTGACGCCAAAGAAATGAGTAGATTGATTTTTGTTTTCATTGGTTTCAATGTAATAGTGCATTTAAATTTCAAAGAGAATATTTTATTGCTTGTAAAGAAACATTTACTCAGTGAGCATATAATAAAGAAACAGTTTTATTGTTTTAACGAAACGTTTCCATTGATTCAAAGAAAAGATATACTTGATGGCAGCAAGTGCGCCAACGGTTTGCGCAATCGCGATAGTTGTGTCGCAATCCGGCGAAAAACCAGCAAAATGGATAAAGACGTAGCGGTAGGTACTCGGCACGGTTGATTGTTTCACATACGCCAGATGATCAATTGATCACGCTAACAAAGTTTTTGGTTAACATAGCTAAGTTCACTGGTACGCAACCATGAACTTACAACGCCTATAGGCCTGTCTCTCTCGCACCTAACCTCACTTTTTTGTTTTTCGGTTCTCCCGTACGAACGGCTTCGATTTTCGAGGAGCCAGAAGCTTAGCCTATTTCTGCAGTACTTCCGCACATTCTCTCAAAATATGAGCTTTATCGGCACACGGAGAGAAATGGATCCGCGAATATAGCTTTAACTCGCAGAAGATATTGTACGGCGGTGACACATAGGCTCTATTGTAAAAGCTCATAGAAACAATTTACAGCTTACGATACGTATAGTAATCGTCTCAAATTTGCTTGATTACAACAATGACTTATTCCTTCGCAGTATAGTAATCCGTTGTATATTTTTCAAAGCTGAAAACATTAGAGTAATCTTCATTTACATGGGACTTATTACCGTCGATTAATGTTAATTTCCTATTCTGCTTTGGGTTTATCAACATGTAGGGGGTTTTTAGATTCGCAAATAAGAACATGATTAATGTTGAAGTCGCAAATTTATTCATCCACTACATATGTAAAATTTTCCTAACAGCATACGTTTATTGTTTGTGGTTTTTTAAAGTCTTTCTTTTCTTCAAAAGCGCTGGGTCGTTACTATTTTATAACGACCCGAAGAGAGCGACAAAAAAATCGATATATTGCCCTGCGGTATAATACCACAAGACGAATCGGCATGAAACCTCCCCGCTTATATGCGCCTCCGTAGTCACTTCCATTTACGAGAATCGGTACACGAATTCGTCATCTAGCGACAGCACAAATAAGTAGAACTGTGAATCTAGAGTGTATAAGAAATGTTGTAATTACTATACCCCATAAGAAAAATTGACATGTCATATTAAATGGTAAACAAACCCAGAGAACATTTAGTGAGTTTTCAGCCGCCAGATGGCGAATAACCACGATTTTTCCCGTAAACGAAAAGATCTACGGCGGTGCATATAAAGAGCAGTATTTTCGCCCAAAAGTGTCTTTCGTGGTACATCGAAGACATGGCAGTGAAGCTGCCCAATATTTGTATTTTTGGTCGAGTTGCCATATGATAAGTTACAACTCTGACTTATCGTCCTACTTTGGCTAGCATGTTGCAGTTTCAACACAACAGTCAGAGAAACAAAATTAAATTACAAAATATAATGGCGTCTTTAAAAATGTTCACATTTTTATACACTAACTTGCAAAGCATGTTAAATACATTTCCCCTTCCTTCCCTTAAATACATTTAAGGGAACGCATAGAAAATCCCTCAATAATTAATTCCAGTATCATATAGAAAATAGTATGAAAAATTTACTAATTGTTCCTGTATAAAAAGGAAATACTATGAAACATATAAGTAAAATTTCGTTTGGAAACATTAATATAGGAATAATGAGCATGGTACTAAAGCAAAATCGGAAAGATTACTGTAATGAATATTACAATGAATATTACAATGAATATTCATTACAGTAATCTTTCCGATTTTGCTGCAATATTCATTGTAATATTCATTGTAATATTCATTACAGTAATCTTTCCAATTTTGCTGCAATATTCATTGTAATATTCATTACAGTAATCTTTCCAATTTTGCTTTAGTACCATGCTCATTATTCCTATATTAATGCTTTTACAATGAATATTACAATATTCATTGTAAAAGCTTCTACGTATGTAGGAACAACTTTGATAAAGCCCTTGTTTCACCGCGGTACGCAAGTTATAGTAATTAACAACAGAAACCCGCGTAGCTATACACAGACTTTTTCTCTGTGCAGAGTACTTTAGGAAAAAATAGGTTTCGAAATGTTGAGCTGTGGTGGGGGAAGTGCACGGAAAAAACGACTTTGTTAGGTTAACGAAAAAAATAGTTGGACCCAACCAAGCGACTGACAGACAAACGATTTCTTGGTTAGATCAACTATTTTCAGGTGGTTGGCTCTGATCGTTGCTCGAACTAAATAGTTAGTTGGGCTGACTACCATTGTGGCGCCAACTATCTTACTTAGTTGGAACAAGAATAAAATTTGTTGTGTCACCTATTTAAGTCAACTAAGTCGGAATGGTAAATGTAACTAATATCAGGTCATCACACCGACCAACCGGATGGTAGTGGCAACAAATTTTCACTCAACTAATAAATAGTTCGTTGGCCCAACGAAGTCGTTTTTCCGTGTGCCTCTTAAGTGAAGTCAATAAAAAGAACATACTTGGCTTAAATACACATTTCTTTGAAGTTAAAGAAAAAGGTATCATTCAATCAGAGACGATTTCATTGATTCAATGTCATTACTTTTCATTGAGTTTCACATCTTTTCAACACTTGAACGCTATCTTTTATTTCAGAAGATAGTGTTGGAACTCAAGTATTTCATTTTATTTCCAAAGATTTTTGTGAATCAATGAAACTTTTTCTCTCGGTGTAGCGTAGGTGTTATTTTATGGTAGGATAGTTTAAGTTAAGCCAGATTATATTATAGGGTGCGGTTCAAGATAGCGAATGGCTAAAATAGCAAATTCCATAATAATGGCCATTCTACATGCAGATGTTCATTATATTTAAACTCGCTATCTCAGCTACTGGCTGTTTTGACCCCCCATCCTATTAAAATCCATTCGAAATAGCGAATGGCTAAAATAGCGAATTTCATAATGATGGCCATTTTAGGTTCAGACGTTCATTATTTTGAAACTCGGTATGTTGGTCATCCGCTATTTCGACCCCCACCCATATTACATAAGATTAAATTAATTTAAGTTATATTTCCCTTCTGAACCCTCTTGACCCTGATTATTGTACAGCACCCTGGGAATTATTAATAGGGTTAGGGGGGAAGACATAAAGGAACTGAATTCCTGGAACAGGTGTGTTTGGGTCATTCGCTTGGGACGCTCGAGTGCGAGGGCGCCTGGAGCCCCAACCGTAAGAAACCCTCGTCATTTATAAAGATATATGGAGCCAAAAAGAGCATATTTCATATTACTGCCAGATGTATTCTAAACAGAAATATTTATTTATTTATACAATATCTATAAATTTCGTAATTTGTCGGTCCATGAGATGTTGATCTCGCATAAATGAAAAATATTATATTTTTAAAGATATATAATAAATATACTTTGCAGCAGAAAATACCATATCCCCTTTACATTTCATATTTATTTTTTAATGTATTTCTTTTCAATGTTAGGACACTCAGGGTAACCCCCATTTTCACACCTTGTGAAGTAAAATTTCATACAATATTCGTTGGAAAAACTTTTTCTTAACTCGTGTGATTGCAACACCCGCTTTCGGCAAGTGCCGCAAGCTCACACTCATCAGAAAAAGTTTAAGTGCACTTGTATTGTAATAAACTATCATATCAGCATGCGGTTCAAAAATAAATGAAACGTGTATTTAAGGATGTATGATAGGTACAACCCCGTCAAACGTGAGTTTCAGAGAAAATTTCGAACACTACCCGAGGGATATAGATCGGAAAAAAATCAAGCATGTGCTGAAAAGGTGCTGAAAAGATCGATTCTGCATTATCATTCCAAAATGTTATTAAAAAATTGATGAATAAAAAAATTGTTGAACGAATTACCCGACAACCTAACGTTTTTTTTCGAAAGAAAATGATTTGTCAATTTTTCCGAATACATATAATTTTTTATAATTTTTTTAGGTACTTAGAAAGATGCGTGAAAAATAACGAGTTTTGGATATGCGTTTGTGAAAATTAGTCTTGAGTATAATAGATGGTTTTATGCCAAAAATCACAAAGCTTCTTCTATGGGGAAGGCAAAAATTATCAACCTACCCGCAAAAAATAATGATGTAAAATTGTGATCATAAATTGACATATCTCAAAAAATGGCACTTTTTGACATACACTGTTAGAAAAGATTGGAAGTTTTTATTCATAGACTCGTCATCGAAATTTAATATACAATTGTGATATCAAATTCATGAACTTTTCCAGTAAAATCAAAGCAAATTATGAAAATTCAAGTACTTTTACTGTAAAATTAAAGTAAATTATTGAATGTGCTGTACCATACATTAATTGTACATTACACTTGTATACTAAATTTAATATACTAGTCTGTGAATAAAAACTTTCAATAAAAGTACACTAAATTTCAAGTAGATTTCTTTTCCAGTGTATGTCGATTTGTAATCTCAATATGACATAATTTTTTTTACGCGGGTAGTTTATCGGGCTCGAGAATTTTGTGCACGGAAAAAACGACTTGGTTGGAGTAACAAAAACATTGGTTATCTCTAACCATTTGTCTTGGTTATATATGCGCCAAACGATTTTCTGGTTGCATCAACCAATGGAACTTAATTAGATTAGATTAGTTGCAGCAACCAAGTTATTGGTACGGCCGACGACGATTAAATAATTAGAATATTTAATAACTAAGTATAGTTGGAACAACCATTTCACTGGGCCGGTTTAACCAATTTACTTGGCTGGCGCAACCAATCTACTTGGCTAGAATAACCAAATTTCTTGGCTCAATTAATCAATTTTCTTAGTTGAATCAACCAATCCACTTGGCTGAATCAACCAATTTTCTTAGTTGGACCAACCAGTCCACTTGGCTGGATTAACCAATTTTCGTTGTTCGACCGAAAACGATAAACGTATTGAATCATAGGTCGTATGGGATGATCACGGCTGGGGTGCTTACAATTCCATAGCCATGTCAGCGTTATCCAGTTCCATAAGCATACCCGCCTAAATCGTACCACGGGACGGGTGCTTCTGTACACGTCTATCTTCTTTGATGCCACACGCAATTTAATTAAACGTTGTTGTTGCAGCTTGTTTGCGGAGTTTTGAGATATAGATTTTCGAATACGCTTCAAAATTTTATTTTCTCTTTGCCCGATTTTTGGATGTGGGCAGCCTAGACAAGTGATGCTATTCACAAACATCATTCTTTATCACGTTCCTTCCGTTCGAACTGACACTAACAACTGAGTTTGAATTGGTTTAAACAAATTAAAGCCGATAAAAGCAAGCATCCGGCTTGTAACTCAAAAGCACGCTTTGAGGTTCCTAACGTGGTTCCGCGACTAGCGGCCGGTGATGATACTAACCAAAATAGTTGTCTCTACCAATAAAAATGGTAGTCTTCCATTCTACCAAAAACTTGGTCGTATCAGCCGTAATGGGAATCAATTCTCGTGGTTGGTTCTTTAGAACTACACAAACTACAATTTCTTGGTAACGACAACTATTTCTGTTAGTCATATGCACTTAAGTATGAACTAAGTTGCCGTTGGTGAGGGAACCAATTGTGCGACATTAAATCTATGGATATAGTAGTTACAATGACCAATTTTGTTTAACTAATAAAAAATTGGTACATTTAATCAAGTCATTTTTCCGTGTGGCATCTGAATATTAATGAGGAAGATATGTGCAAGGTTCTACTTTGCACCGGTTTACAAAATTGATGGAGAAGTAGCTGAATGAAGCACGAAGAATGATTCGACGTCTGTTTACGACTGTATATTGATAACATCGAATTCCTGACCTTACTCACACCGAGCCGGACGCGCTGCGGCACTGCCTCTGGTGTTCTCAGGCCAGAGCACAAAAAACAATCGTACCAACGCGTCAGCGGCACAACAGGTCAAACCGGACTGCACGTTACTGCGCTTTCCTACCTCAAAACCTCCTCCCGACTACTGCACACTGGCTTCAATGTTTCTTGCACGCTCGTCGAGAGGAAAATAACGAGATCCACGGCAGAAACTAGTTTCATTAATGTTACGAACTTGTTGTGTATAAATAACAGCGCTGAATTCGTAATACATTTATAACTGTGCGTTGCGTCGAAAATATTTCGGGAAGCTATCGTTCCTGCATTGTTTTATCGAGTAGTGTTGTGGTCACTTGGCGAAAACATATGGACATAAAAAAAAAGGCTTCGGACATGTATATTGCCGCGATAAATTAAAATAATATGGAAAAAGCAAAATAGTATTTTAAGGAATTAAAACCTTGTACGTCGGTTCCGTATTGATGAAACTCCGGAGACGACGGACCAAAGGCTATGAGGAAGTAACGTACAAGATCCTACTTCGCAATTTTTGCTATGATCTTAATTAATGAGAAGGCAATGTACTTTTTGGTAATGGCAGAATAATTGTAAATAGCTTTTCCATAAACACGATACAAATTAGTTTATAACAATATGAAAATATGAAATAATAAATACTTGACTTATTTATTCCAATATTATAAAGAATATTTTTTTAATAGCTTTTTTTATCAACTATGTAACAGTCGAGGTTGAAAAAACAGTAAGGGTTGGAAAAAAAAGATTAAAAACATGTCCTTGCCGTTCTTATTATTCGTGAACATTTAAGATAGATATAAAAGAGGCTACGAAGGTTTATGATCGGGAATTAAGTTCTTTCCTTGAGGTGTCGAATGACATTCTTGGTTGACCGTGTCGCATATTTCCCAGTACTGTGTAAATCTCTTAGCGAGAGACGAGACATTGTTGAGACACGAAGCAGCTATAAAAGTTATAAAGTTTTTGTTGGGGATGCTTGAACGACACGATAAGGGAGAAAGAGAAATGCGTGCGCGCGTGCGTAACTGTCGGGTATTCTCTCGGTAGTGTTTCCCCGCGCAATGACGCTCACTTCGTATTACGACCGGTTTTCTGTTTCCGCGTGATCACTCATCAACAAATAAAGGGTTTAGCCGCGAAAGTGACTGCGAAATATACGATTTCAAGTTTACATCATTATCAGGTTTTTGCATATCATGTTACTTGAAAATCAAATACTGATATAACACAGATGGTAAACCGAAAAAGCTAAACTGATTATTATAATTTTTTTCAACAATGGGTTGTAAGGGTGTAGATAAATGTAAAACAAAACAAAATACTCGCAATAATGAAGTTGGCAAGATTTTAGATTCTATTCTAACTTAAGGAATTTCTCTCATTTTCAAACAACTTATGACCCAAAAGAACTGACATTCTTTTAGTCGTTACTGAAATTTACCGAGATTGTGGTCATTAAGACATAATACAGTAAAATGTATATTGCCATGAAATCCGAGCCCCTCTAATAATATTCACTAAATTTTATATATATATATTTTTTTTATTATTGGTTTCTTCCGTATGCCTTCTTCAGGCTTGTACGTTTCCCCTCTCCCCTTTTTCCCCGTTCCTTCATAGAGTTCCCTCTAGAGTGTTGTCCGCAGCCACTCATCCTAATGCACTACTGTATCGCATTTGCACGAGGGCACAGGGAAACTGCAGAAAACCTGGCCGATACAGTCGGCTGTATTTTTACTGAGTTTCTACTGTATAAGAATACATTAGAAACACAGAAAAACTGCCTCCCGCTCAGCAGTTGGCGCGCAAACCAGTGCAAGGCTAAGCGGTCACCCATCCAAGTTATGGCCGCAAATAATGCTGCTTAACTCTGGGGACCGCCGAAGCCACACACCGACCGCACGTCCACTGCTGTCGGTCACTAAATTTTATATATAGTATCACTGAATATTATTTCATACAAGTACAAAATTTAGGCTCGTTATTCCAAGTTTTGCGAAAACTAATTTAAAAAATGTCAATTGTTCGAATGATTAAGAACTGCATAAAATCAGAACCGCTTTACCGATATCAGCCGAATTCCATACCAAACAATGTTGAGGCCACATGTACTTATGAATAACTAATATCTTAAAATTTACGAAAGATAAAGCAACAACGACTTGTTTAAAATTCAAAATGTACTTAAAAGAATAAATTTTCGTATACTTTTTGCCAAGAATTGCAACACCAACGAGGATTTTCCGCTTCATCTGCATGCCAAATAGAAGCTCGATCATTGAAACGATTCTTGAGTTATAGGGATTAAATTTTCGAAGCCAAAACACGCACCCGCACCCGCACACCCACATACATACATTTTTTCTAATCCCCTTTCCTCGGTGTATCGGACCATTCTGTGAAGCCTGAATATCCTGTTTTATCCTGTGAATAAAATTTTTTTATTCCTAATCAGAAGTGAATCAATGGGAATTACTCGGTGAATTCGTCAAGTACCATTCGCAAACAACTTGATCTATCACTCGTCAAGATCAATATAACATTACACATTTATCTCATAAAAAATCTGAATTATTAATTAGTAAAATCATTATTATATTTTTTTTTTCATGTTAAACAGGAATCATTTTAATCCAGATCCACCGTAATTTACACCAGTTGCTCCTTTAAAACGGTTCAGACTGATTTTCAAATCTTCGCACTCCATTGACTTGACTGTAATGACGTTAGTACCTTAATATCAGTGTTCTGAATACCTCAACAAGCACAATGCAGCCTAGACATCTTGAAGAGCTTATTACGACGACAAAATTGTATACACGTCGACTGAACCCTGATGTACCTGCTTCGAAGACCTGACTCTCTGACTATCCGAACGCCCCATTCACTCGAGCAACGACAACACCCAGCACTCGTTCTCTCTTAACCCAGCTATTTCTGGAGATCTTTTCTTACCGGATCACCGGATGAATTCGAGACTCAGGAATTTTTCTTGGCCTGGACTCACGACCTGTCAGACACGCATCATTATATATCATTTTACGTGCCTTTTCCTCTCACCGGTTTCGTATCTTCCTTTAGGTCCCGAGCATGACAGAGATAGAGTGAAAGGGAATGAATCTTAGCTGGTTATATTATCTCATCGTTCGTAAAGTAAATATGTAACGGAGAGCCAAAATACCGAAGCCCATGGATTGAAAGGTGGTTCTTATTTTTTAAAACGTGTTAATAAACCTCCAGCAGCTGGTAGTTGACGTTCGATGAGATCAGCCGTCTCATGCCCGAAGATGGAATAACTTTTCTTACCTCAAATCACCATCTGTCGTTGTCAATCACGTAATTTAAAAGCGAATTTTTCTTAATTAAAAAGTTATAAGGCTTTCGAACCTATGTAATACTTGAGCATTGGTCATCAACTTGTATATTTATCTGGATAATACCATGAAGATAAACGAAATGAGATCAACACGTGTCCTCATGTATTTAATGAAAATCTTTTTTTTTCGATATGTAATTTTGAGGCCACCAAAACGTAATGGTTTAAAACACCTGTACGGACTTGCGTATTATTCCGTTGAAAATAAAATCAAATACTGGAAGTATTTTGTAAATTTTATTAAAATTCGTTTAGTTCAATACAATTGTATAGGTGCAAATAGACGCCGCTTGCATAGGTGAATAATAGTTAGCGACATAATTACATTTTTCTCTTTCTTACGATTTCATTGTGGAAAACATCTCTACTATAGTTGCGTTGGAGTGTTTTATGTTAGAGTAGTTCTGCGAAATTAATGAATGTGGAGTTTCTAATTTTTTGAAACATTTATCATTTATTGGAATTATAAATGTGCCATACAAAAAGTGATTTAAAAATTAAACGGATATTAAAATATCAATTCGGTCGCTTTAGATACAGTTATGCTTTGTCAAAGTTATATTATGTTAACATATTTTTTACACAAATTGTGGTAAAAAATTTGTTGATCACTCATAAACACACTGAGAAAAAAAAGTGTTTGAAAGAACTAAATTAGCGTACACCCTCGTTCAAACAAGTTTTTCGTTAGGACAACCAACTGTTTAGTTTCTTCAATAATCATTAGACTCAGTTGGCAAAAATTTATTTGCGGTAATCAAAATATTTGTTATACCAATAAAAAATTCGTTTGAACGGGGGTGTACGCTAATTTAGTCCACTCAAACTTTTTTTTTCTCAGTGCACCATCCCAATGGAGAAACGTTCGAAATACTTGAATAAAAAAGATCATTGCCATTTATATATCGTGCAAAATTGAAAAAAAATTCATTCTTTGGCAACAATTATGAATTACTTTACATTTAATGAAAATATTTTCCAGACGCGATGACGCATAATCATATAATGAATAAAAAGTGTTTTGAATAGTTTTTTTTTATTCCTCGTGCCCATCGCTACTACTGACATTACAAAATTTCATCGCTTCAACGCGAACCTACTTTGGCAAGCGAAGGTTAAAATCTTGAGAGACATTGCGGTGATTTTATAGCCTCATTCTCATTGGGGAACTTGCGGTATACGTAATACGTACTCGTAGTAGAGGAATACCAGGAGGTACTTTCTAAGTAGGTACATCTCCGGTGCCTGCACACAGTCGCTCACCTCGCCGCGCAAACTTTCCAAGTCTAAGGGAATCCCCGGCGCTTGGTCGTAGAATTCGAAACGAATTCATGGAGGAAATATAGGACGAGAGAATATCGGGTAAGGAAGACCAGAGAAGGATGGATATAGATAAAGGGCAGAGGCAAGGAGGAAGGGGAAGGAGAAGGAGACGGAGACGGAGAAAGAGATATAGACGAGAGGAGGAGAATATTCGTGCTCGACGTGGCCTTTCCCGGCGAGTCAGCTGCGGTCGCTCACGCGCGCGCTGCCCTAATCGTAAGTGTCTCCCCTCCCCGTCAACCCGAAGTCGTCTCTACCGACTACATGAAGTAGTTACAAGATTCCGCAGACTGGAACGCCTGCTCGTTCTCCATCGCGCGCGCAAAAGGCTTACACCACATCGTGTTCACGATTGAATCGTGAATTCGCGCTTCTGTCTCGCGTCTCAATTAATTCACTCATTACGATTCCCCTTTTCGATCTATCTCTCTCGCACTCACTCTCTAAGTGCACTGCAACGCGCGCATTAAAAGATATATGAAACTTTGCAGATGTGTTTAGATCGGTGAAAACATTATAAGATTTTCATCGCACTGTGGTAAAATGTAATACATGGGAAATTAATGCACTGTGAGGAGAGTACTTTGTGCCGGCAGATTATTTATACTCGTTAGGGCGGTTACATTGAAGATTGAATATCTTTGATCTACAGATTATGGGCTTGATTGATTGAAGATTTAATTTTCACACCCTGAGAAAATGTAGTAGCCATGGTAACTATCAATTGGTAAATATTACACTGTTGGAAATTTTTGTATGAAAATTAATATAAAGTATTGGAAGTTCGGTTGCGGATACACATATATTAAACTTAATATACCAAAATATTGTTGTAAAATTAATATACAGTATACTGAACACTTCATAAAAGTTGTGTTTATAATATAATTATTGGAATTTTGCAACATGTCTGTATATTCAATGAAATTTAAATGAAAATTAAATGAAATCTAATATACCGTATCTGCGAAAGTACTTCCAATAAATATACTAATTGGCAAAATATTTTTGACAGTGTATGTAACCGTTTGTGTGACTATACTTATATATATACGTTTTTTAATATAACGTTAATAATTATCAGATATTTTCGGAACATCTATTCCAATTTGAATTAACAATTTAACTAATAACGAAATTCCATTAAGAATGCATTCTACATTTTAATTTCATGAAAGAAAAAGAATTGAACACGCCGGTCATGAAAGGGCGTCTCCGTACGAAATTCGGTAAAAGTATTGTCCACAGGCAAAAAGCGGGAGGAAAAAAGGTGTAAAATTTTAAAAATACCATTAAATAAACCGGGCAAAAGTCGACATTTTTGCTGATATAATTTATAAATCCGTTTATTAGTTTAAGTAATAATTCATAAAAATTGAATTTTTTCATCACGCCTAAATTCGATGTTTTTCAAAACTTAACTCGCTGATTCTAGCTCCATAACTGGCGAAATGATTCGAAATTTTTATAGTATATTCAGAATACATACGTAACACCTCCAAATTCGATAAAACACATACGGATTGTATTTATTTACTTACATTTGATAACAAATGGCGGGGTACCGGTAACCCGGTTTTGCGCACTTTGGCGGAAAAAGTATGCGGCGAACTTTAACATTGAGAAAACTTCCAGCGAGCCGTTTTTTTATGACGTTTGAAGAAAACTTTCCAAAAATTTCAGTGTAAACATGTCATAAATATTGTGTCTATGGATGATTTTATAAAAAACGCTCGGCCAGTGTTTTTTAACACTGCGATGGTACATCGCCGAATTTATTGTTATTCATTTATTTACAATATTTATATTGCTAATCATACTCACCGAGCATTCGTCTCGCTATTAATTATTTTCAGACACGAGTGAAAATCGACATTTTTTCCATCAATATCCACGGGAAATTATGAAAAACACGAATATTCTACTCGATAATTTATTTGATAAAAGACGCTAATAAATTATAATACGTACATTTTTTTGTACATACTAATTCAACACTCTCATTTTTTAATGTTTATGAACATTTAACAAATTTTTTCCATACGTTTTTCAACATTCAGAGAGTATTTTAATAACGCGTCTCATAGGAAACTTGTGTGATGGATTTATATGAAGAATTATAAAAAGTGTAAAAAAATTTCAAAAGTGCTCGGCTTGCACTATTACAATTCATAAAAGTACGCAAAATTCAAGCAAATTATTTTTTCAAAGGTCAATGTTAATTAATGTTAATCGTGTTAAGATGAAGTGAATAATATTCTCAGTGCTCCTCTCTGACTTTGCCGCAAACGCCATTAGCTCCATCTCTCTTGTACCCGTACATGTTTCACTTCGGCTTAAGTGTATTTTTAGTTAGTATGCAGGAACGAAAAAAACTTGCTGGTAAAGCAAACGATTTTCACCTCAACGAATTTGACTACTTAATATAGCGACAGCAAAACCATCTTGTTACGGTAACAATATTTTTGCTGGATCAGCAAATTTTTCTACAATATTATCTCTATGGATTTGCAACAGAAAGAAGAATTTACCAGCAAAACACATTTAGTTAGAGAAGCGAATTGTTTTTCTCTGCGTGTAAAAGCAAATGCATTATACAAAAGCACGATAAAATTGCAAACAAAAACATATAACTGTAAACAGTAAAATATTCTTTTCTTCTTTAACTTGGCGTCGCGTCGCTACCGCGACTCTTGATCATTTACTTCTCGCATATCAAAACTCAATATATAAACTCAATTCGTTATATTTTCGTGTAAGTTTTGCAGCACCGAAGTCTACATCATAAACCGATAATTGGTTAAATGTATTACTTTTTATTACGTCACATTTTTCTTCCTTAATCCAATGAATATAAATGGATTTGAACGGATAAATAATTTCAATAGAACACATTCAAATGATTATCAAAATATAAATGTCAGTAAATATCAGCCTAGAACTTGCCAATGAATTTCGAATTCTAAAATTACATTCCTGACGAAAATTGTAGTTAATTTTTATCCACGCAAAGTTAATCAAATTAACTATGCAACATTCGCGCAAAATATACCTGCTAATTAGTATCGATTTTTTTTAGTTAGCGTCTGGACACGACTTCGACACCTGATTTATGGTATTTCAAGAAACCAATTTGGAAAGTCCAAATTTAAATGATTTTAACCGGACCAGACACGAATAAAAAAATTTTGAATTTCAAATTCATCCGCAGTACTGAAATAAATAAAAAAAATATATATATATATTTGTTTTTTCATTCCTTTTTTTCGGCGCTTTGTCACTGACAATGCGATTTTTGTTCCTCTTCGAAGTCTCTCGTCAACGATGTTCTGGGCTTCTATAAATACGTATACACACTCGCGACACTACATACGGTGCGAACGATATATACCTACATACTATAGTATATTTTTACGTTTGGTGGATGTTGAGTTAGCGCGTTGGGAGTGAGGCAATAAAGCCTGTTATAACGACGAAGATGACGAGAAGAGAGGTCTGTCTACGGAGGCTCGCATCAACCCTCCTCGTTGGCCAGTCACTTCAAAGTCATTTTCTACGCCGGGTCTAACTATAGAGCGCGAAGAGCTACACGTACAATGACCACAGTTGCGGTGCACGAGTGCGCGTGAAGACTCGCGACAAGCGTAGAATTTAGTGAACTTACCGGTAAATGACGTTCGTAATCTTTTTTACCGGTAATTTTACTGGTAAAACATCCAATTATATAAGTGAAGAGAGTGTACTCAATGAGCAAGAACTTCACCGAGAGGAAAATTTTCCTTGATTCGAAGAAGAAGAAGGTAGATTACATTTTTTTTCATTGATTTCAATGAAATATTTACTTATGAAATGTTGCGTTTGAGTTTTGACGAGAACTTTTCATTGCCTTTAAAGAAACATTTACTTGATGAGAATAATCAAGGAAACGTTTATATTGATTCAAAGAAAAGGTTTCATTGTTTCAGCAAGTTGAAAAACGGTTATTTGTTTTAAGGAAAAAATTCCTTAATTTAATGTCACCAAATTTCATTGCATTTCTGATCATTCAAAGAAAATATAATATTAGCTTAAGTATATTATTTCATTGATTTCAAAGAAATGTTTCATAAGTTGGGATTTTAAAGAAATTTCTTCAAGTCAAGGAAACTTTTTTTCTCGGTGTACCATCAATTTCAATTTCATAAAAACTTTACGTTTATTGCATCGCGGTTAAATGACGTAATTTTCATTTGATAAACATTTTATTCCTCTCGGTGCAATAATGGACGTAATACGGACGCGAAATGTGGTGGAAAAACCGTATTTCCACACCTTATGAAGTAATAATACAATACATGTTGTTACGATACATGTGCGATAAAACTGTTTCTGACGAGTGCGAGTTGCAATCGCAGGACTTAAGAAAAAGTATTATGCCACTCGATGTGAAAAGTGCCCACTTCCCACATGCTTTGCTTCGTGTGCGAGAAGTCGCACTTTTAGCCCTCATGAAATACAGTGTGTACGAAACTCGTGCGAGAAACACTCGCCTTTGACTCATGCTGCAATCTCACACTCGTCAGAAAAAGTTTGATCGCACTCGTATTGTAAAGTACTATTATCGCACTTGTACAGTTCAAAATTTTACTGTGCAGGCTGTGAAGCAGCGGATTTTACGATTGCGAAGCGTGCGTACAACGTCCATTAGTGCACCGATAAATGCTTAACGATATAATTTTTTTTGTTCAAAGGTACTTTTTCTTTGGTAATACTAAAAAAAAGTGGTTTGGCATATAACTCTTTACGTTTCCCATACAGCATGTCAGATCAAACTTTATATTAACGTCTTATATGGTATACCTTTAGATCGTTACACTGAAAACAAAGATCACTTAAATCAATTGAATTTGCAGTGACGAATGTTGCGCGATATTTGATTGAAATAAATGATGTGTCATATTGAGTACGTTAATCAATGAAACGATCGTTTTTTTTTTCTTTTTCAGAAAACAATCAGATTGTCTAATCCGCTTCATTAGTGTCTACTAAATAACTAAAACTACCAAATAAATGATCGCCGGTGGTGTCGCAAAATTCCCGAATAAAAATTTAGACCCTCCTGGAATCCTAAAAATGGCAGTCCTGCGCAGTAAGTCGAGGGTGATGAACCTCCGCAGAACCTCCGCACCGAAAGAAAAAGTTTCCTTGGTTCACAGAAATTGATGGATTGAATTTTTTTCGTTGACTTTATGGAAATTTTTTGTTGCTTTCAATGAAATGGTGCATTTGAATTTCAAAGAAAGGGTTTTTTTATTCAAAGAAACGGTGTCATTGATTCTGAGAAATAGTTTCTTTCACGGCATCCTTTTTTTTTTAAAGCAACCTCTGCCGTGCTTTCATTCCCTTAGCGACATGGCATTTTATAGATTACGTTTTCCTTTTAGTGTCCCGAAGACGATTTTTTTCCAATCAATGAAGACCGGAATTTTTTATTTTACTGATTTGAATTTTTCATCATTCAAAGAAAATATAATATTAACTTAAGTATATTATTTCATTGATTACAAAAAAAATGCTTCATGGGTTGGAATTTAAATGAAATTTCATTGACACAATGAAACTTTTTCTTTCGGTGCGGAAATGACAACTATTACCTACTTGGAGTCAACGAAGAAATCCTTGGTCTAAAATTTTTGTATGTCTGGACCTCGAATTTAGGTTCTACAGAATGCGATGAGGCTCTTAGACCCGTGTATGAACTTTTAAAAGTGGCATATTGTATCCTTTTTTATTCGACGAAGGGTGTTTGAAGGGTCTACATTTCAACTCGGGATTATAATTAGTTGTCGCCGTCAGTTAACGGATATTTTACCGGTTGTTTAACAACTCACATCACCGAGGCTCGCGTCAATGGTTCTCGTTGGCCAGTCACTTCAAAGTAATTTTCTACGCCGGGTCTAACTATAGAGCGAGAAGAGCTGCATGTGCAATGACCACAGTCGCGGCGCACGAGCGCGCGTGAAGACTCGCGACAAGCATAGTCTCACTTTGCATACACGAATTCTCTCGCAGTTCGAACTGTTGGTACGTCCCTCGAATTCCCCTTCGTAGAATCTTTATCTAAAGAGTAGTTAGATAGTCGCGACTTTGCTCGCTGGCTCTCGGGGTTCATGACTCGCCTCTTGTACTTCCAACTCGAGCCGAGATACAACGAACCTCGTTGAATAATTGAACTCTCAGTTACATTAAGTTTTATGTCACACGGAACGTGACTATCGGTCTCTCGAGCCCGAGATTCACCGCATTTCGACCTCCCGACTTGGAATCGCTAATTTCGCACTGATTTCTTGTTATCTACTAGTATAAACTGAGCTTCCTCGTGAAATATTTCGACTTACAATGCTCTGTAGAAATATTTCATGATTTTAGTTATTATTAAGGTGACACTACTCATTCCAGTTTGTCGCTTGCGGAGCAAGATTTAGATACTCGTAGACTTCACGATGACTTTAATTGAATTTAAGGCTCTCTTGGAAAATCAAAGTATCCTAAAATAAATCGGACGTAGGTGCATAACTTTCCGTCGGTTTATGCTTCGGAAATGCATTTAAAATAAATTTTTGATATATCTCACACATATATTAGCTTGTAATTTGTTTTGTACATATTCTCAACGATGTGCGAGATATACAACACTGTTTTCGACGAAGTTGTAAAACTTAATTGTTGAAATAATGCATTTTGATGAAAAATTATCCGGATACATTCGGACTATTTTTCTAAACCTCTTTTGTCACGAAAATCACGAACATTTTTTTTAATTTCCATAAAAACAAATTTTCTTCTATGAGGAAGCAAAATTGGTAAGCCTAAGAATGTAATTGCACGGACATAGAAAATTTTGTTTCGGATCTCATAAAATTTATATTTTAGTCATAGCCGTTCGCACATACGAGCAAAACCTTTGGAACTCTCGCCGCGGAAGTATAATCGAGTGTTGAATCGTTAAGGCAACGAGTACACACGTTAATAATCGAGGTCCAGAACCTCAGCGTGATTTGAGAGAAGCCGTGAGAGGAGCGAGCATTAGACTTGGCGCGTCTGGGTATGATGATGCCGCTCACTGTTGCCGCTGCTGCTGCTGCTGCTGTGTTGACGCTGTGTGTGGGTGTACTGCGAGACGTCGATGAGTAAAAAAATGAAGGCAGTAACGACCCACGTGGTCTGGCCGGGGAGAGGTTTACGATCGGCGAGAGCCTCCGAGTAGAGAAACTCGTCTACTTGCGATAATCATCACGAGTGCAACTACAGTGTGCCCAGGGACGTCTCAAGGCTGCCTGGGTACCCCAGGCACATATGCCATTCGCCAATCTCATCCTCGATACCTTCTGCTTCATCAAACTCGACCATATTCCAATTTTATAGCCACGGCTATAAAACAGCCAATTGCTATACGTTCTCTTCACTCGTATCAACCCTTCGACTCATCTGCATTCTTTTGGAAGTCGTTAAGAATTTCTACTGAATGTTCAGTGGCGTTTATTGTTGTAACGTCGCACCATTAAATTGTGCATTAGCATAAATATTTATTCATATAAAAATTACATTTACTAATAAAAATCATGTTTTATATAATAACCAAAAAAATGGCAGGTTTGACAACCGTTTTTAAAAATCATAAATATAATTAAGTGGAAACAAAAACAACGGAGCATCAGTAGGTAACTGAATGAGAATAAAATTAATTTTTACGCCTTCAATCCTTTGAATTCAACTGTCTTAAAGAACTGCAGCCGCTGCATTTCCGACATGTGTACTAGTTGCTAAATACAATAATCGGAACGCAGTGAGAAATGTACTTAAACTGCCTACCAAATATTTTTTAAAAATTCTTTAACTTTTCCCTGGCAAATATATTCTAGTTACGCCACACATCTTATTTTTTAAAATAATAAGATATGAATGAATACATAGATTTTGACACGTATAGAGAAAGATTTAATTTTGTTTTGTTTGCACACTAACTGGTTTAAAGAAAGATAATTAGAGCTATGTCATGCGAACTCTAAGCTTCCCCTCATCAGTATTTAGATTTCACAAATCTATATCTATAAGGTATATGTTGTTCAATTTCCTCACAGAAAAAGTTTCGTGAATTCCGAAAAATAATTTGATAGCTTTTTACTCTCATGGCTAACCTTAATTATGGCTTCAATTACATACAAATATTTACTTAAACCCTTCATTGGCAGGCGCCCCTATATGGTCACGAACGTATAGGAGAATACGTTTTTCTGACAGTGAAGGGGTTAAATACCCGTTTCTTGTTGTTTTTAACAACAACAAAAAGTGAATATCATATAACTTGAATGACTGTCGATTCTAATTAAATTTGCCACAATATTCCGGTAATATCGGTTCCACTCCTATGCAAAGTTTTAATTGAATACGCCAAACGGCTTTTGAGTTATAAGGATTGAAACAAAGAAGCAAATTTTGAAATAAAAAATCATAACTTTTGAGCAGCTTTGTTGATTTTGCTGAAAAGCAATAGCAATGAACCTTGGTTGCAAATGCAGATGTGGACAATTTTTCAGATCGTCAGATTAAAATCTGCACGAGGTAGTGTGTTTGCATCGTTTTTCAATAAATAAAAATTGAACTGCGTTAAAATGTAAAGGATCCAATGAATTTCATTAGAATTTAACACGATTAAATAACCAATAGAAATGGCATGAGGGTAATAACTACTTCACTTGTGCGCAAAGTTTCAGCCTGATTGTCCCACTCGTTTTCTAGTGATAAAACATTTATTAATTATATACCCATGGCTCGCACACATACACATACACACAGATACACACCGGGTACCTTTTCTAGACCAAGTGATAAAGAAATTCACGTAAAAAAAATTCATCTATAACGAACAAAAACCCTTGACATTCACCGATTTTTTCCGTTTCTTCTGAAGATGGCCACGCTGCTTATTAAAAAATTTGTATACATATGTATACAAATGATACACACTTTGGAAAATAAATAAAGCGTAAAATTTTTCATGTGAATAACAATTTCACTCCGCTATTTTTTGTTGTTGTAGTTATAATATTTTTTTTACATCTATTCACTTAGCAGAGTCGGGAGTTTCCGTTGGTTGAGTTTTTTTCACGACACGTTAAAAAGGATTACTTTGTGGAAATGCTACCACCAACTCGCTAATACGTTTAATAAACTGTTGTATTGCTAAATGAAATGATTTTTAATTAATGTATCGTGAATGTATAGAAATGAGGGATTTCATCGGTTGGACATCTGTCTATACACTCTGAGAGTAGCAAACGATTAAACCGAGCCTGTTGGTATAACTCGCTGACCGCTGACCCACTATCACGCTGAGACGAGTACAACGACGACGACGACGACCACGTTAAAAACTCGCACTGGCCCGAGGCGCACTCGCGGCGACGGCTCCCGTCGCGCCAAGACTTCGCAAGGATATCCACAGACTGTATACACTCGTACATCTCGATTTATTATTATTCTCGATGAGCGAGAGAAAAACGCGTGAGCAAGGCGAGTTTCGAGGTATAACACGAATAGAATATAATGTTGTTGCGGAAAAGCCTCTGAATGAGTCGTATGTGAATGAGGAACCTGCGACCATCCCTAGCTTTTGCATTGCTCTCATCTAATCACCAATAATTAATTCCGTTGATTCCAACCAATAGTCATAGTTTTTTAAAAATATCACCATGTGAGTGTCACATTTTTTTCCATAAATTACAGATCACAATTATTTTCTTTAAATTCAATTATCTTTCTGTCTACACTTGTGTTTTTTATTTTCCGAGTTGGTAAGCACCGAATTTGTTGCTTCTGACGAGTAAATAAATCTAAATAACTACGCTTTTAAAGTGAAGAAACTGATTTGTTGAATTGACGAAATATAAACTGGCAAATAAATTAAATTTAAATCCAATTTCACGGTTACTTTGACATACTAAATATAACGTTCATATTATGAAATGATTTTTATAAGATGAATGAAAAAACTCTTAAAATTACCAACTACACATTCGATCAACTATTTCATTCGATGTAGTAAACATTTTGACTCCATTCAATAACCACTGAAGTAGATTCAAGACTTTATTTCGCATAGTCAATGAAGTTAGACATTTACTTCAAACACACTCGTATTTTAAATTTTTCAGCGACATCATCATTAAATCCTGAGTGTATTACCACAAACGGGAAGATAGAAGACGACGGGTTAGCAGTCGAGCGAATCCCTAAAAAAAAACCGTTTCGTCACTTTCGCCAGACGATAACAAAATTATGTCCAGCAGATAAGAGCAAGTGTCGAACAATCCGAAGCAGAGGGGAAAAGAGGCTTCTATTAGCATAAATATTAGAAGGTACTGGTCGAGACTGAATGTGGCTGGCGTGCATCAGAGCACAGACGATCTTTGATACGATAACGTCGGATGAGTCATAAAAGAAATCGATCTTGTTCGGCGTGACAAACTCTTGAGATAGCAGAGAGAGAGAGAGAGAGAGAGAAAAGGATCAGCAGTCCCAACGTGGAGGAGTAACCGGTGTATTGTACACCCACCCACACACACACATACACAGACACGTAATATACCCGCGCGTGACACCAACCGCGGGAAAATTCGGACACAACTCAGTCGCTTTCTCATCGGCTCGCCGGCCGGCGACAAACGTTCGTAATTATTAGCGCAATCAGCATCACACGTTGTATAAATTTTCACACGGATCACATAAAACAAATATGAATTAAAAAGATTCATCGAAGATTCCTTTTTTTTTCTTATACGTATAATCACTATAAATAATTATGTAATTTCAGGTAGTCCAAGCCAGAACGAGAACGATCGTTTACACCAATTTTCTCTACATTATGTTCCCCGTCGTACTATATCCGTTCTGGATTGCGTGTTTTATCGTTGCCGTGGGTTTTTATTCCCTCATCTATAGTCTTCGATCAGCTGTGTATCGGGGCGTATATCAAGTGATATTATTGCGACGTGTTATAATTGATATCTGTACTCACCGGAACTGTAATATTCCTTAAAGTAGTGCGTCGCCGCTCGCTGGACGATCGAATAATACAGGTTCACGTAATTCGTTGACTGATTCTTTGCTGAGAGCGCCATTTAACACCGGTTTATTATTATCTTTTTCCTTGTGTGTGTGTGTTTCAAAAACTTTTGTTTTATGTATTATAATTACTATTTATTATTATATATTTAATTATATTAAATATTATACCTCTCCTCCTGTCTGTTATTTTTATTTACTTTTTTTTCGCTCTCCTCACACTCTCCCTCTCTCAAACTTTCACCGTAAATAGTTACTACAACTTAAACTCATTTTTAGATAGTCATACATTTTTACAACACAAACGACCGAATTCAGTTGACAAAAATCCGAACTGTAGATCACACGATCGATCCTCTTGTCTCTTGTCTGGTAAAGCGCGCGAGGGCGCGCAAGCCCGTTTTCGTTTCGTTTCGTTCACGCCGATGGAACGTGCGTTTCGTTGCGTTGCGTGCGTGCGTCTCAACGCGCGCGCGGGCCAGCAATGCGGCGAGCACGAGGGGGGCGTGCGGTGTACGGCGGCAGCACAGCGACGTCGACGACACGACGACGACGTACGATGTCGAACTCTCGGTCACCGTATCGTTCACGTTGCGCGGCGGCTGCCAGCACGTCGTCAGGGCATGGCCGTTTTACAAAACTATCGGTGATATAATGTAACTTTTTTTCTTTGTTATGTATATATAATTTGTTTGTTATTGTTGTTGTTCTTTTCCACGGTTTTTCGTAACTCGCGACGACGTCGACAACGGCAAAAGAGAAAGACAACAACGACGACGACGGCGACGGTGACGGCGACGACGATGACGACGACGACGACGACGATGTCGACGACGACGGCAAACGACGACGTCGACGAGGTACAGCGGGAGAGCTCACTTATCTTATTCGTGTGCGACGGCTAACTCGTTCTCTCCGCGCTCTTTTGGTACCCGCGCCGGTAGACAAACTCGGTAGACTCGGCTGGGGCCCCCCCGAGTACTCTCGGCCAAGACCGAGACGCTCGCCACGCGGCGTTGCCACACTTCCGTCGTAGCCGGCATTCGACGCTCCCGCGGTACTCGCCGCCGACGCCGCGACGTAGAAGTGGGGGAGATTTCTGGACTGCATTGGGTTTGGGACACGTCGTGGCTTGCGGGACGGTTAGCGGGTGGAGGCGCGCGGGGGAACCACGGATCGCGCACACTGACGCTTCAGCATGGAAGCGCCGTGACACGGCCACCGCCATATAGTCGATGTGTGATGGTGTGAGTGACAGAACGAGAGAGAGAGAGAGAGAGAGAAAGCGTTCTCGCGTGGCTTTGGTGGGGAGTGAGGGGACGGTGAGGATGAGGCGGAGAGGGAGAAGGCGGCGGAGAACGATGAGAGCGAGAAAGATGGAACATAGGCACGACTGGAGAACGAACGAGCGGAGGCAGGCGAGAGGGGAGGCAAGAGGCGCAGCACCGTCGTCGCGCGTTGTGCGGAGAAAAGAGTGGAGGGCAGCAGCAGTAACAGCAGTAACAGCAGCAACAGAAGCAGCAGCAGCACCAGCAGCACCAGCAGCAGCAACAGCAGCAACGCAGACTAGAGAGAAGTCGAGGAGAGGGGAGTACAGAGACTCTCGGGGTCGCGACTGCCACCGGCGCGGCAAACGCGAGCTGCGTGTTGGAAAATCGCGTGGTCCTGGAGCGGCGCGGCGCGGTGAGCCAAGGGGAGTCAGGAGACGTTCTTGGTCGGCGCGCGGCCGGTATCGTGTGCTTCTAATTTCCCCCACCATCACTCAGCTGGACTGGCGAAGAAGAAGAGGGGAGGAAATAACGTGCATGAGCCCTACAGTTCTTCTGTCTCGCTTGGTCTTTCCTAGCCTACGCTTCTCCTCGCTACTACCGCTGCTACTACTACTGGTGCTGTTGGCAATGCGGAGAGTGCAGCCTAGAGGGTGGAAGCAGCCGAAGCAGGATCTCGTGAGGGAGCTCGTAGTGATGATGGTGGTGGTAGAGAGCGCGACGAGATAGAAACAAACGGAGAGTCAGCGCGTTGCGGGGTGTAGACTTTGGGTACTACCTACCTACTCTCGTACACTCTCTCGGGCAGAGATAGAGAGAGAGAGATAGACTATCAGCGCGGTGGAAGGAGGAAGGACGAAGAGCTGGAGGAAGAGGAGAAACACGACGGAGGAATGGCAAAGGGGTGGACGAAAGAGCGCAGGGGGATAGAGAAGAGATATAGGTACAACGCATCGGCGTTGGTATCGTACGCTCTGGTGTCTCGCGACGGAACGGGTTGCGGAGGGAGCTGGAACGGTGGGGAGCAGGAGGAGAGGGATTTCCCAGCCGCCACTACCAAATGCTATATATGTATATATACATTCATATACGTATATACGTATACACATGCCCCTCACGACTCTCTACTCTGCTCGCGGTTTCTCTCACTCTTTCTTTCGGCCGATGCCGCGCGCTCTGCGCGGATGCATCGGGCGCGCGACGCCAACGGCCCGCCGCCACTTCTCTCTTTCTACCCGCCAGCAGCAGCAGCACCACGAGAGTCACATGGTACGCTGGTGCCACGAGTACGAAGCCTCTCCCAAATCAATATCACTCGTATATAAAAAAAAAGTGTATATGTGTGCGAGAGAGAGAAGGGGTGATAGGAAAGGAAGAGCGAGAGGTGAAAAAGTCTTGATGGAAAAAGGGAGCGAGACAAAGAGAGAGAGGGTAGGATAGAAGAAGGAAAAAGGTGGATGAAGGAGCGATGAAAAAGTAACGTCCTGTATGCTCGGCACCTGTAATCGTTCACGAACTTCCGGGAATTTCTGTGCTCTTCCACTGCCACTCGACTTGGCTGTTACTACTGGCCCGACTGAGGCGAAAGATGTCGATGAAGTGAACGAAGTTTACACGTACATCTTAGATAGACTGAGGCAAGGGAAGGGAGTGAAGGAATTGGGGGAAGAAGTGACCCTCCTGAGATCGGTGGAGAGGGGATCAAGGAGTTGTGGTATACTCGGGTACTTTGGAGAATCTTCTTCCCCGCTCGACGCTCTCTCACTCATTCTCATAAATGTCTTTTTTGCCTCTCGCTTCCTCTCGTTTCTTTATAGTCCTTTTCTTCGTCTTCTAGGGAGATCCAACGTCAAGTGGTGATCGCTTGGGTGAGGTTAGTTGCCGGAGTTGGAGCTGCCACGTTTAGGGTAGGCCGTAACACTCCTGCTTTTCTCCTGCTGCGCCACCGGCGACTTACCCTGATTCCTTATTGTGGCACACATTACTTTTGTACCTGTAAGGTAAAGGTACCAATTCTCGGATGGTTAAGGGCATCCTCAGATTCAAGCATTCATTAGATCATCAAGGGAGAATTTATTTATAAAATGACTGAAACCAACGTCAGGTACATAGCTACTAGTTTTTAAAACCTATCGATTAATTATCAAAATATCGAATCATTTTCTAATTATATAGGACAATAAGAAAACAGGCTAAATGTACCAGTTTACAGACGCAGTTTTTTAGCGTGCACTTATTGCCGAATACATCATGTTCCGATGTTTAGGACAATCACACATTTTTAAATTTCGAATGTACAAACTCAAATGGTTCATAATAACAATAACAGTATCTTGGCTATTTATTAATTATTTTAATAAACATAGAGACATAAGAAAATCGTTTTTGATCTATAAAGTTGGTGAGTAATGCGGCCATTGTGACAAGATGTCCAAGAACCATTGACAAACTGTCCTTGAAGCCCTCGAAGTTTCATATCCTTTCAAATTTAATCTTATTTAAAAATATATTCGTTACCAAAAAATTATTAAATATGAAGAATCTGTGATTCTGTAATATATATAGTCTTATGTTCTGAAAGATAAATATATAATATTTATTTATGGCTTCATCTTTTTTCGGGTTTTATTACTGCCCTAATACAACCTGGAAGTGGATTTTCTGAAAAATTCCTTGAAATATCCTTAAATGTCCTTGAATTTCGTACGAACTTTTTACTGAACATCATGTCTGATTGATCGTCGGTATCGTCAGACCCACTGGATCAGGACCAAGTTCATGCATTGAAATTTGTTGTCTACATCAAAACTGATATAGATTCTGGCGCTAAAGCACTAGGGTCGCTAATCCTAGTACCCTTCTAAATCGTAAGTGGCAATCAGCTATGATCTTGTGTCCTCATTTTATTCGTGCTGTAATTGGCCATGGCCGAATCTGGGATTGAGTCTAAGTTTGTGTTTCACAAATTTGACAGATTTGTCAGAATCGCAGGAAGTACATCGCGGGCACTTCAGCACCTCCGTCCGCCTAATTCTAGTTGTTGAAAGCAATCTATGTAGAAAACTGGCTAATCTCACGTCTAAAAAATTAGTTTAATGTCCAATAAGTCGATCATTCATTTGTACCAATGTCTGGACATCACAATAGTCTGTCTCAGATTAAAACTCAATAATAAAGAAAATCTTGATGCCTGAACTTTCAAAATATTTTTCCTGTGCATCAATCAAGAATTGTAGATACAATATCCATTTTCAATTTTGGCTTTCTAATGATGAAATTTGTAATAAACTGAAATGAACAGAGAAGTATCCGACGGCCGCCAATGGTGACGTTACCTTAAGTATAAAAACTGCAAGGGACAAATGTGGCGAACGAGCGCATCTTTGCCTTTCGCTCTTCCCAATTGAAAACAAAATGTGGGGTGTAATCACTGTGCCACTGTAGTGTGAAGCCAGCCTTACGTCTCCCCGAGTTGCTCCCATGAACTTTCTTCTCCCGCCCTCTGATCAAACTTGTGGCTTTCGAAACATCGTCCTCCCGCCACTTTACTTGTTTAAGGTAGTACGGTCGATACAGTTAAGTCAATTGAGTGCTAATATTTGAAAACATTTTGGATCGTTATAAAGTAGAAAGTGATGAAAATTTAGGTGCATCTGGTTTAAAAATTTCTTATTTAACATAGAAAAAAATATATAATAATGATTTTACAAAATAAAAACTCAGTTTGCGCTTATTACGTCCCAAGTTCTGTGCCTTAAATTAGGTATAAATTAAAATCGAATAATGAATATAAGTCTACAGATTTTTTACGCACTTTTTTAAGAGGTAAATTTGGAATTTTATTTTTATTCCGACGAGCGATAGCTCATGTTTTTTTAAAAGCCGCTTCACAAATTCACCGACCAAATTGCTTAGCTTAACTTCTTATCAGGAAGAAAAGTTTGGTTAATGTCAGCCTTGTTACTTTTTTCATAAATAGTTGTAATTTGAAATCGATGAATATTATCATAAACTTTTACCGGTGAAGTCTAACAGTATTTATCAAGAAACCAAACGAAGGATATCACTCGCGGGATCGAAGTAAAATTACAAATTTTCCTCATAAAAAATCTTGGTGAAAATATGGCAGTGCAGTTATTACCGCAAACTTAGTAATTATTATATAAAATCATTATTATGCAATTTTTAAAATATTAAGTAGAAGTTTTTAAAACCAGATCTACCTTCATTTATACAGAGCAGACTCGGCAACCTTGGAACACTTTTTCTGGAAAAATTTTCATTTTTCTGATAATTTTCAATTATTGATCTTACTGAGTGTCTACCTGCAGCACTCAAGAACGTTCCGAACATATAGTAACCGGCTAAAAACCGCATTTGATTGATAAAAAAAACAATTAGAAAAAAAATAAAAAACACTTTACAGAAAATCTGCAGAGCGTCACACGGTACGCGAAGGTGGGGTAGCACGTGACACTTTTGCAGACTTTCCGTAGAATTTATTTATTATTAATAAAATAAGGTTTTTGGCCATTTATGATATGCTCGTCACGTTCTTGGCTGCTCTAATCTGTCAATAGAATATTCCTGATATGTAAAATGTCAAACATGAAATCAATACTTTTCTTTTACTTTTCTGACTTAATATTATTATTTTTATTGGAAACATTGATGAATATCGTCAACACATGGATTCTCCTGGGTCAGTATGGTTCGCAAGATTGTAGATATTGTCTACTACATGGACCGTATTTATCAAGAGTCGCGGTAGCGACTCGACGCCAAGTTAAAAAAGAAATTAATGTTGCCTTCACACTACGATTTGTCTGTCTGACTGGACGGGCTGTTATTCATAATTTTGGAACACTCAGCCTTTGGAATTCGTAATACAATCACTACGCACACAGAACGTACCGTCCATTGGACGTCCATCAATGATCCATTGGTCCGTAAAATATCCACATCCACGGTGGACGATATATGTATCTCTGTTTAACGTCTATAGCAGTCTTGTAGTTGAACATATCACAGTGGATAAAAATGGGACATCCATTGGACATACACAATACGTATCACCTTGATCGATCGGAATGGATATAAAATGGATGTCCATGGAAAATTAAGTAGAATACCTCGATTAGATGAATCTGTAGTACTTTAACGAGACATCTAATAGACGTTCAAAATTCATCTGCAAGGAGATGTATTTGATAGATGAAATGAGAACGTTTGTTGCATTATTTCTGCATGATGAAAAATGAATATCATTCAGGGCCATAAGGTGGACATGCTCTAAACGTCCAGAGGATCTCATTGTATGGCTGCACTGTCAATACGTCAACTGGACATCTAATGTATGTTCAAACTTTGTCTTCGCGGAAACGTACCTAATGGATGTAAAGGGAATGTCTATTGGATGACCGCGGCAGGAATCTGAATGAATGTGCTATAAGATCGTTGAGTGAACATGCACCAGACATCCGAAAAACTACATTGAATAGCAGCCCGGTTAGTGCATCAGTTGGACATGTGCATAACGGAAGTTGTCCTCCATATCCATAGAACATCAGTTGCATTTCGAATGAACATCACCCCATGCGGCCAAAATATGTACCCATGACATAGTATGTACGTAAGTCAGATCGTAGTGTGGCTGGAGATTGTCTCTACATTATACGTCTAATCTGGATGAAAAGCTAAACATACAGGGGACATCTATATGCATTCACTAAACATCCATAGTAAGTAGTAATCAGCACCAATTCTATGTAATATGGTTGTCCCTTGAACATACTCATAGATGTTTACTGGACATACATTTTACATCCGCTGAACGTATAATATGAACGTTCAAATGTCATAAAACATATGTTCGTTGAACGTCTTATGGATAGCTGTTTTCACGTAATCGATGACATCCATAAGATATTTGATATACGTCTATTATATACCTACTGGTACGCTCAAAGACTGGCCACATTACCTAGAATTGATGCCGATTGACACTTTCTATGGTTATATGCTAGATATCCATTGATGTCCCTGGAACGATCGATTCATCCACCATGGATGTTCAAAAGACGTATCGTGGTCGATTCGTTCTGTGTGGGATATGGTTTACTTCTACTTGTAATTAATAATGAATGGCCATTGGAAGCGCTGCACCCTCTTTATATTCTCAAATATCATGAAATAAATTATATAAGCGGAAGCTAATTTCGTATGGCAAAAATGGGTTATAATTTTTTACTGTTTTATTTAGGTCTGGGCAAAAATTATCTTTGCACTAGTGCAATGCCTTTCACTTCACTAAAGTCCCATAAAAAATTCGGATTATGTCTGCCAATACAGCGTGGACGAACTTCACTGTCACATAGTTCCCTGTGTCACACCTTTCCCGAAACTCCCCTGCCAGTTCATCTTTTCAAACGGTTCAAACCGTTTTTCAAAATTCAGCACTCACTTGACTTGACTATACCAAAGGTACTGCCTTAACTATACGATCGGTGTGGACGGTAATGCAAAACTGTATGCAAACCTTTTGGTGAACTCCGGAGTGTCGAGAAACCCATGAAACAATGGAAATAATGAAATTTGAGATTTTCCATACAAATTGCTAATGTTCGATAAAAAATTAAATTAAATTTTTCATTAGTTTTTTTATTTCATTTAGACGTTTTAGTAAGTAGAGTAACTAACAGTGATTGCATCTCGGACGCTGTAGAATTTTTATGGGATTACTCATGGTAATAAGAATCATATGGTGTTGATCGCATATTGATTGATTTATTGCTCTAGGAACAGTAATTAGTTCTCCTCTTGCCTGAATGATAAAGTTAGATCCCCAGGAGAGGTGTGGTACTAATAAATCAATCGATATGAGATTGGTAATCGGTGACTGTTATTACCCTATTGATTCGGAAATACTTTGATTCGAAAGGACAATTCTATATTATGAAGACTATGATATTTTAGAATGGATGCAGCTTAAATTAATATTTATATATACAATAAAAGCTGCTGCCGTTACAGAAGCTATTGTATCTATAAAAATCGTCGCATGGGCCTAACAATTTCTGTGCAAGAAATATTGATAAGATTTAAAGAGTTAGAAGAAAATTAAATAGTTTGGCTTTGAAATCGAACATAAAGGTTACATTTTCAATAATTATTCGAAATTTATTTCCGAAATAGTACTACATTCTATGTGGATTATCATACTGTTTTTGGTCTCTTTGGTACAATCTTTAACCATAGGCCACTATCGATTATTCTACCAATAACATTTTAGATATATACTGTTAATTTGCTTTGTCTTTGGTTAGGGTGCGTTTGTACTCCGCAAAATCACTGTCGGGTTAATTGTAATAATACTACACCCGGAGAAACCCGTTTAATGGGTTTATTTGAATCAAATACAGGGTCTATTTCAAATTAATACAATTTTATTTCGATCAAATTGAATTTATTGCATACTAATAAATCGAATTAATTTTTCAATCTAATTTATTTGGTTCATATTAAATTTCATTTATTTGTAATAAATCCCATATTTGAATTAAATAAACCCATGAGACCGATTTCTCTGGGTGTACAAAGCGGATGGTCCATACTTCGTTTTCTGTAAAATATCATAATAATGACAAAAATAAAAAAGCCTCTACTCTACGATAATGAAGATACACGAAGAGTTATGTCTCGTACGAGAGTGGCCTAAAATGTTTTAATGTCGTAGAGGAAAAAGTAGCCGCGCTAGAGTCAAAGTTTTACCGGCGACTGTCAGCAGGGGGTGAGCGACTCTTTACACTCGATTCGCGCTACTAGTGGCAGTCCGGCATCATTGTCCAGACAGACAGTAGGTACAGCTGTATCGCAGTCCGGTGTGGTGCATACTTTGTCTAACACACTCACTCGACCTCGCCCTCTCGTTCCCTCTACTCTTCAGAACACGTACTATATCCGCTGTCTCGCTTGCGGCGCGACGCGCGCGAGTGCGTTGCGTGAATGGCACTGTTACGACCTTGCCGGTGCTACAGGCTATACACACCACACACCACCATGTGTATTAAGCATACACGACTATATAAAAATACGCATATTCCGTATCATAATTTTTTTGTTTTATTCTCTACTTTTACGATTACATATGTAGTACCGGCAGCAAGTATATCCAGAAAATTAACGTGACTCAATTCATATATTTAATTTATATCAACTAAAACTTGTTTTTCATAAAATATGTATTCACTTTTTTAAATGTCCAGCGTGTTTATTTATTTGAATCACCCATGAAGGGTGGTCAGACATGGCCGATAGTCGGCCCAAGGTCGATGCCGAGATTGCCAACATTGGCATATACAACTGGCCGATCATCGGGCCGAGTCTTGGATGATAAGTGTGGCTCGATATTGGCAGCCAATAGTTGTCCTATATTGAAGTACGAGAAACGGCCGAGTGTCGCGTACGAGAAACGGCGAGCATCACATACGACAATCTAATAGTAAAAAAATAATAATAAATATATTTTTTTTAATTCGTACGTGCGCCCAATTCAGACTTTTATGTTTCTGCTGTATGAGAATACATCAGAAACTCAGAAAAACTGCCTCCCGCTCAACAGTTAAGCGGTCACCCATCTAAGAACTGACCGCGGATCGGGCTGCTTAACATCAGAGATTATCGGAGCCACTCTCCGACTGCGCGCCCATTGCTGTCGATGATAGTAATAAATAATTGATATCTCTTAGGCGGGGCAGATTTTATCGATTTACATATGAAGTTGATAAATAAGAGCATGTGATACACCGGTGAGAATTTCTTCGCCCAATGTCTCTCTCGCTTATAAGTCTGTCTCTCTCGCACATTGCTCTGTCTCTCTCACACTATTTGTTTTTTAATTCACAAAAAAACGACTGCATCGATTGAGGAGCCAGAAGCTTAGTCCAATTCTGCGATACTTGCGCGTATTACCTCAAAATGCAAGCCCAATCTGTGTTGTTTTTTTTTTAGTGAAAACAGCTTTTGAAATTTCTGCGGGGGGAGGGGAGTATCACTGCCTCTTAACGCATTGTGCGCTACTGCTGTGGCAAATTAAATGAATATAAAATAAATAAAATCCGCGTACCGGCGCCTCTCCTCCTTGTCATTGGGGCATTAGCCCCTAATCGGCTAACCTACGATTGGCGAGTCAATACTTAGCCGAGCATTGGTCTCATATAGACAAACCAACAATTGGCGAGTCGATTCTCGGCCGAGCATTGCCCTTAAATCCGCAAATTATCGATTGGCATGTTAATATTCGGCCGAGCATTGGCCTAAGATTGCGAAGTCAAAAATCGTCACGCCTACGCTGACCCGAGTATTGGCCGTTTCAGTTTTATCGGCAAAACCTACATGGGCATACAGCTTTTACCATATTTATTTATTTGAATCCACCCTCATGGAGTAACGGTTTTACCGCGCTTGCATCGTAATATACGATTAATTATCGCGAACAAATATGCAGTTAAATGCACGAAACTCGTGTATTGTATATCATTTTCATTTCATCGTACTAAAACTTTCTTTCAATTTAATGTATATTTATTTGTTTTAATTAAGACGAACTAGGGCCCGAAACCAGAGATTTGTAGTATGTCGTTACGAATTGGAGAAAAGAAGGTGGGCGATGGTGCTACGATTGAGTATAAACAGTAAAGATAGCTGCAACTTCAACGGCAAAAACTGAGAGGTCAAATAAATAAGTGGATAATGGACACAGGCAAAGAATTGATAGATACCCTAACACTCACGAGAACGGTCATAATAACAGGGAAAATGACACAGTCGTTTTTGTACACTTTAATAACGGCGCGTTTTGCTAAAATAACAAAAATAATGACGGTGACCATGAGAAAAGTCATGGTCACCGTCATTTTTTTACTGTTACACCGTTATTATGACCAAAATCGCACCGTTATTAAGGTGTACAAAAACGACTGTCCTTTTTTCCGTCATTATGGCCGTTATATCACCGTTATCGTGAGTGCTAGGGTAAGCATTTGCCATCTACATAATTGCCTGGGAAGCTTCAACTGCACGAAAAAAAATGATTGGCTGCCCTAACTAAGTACCCGATTGGTTGGGAGAACCAACCAATCGGGTATCACAACCAATCCATTGAACGTCACAAACAACCGATCGGATGTGACATCCAATGGATTGGTTGTGACACCCAGTAGTTGGTTGTCCCTACCAATTTTGTCGCTTAGAGCGTATTTAACCATGGCACTTGGTTAGGGCAGCGAATCATTTTTTTCCGTGTAGTTGAAGATTCCCAAGCAATTGCCAGTTAGGGCAACCAATCGCTTTTTTTCGTGTGAGACCAAGAAGGAAAGTATCCCAGAACGATCTCTCCAATTTGATTTCCTTTACAATATGTTACAGTAGACTAAAAACGAAGCGACACGAATTTTTTTTATCTGCCATTAAACACTTTAAGGGAGTGGAATTACCATACTAAGTAAGGTATGTCGAGGGGCGATTTGGCACTTTCACCGACAAGAATATAATATTTTTTAACCAATCCAACTGGAAAAGCTTTCTCATAACGAGAAATGAAAAAGATAATTTCCTCAATAAAAAAAAAATTAAGGGTCGAGCCACCCCTAATTATGATAGTTGCCTCCGTCAATATTTCTATTCGTGAAAATCCAAAGACACGACGTGTTTTCTTCGTGTTCATACACAACATATATTATTTTCAGATTTTCAAACTTAAAGTTGACCATTTATTCCATAAACGTAATCTTTTAAAAGGAATGTTTTCTTCGTGTTCATACACAACATATATTATTTTCAGATTTTCAAACTTAAAGTTGACCATTTATTCCATAAACGTAATCTTTTAAAAGGAATAATTCATCTAAATTACTCATAATTATTACAGAAATGAGAAAATTTCAAGTTTACATAATAATCAATCATAGTTATCTTATACAAAAAGTATTTTGAATACATTTTCATTGAATGAATGCCTATCCCTGCACGTTACACTCAGAGAAATTGTGGAAGTCCTGGCAACTACAAAGCTTTCTTTTTGTAGCTACGGCAATTATTAAAAAATAGTCGACTATACTTGAAATCAATTGCTGTTTCTTTATAGTTTCCGACGACAGAATTTCCTCTGTACGAACTAATCGTTTATACTATTGGTCAATTTACTAATTACATTCATTGTCAATCTGCCCTCACCTATTTTTATACTTCTATATTTGTATATTGTTTATTTTCTCTTTGTTTTGTTGTAATACCAATTTTTGTGTAAAATATACTTAGTATTTACCTGTTAGGCAGTAAACTTTATTATTATCTATTTTTGATTTTTATTGTACTGTGGAAGCGTGCCTTTTGTAAAATTGACTGAACACTCAAGGTATTTACTTTTCGTTGAAAAAATTGAATGAAATAATATAAATTATTATAAAGCATTTATCCGTAATAGGTTTATTTATTGCAATCAAAATTTATATTATACTATCTGCTAAATAATTATATTCATTACTGCTAAACGTATTATTCCATTCAAATAGATCCCAATATTTGAAAACTCGCCTACATGTACATATTGGATCCACTATTTTGAACATTCTCATTCGCTGTCCCGATTCGTAATTAGCAATCTTCAAAATTCCCAAGTACCAAGTCTCATTAAAATCAAGTCACTTTTTGTATTTTGATACACCATATTGCCTACCACATTATGAATTTCTGAATTCAGAGTGCAGATTCGCAATCGGCGCCTTCAAACACATGTGAGAATCGTTTTTCACCATAATTGTTGTGGTTATTTCATCACAATTATTTTTCTTGGTGAAAATCACTTTATCTTGCGATTTTTTCCCTCAAATTGCATTATTTCCCTAAAGTTTAAACTGGAAGTGTTGACCGCACAATAACGTGTGCGAGAGATAAGCGCGGGCAAACTATCCTCAGAGGTCGCTCAATCGCCATCTAGATTAGATTTTTATTCTTCCATCGTATGCTTCCAATTGCTTTTTACTCCTTACCTGCACTTCACTAATCTAACCTAACTTTCAATGCGACCGCAGCCGACTTACACGGAAAAAACGACTTGGTTAAAATAACGAAAAAAATAGTTGGACCGAACCAAGTGTCTTAGTGCTTTGAGGGACAGACGATTATTTCGCTGGATCAAATATTTTCACTTGGTTGTCTCCGTTTCGATGTTCTAACATAACCCCACTTTGTTAAGCATTGGCAGACAGCCCTACCCGTTTTCTTTACTTCGTTGGATGAACCGACATTGTTTTTTACACCTCACTAATGTTTTTGCACCTCATAATCTTCGAAGCGTTTTTTTGCAGTCTCGTATAACTTCATCACTTTATATGCCTTCACGCGATTTCGCGATCATCTACGATGGAACAATGGCGATTAACACGTACGTACAAAACAACCATCTGACTTAGTTGAAATGCAAATAAAATTCGATGTGTGATTTATTTAAGTAAACTAACTCTGAATGGTACCCGAGCATAAACTTGTTCTGGCTGAGGTGCGGGCCTTATCAGGTTTTCCTTAATTAGTAATCGAGCCCGGATAAGGCGGCTCTATCCGGTCCTGATATGTTATCCCGAGCAGAAATTAATTCAAATTGCCTGAAGTACCATCAGTTCCGCATAAGGCATTGGTCAGGCATGCCTATTCAGGCTAGTCAAACAAGGCTCCGATCCTGCCCGGATCACGTATCGGTATAACATTTAAAAATTGGCTAGCCTGAAATATTCCCTATCCGCCCGGGATCACGCACCGATCGAGCATTCCTAATCCGGTTAGCTAAATCCCGAGCAGAAATTAATTTAAATTGCCTGAAGTATCATCAGGTCCGGATGGGGCATCGGTCACGCATGCCTGTTCAGGCTAGCCAAATAAGACCCTGGTCCTGCCCGGATCATGTATCCGTATAATATTTCAAAACTGGCTAGCCTGAAATATTCCCCATTAGGCCGGGATCAGGCTCCGATCGAGCCTTCGTGATCTGGTTAGCTAAACGAGGTCCCGACTCCACCCGGATCATACATAGGTACAACATTTCAAATGTCATTAGACTACAGTTTCCCATATAATGTCAGGATCAGGCATTGGTCAGGCACTCCTGATCGGACTAGCCAGATGCGGCCCTGCTTCTGGCCAGAATATTCAAATCTGGTTGACTTAAAATACACACCATTTCAGAAGAAATTATCAGAGTACTAGAAGAGCATATCTGGCATTACCGGTGTACAATAAATAAATAAGAGATGCTTTCTGTATAATATCACTTATTATTACAATACTATCGATTAGAAATAGTTGCATTTTTATACATGTGCCTTACACAATTATTCATGTATAAGGGAAACAGCATATATTTTCTGAGCGACTGCGTCACTTATATCCACAATCATAATTTTGCCATCGATTGATTCTATCGTAAACATTTTTCGACGTTGTATTTTTTACGCACCACATTTTAAAAATTGATGTTTCGCATGGATATATGTACATAAATCTTTTAACACTCCACATTGTTCCTTTTATTTTTATTCTGTTATCGTCTTGAGTTTTGTATATATTTTGCATCTGCAAGATAGTTCGACTATTCAGAAGAACCCCATTATTTGGCGATTTGTTTGAGAGTATCGAAGCTTTATAAGGTAAACGGCCCTGTTTCTGACGCTGGTCCAGTTCCTGACGCGCTACTTTAGCATAGGCGGCTTCCCCCACCATTCCAGAAACAGCCAATAGTAATTCGTAAATGGTGGCGTCACAAACCGCGACACTCGTTAGGTCCTCGTTTACCCTATGGTTTTCCATGGGCAGAGTGAGAGGGTTGCCTTACAACGTCACAAACTGGGCCGTTTACCTTGTGTCAATTTGGATAGCTAAAAAACAAAACAGTAAAACGATGAATAAATTTCCAACAATCGAACTGACGTTATGTGTTTTTTGTAACTCATGCACGTAATGTCGCACATTTCGTGCCTGCAAAGCGTGCGTGAAATCGCGTATTATGCTCATGTAAACGTAGATAATTTCACGTACGCCATCTGGTGCATGAAGCTATCTAGATTTCTGTAGATAACTTCACGCACACATTGGCGTGTGTGAAACTATCTACAAGATAATTTTACGCAATGCTTTGCAGGCACGGAGATGTGCGACATCACGTTGACATTCGTTACAAAAAGTAGTATGTTATACTTGTGCGACAAAGTGGCCGTCCCGCGGAGGTTGGGAAGCGGTGCAGTCGCCTCCTCTCGTGCTACAAACAACACTCGGCTTCGCCTCGTGTCGTTGTAACACTCGATTTGGCGAGTGCGCCGCTTCCTAACCTCTGCGCGTAGCAGCCGCTTTCTCGCACTAGTATCACAATCTACTATTACGTATATTGGACCTTCTTATTTTTGACTATGGACCAGATCAAGAGCCGGATGGAAAATATTTCAGGCTAGCCAGTTTTTAAATGTTATACCGATACGTGATCCGGGCAGGATCAGGGCCTTATTTGGCTACCCTGAATAGGCATACCTGACCGATGCCTCATCCGGACCTGATGATACTTCAGGCAATTTGAATTAATTTCTGCGCGGGTAAATGAATTCGTTGATCTTTCTGAATATATGATTTGTTATTGACTTTCATAAGATTTTTTCGCTTTTTCATATTCTTTAATAGTACATTACGTTGCAAGGGAGGGAAGTGCAACTTTTTACCAAGAGTGAAGTTTGATGCCCGAGCGAAGCGAGATGAAAAGTTCCACCCCTCCCATGTAACGTACTATACTTTTTTTCCCGTTATCGCTAAAAAATAACCACATTTCGTGTGTGCAACAAGGACAGAGATTAAGCTCATTTTTAACAAATGACGACAAACATGCGTAGCACGGTTTTTATTACGCTCACCGGGCAGGAATTAACTGATTACCTCCCTAGGGAGGTAATGAAAGCCGGCTGCGCATGCGTACGTCATATACCGACCGATCAGATTAATGCTAGTTACACCCAGTTTGTTGTGTACATGTGTCCTGTCATTATATACATTGTGGAAACTGTAATATTGTATAATTTTTGTATTTATTATATAATATAGCCAATGCTATGTAAGTCGCTTTGTAACCATATGAATACCATTCCATGCAGAAATTTCGGCAGGGATCCAGCTGGACCTGCCTGGTATTCCCATCTTCCGATCGAAGTCCAGACGGTCATCGGATCGGATTCCAGACATGGAATGTAATGCCCGGAAACTGGATTCCGATCGGGATCTCGAACTGGGATCCGATCCGATGGCTGATTGGATTCTAGCCATTAGATGGGTATACCGGATTGGATCCACCTGCACTGAGAGAAAAAATTGTTGGGCCCAACGAAATAGAGATTAACTCAACCTCTCCGAGAAGTTATATACGGCGAATGGAACGAGGAGGTTGGGTCAAACTCACCAAATGGTTGTCGGACTTTCTTCGATTCAAATGTTTCATGTGGTTGAGACAACCACAGTGCATTTATTGTAACTAACATTGTTTTCTCTCAGACCATGCGCACTCTTGCATCAATCTCCAATCTATTGATTGGAAGTATTGATGCAGTTGGTCAATTACACTCATATTTCAATCAAATTCATTATGTGTTTGAGTGAGTCTAAAATAATAAAGAAAATTAATTGAAAATTATTAATCGTGCTTATTTAATCGAGTTATCCTGCATATTAATTTGGTATTACGTCTTTCTCTTCAGGATGGTACATATTAATCGCTGAAAAAACATATTTAATTTTTTATTACATTGACGAGAATCGAACCTGCGACCCTCCGGATAATGCTTTCGCGCTGCGCTTTAGCTCACACGGCTATTCGGATCATATGATTCTAGTTTTTTTTTGTGTATTTGAATATCGGTAAAATAAAATATAAAATGAAATTAGTATAAGGTAAATGTCCCCATTCCCGTCCATGCTCCCTCTGCCGACCACTTCGACGGAAATAATTATTTACACGAGTGCTGCGCAAAAATAACAACAATTGAGCATAGTACAATATTCCGAGGACCCTGTATGTGAGAGTATTGCAAGGTAAACAGTAAGTACAATAATACAATCCAAGTTTTGTTCGTATTTCTAAACGCTTGTCGCGAACCCATCGTATTCTTAACAGTGAGTTTAAGTTCCGTCGACCGTTTCAATAGTCCGTACTGCATCCGGAATTTGTAAAAATCGAATAATTTTTAGTGCAAACGATAGATTATGAGTTCAATTACTGATCCAGCAAAAAAAAAAGTTATAAATAATTTATTTTTCATTTTTTTTACGGTGGTCGAAGTTAGGCACAACGAAATGCCTGGCTGCCCCCATTACCGTAAACGTTATTTAGACAGTCAAAAAAATTTCTTTATTACAAGGTTTACTTTCTCGGTGATAAAAGAGATTGATATAATTCAATTCTTACAGGATCGCTGCGAAGGACTTGGACTTTTTTCCCTCACTGATCAAAATTTTGAAATGATTCAATTTTTACAGCATCGCAGCGATAAAAAAAAGTGTTTGTGGAGACGGAAATGTAACACAAGTTCCGAAAAACGAAATTTTTTTATAATTATGCAATAAAAATATTAATAATACAATCCCGGATCATGTTTATTTATTTTTTTTAAATTTTATTACTCCTCGGGATCTCCGTTTCCCTAGTGGTCGAAAATGGGTTTCAATTTTTACAGCATCGCAAAAAAAAGTGTATGTGGAGACGGAAATGTAACATAAGTTCCGAAAAACGAAGTTTTTTATAATTATGCAATAAAAATATTAATAGTACAATCCCGGATCATGTTTATTTATTTAAAAAAAAAATTTATTACTCTTCGGGATCTCCGTTTCCCTAGTGGTCGAAAATGGGGTCATCGCTGGTCGGGATTGGGCACAGCTGTGTCGGCAGAGGGGACACTAATAAGCATGAATTAATCAGCCTCTATCTGGCGAAATAATTGGCGGAATCGATTGAATAAACCATTTTTAGAAAGAGAATTAACTGAATTTTACAGTGGTGCAAAAAAAAAATCTCCAAATTTACATTCGTCGCAACGAAAAAAGCCATACAGTTGTCTGGTTGGCCTTGTAGGGTACGGGAATGGGGACATTTACCTTAATACAGTAAGAACTTTATAGATTTATATGATTGCGTTTGGTGTAGTAAAAATAAAAGCACTTTCTGTTATTTTTCACGGCATTCGGTTATATCGAAAAGAGTACATTGTATCGTTGTTGCCATCGATAAACATATTCGACGAAGTTGCTTGTTTCATTGTTAGCCCGAATTAGTTTCTTAGTATTTGGGTGGATGACCGTCTCACTAACCTGAGGGTCAGTACTAGGATGGGTGACTACCTGGCTGACTCTGGCGGTCAGTAGTTGGATAGGTGACCATCGGGATGACTCTAAAGTCAATACTCGTATCTTCAGAAACAGCTTTCACACAAACGGACGTGAGGTTGAGTCAACCCTATATTTCTTAGAAACCAGTTGCACCGAGGTTCTTTCAAAAGCCTAAAACAGTTCTCGTAACCATTCTGATACAGTTGCTTCATAGAAATCATTTTCCTGATTGAAATGACTCGCTTGATTGGCTCAACCACTCGTTACACGCGTTTTAAGTACCGAAAAATTGTTGCCTTAACCCCTCGCGGGGTTAAGTCAACTGCATTACCATTCGCTCAACAGCATCAATGTTCAGCCAAAACATTTTTATGTTGACGCTCAATTACATGAAGTAGTTGTCTCAAAGAAATGCATTGTATTGTCTCGACGAATGGGTGTTTGTGTCAACCTCTACTTCTTTGAGCCAAAGTAATATTTGCCAACCACCGCGCGAGGTTGTCAGGATTTCAAGTTTTCTCTCAGTGTGGATCCTTGTCGAACGATGGGAATACCAAGCTGATTCCAGCTGGATCCCTGTCGAAATTTCTGCATGGTGCTGGTTAGAATTAATATAAATAAATGAATGCATAAATTACATAAAAATCTGTAACTTTATTCTAAATTCAAATAATAACAAAAACTGTAATAAAATCTACAATAAGAACGGCTTCAACTAAAGATCACTGTTTCTGCGTTGGACGACGACCATCCCAGTTGTGGAGGATAATGAAATATATGAACTCGTGTACCTCTATTTAATATGTTATGTATTATGTACAAGTCCGCCCTACACCAAACTTATATAAATGCGTTTGAAAACTTGACAATTTGTAATACTTATCGGGAAGAGTGCATTTATGGAAAGTAAATAATAAGTGAAGTGTCCGCGATACAACGATGACTTTCTTACTTTCGTCCTGACTCATTTTCAGTAATAGTTTTACTATTTTTTGTTTAATAAAATTTATGGAACACGTTAGGTGGGGAATAATTTTGACGAAGTTCCCACATGTTTATTTTGTCAGACGCGGTAGGATAGGTAAAATATTTCCCTTCAATTTCCATACACGGAAAAAACGACTTGGTTGGAGTAACAAAAACATTGGTTATCTCTAACCATTTGTCTTGGTTACATATGCGCCAAACGATTTTCTGGTTGCATCAACCAATGGAACTTAGTTAGATTAGATTAGTTGCAGCAACCAAATTATAGGTGCGGCCGACGACGCTTAAATAATTAGAATATCTAATGTACTTAGTTGGAACAACCATTTCACTGGGCCGGTTTAACCAATTTACTGGGCTGGGGCAACCATTCTACTTGGCTAGAATAACCAAATTTCTTGGTTGAATTAACCAATTTTCTTAATTGAATCAACCAATCCACTTGGCTGAATCAACCAATTTTCTTAGTTGGACCAACCAGTCCACTTGGCTGGATTAACCAATTTTCTTTGTATGACCGAAAATGATAAACGTATTGAAACATAGGTCGTATGGAATGATCACGGCTGGGGTGCTTACAATTCTATAGCCATGTCACCGTTATCCAGTTCTATAAGCATACCCGCCTAAATCGTACCACGGGACCAGGGCTTCTGTACACGTCTATCTTCTTTGATGCCACACGCAATTTAATCAAACGTTGTTGTTGCAGCTTGTTTGCGGAGTTTTGAGATATAGATTTTCGAATACACTTCAAAATTTTATTTCCTCTTTGGCCGATTTTTGGATATGGGCAGCCTAGACAAGTGATGCTATTCACAAACACCATTCTTTATCACGTTCCTTCCATTCGAACTGACACTAACAACTGAGTTTGAATTGGTTTAAACAAATTAAAGCCGATAAAAGCAAGCACCCGGCTTGTAACGCAAAAGCACGCTTTGAGGTTCCTAACGTGGTTCCGCGACTAGCGGCCGGTGATGATACTAACCAAAATAGTTGTCTCAACCAATAAAAATGGTAGTCTTCCATTCTACCAAAAACTTGGTCGTACCAGCCGTAATGGAAACCAATTCTCGTGGTTGGTTCTTGAGAACTACACAAACTACAATATCTTGGTAACGATAACTACTTCTGTTAGTCATATGCACTTAAGTATGAACTAAGTTGCCGTTGGTGAGGGAACCAATTGTGCGACATTAAATCTATGAATATAGTAGTTACAATGACCAATTTTGTTTAACTAATAGAAAATTGGTACATTTAACCAAGTCATTTTTTCCGTGTAATGATCCCTTCCCGTTCATTTTTTCCGCCAAATCCTCAGAATAATAGTATATTACGATATAAGTGCGGTAAAACTTTTTATGACGGGTGTTGCAATCACACGAGACAAGGAAAAAAATTTCGAATGCTTTGTATACAACATTTGACTGCGTAAAGTGTAATGTAAAATTAGTTCCGCGCAAATCGTTTCGTAACGAGAAGATGATTCGGGATCTATTCAGAATCCAAGTTGGGTTCATCTTAGGGGTCATCCCTAACAAATCCCGATGTACGGTAATACTGCTCGCAGTTTAGAACTGGGACACGATCTGGAATCCATTCCGATTTCAAATGGAACGTCCCTTTTAGGGTTACCCTGTCAAATCCTGATCCATGATAAACTGTACTTCAGTGAGAAAGTGGAAATCCATTCGGGATCTATTCGGATTCCAAGTTGGATAATCCATTTAAGGAAACCAGAGCCAATCCAGACCAGAATCAAGTCTCAAACTGGGACGCCCAGACTGATTTCTACATGGGATGTTACACGGAGAGAATTTTCTGATAACCACGATTCAAAATCGTGTGGCGATGGTTTCCATGCAGCATAGTAAATTCGGTTATTCGACCAGTTTGGTGATGATTGCCATACAGTACATTAAACGCGAATTTTTCGTGTCTAATATACAGTATGGCAAACGATGCCAGTTGTGTTCACGAATCACTTACCAACGTTACATTGCCGGTTAAACACAGCATACTGAAGATTGCTCGGCCGGTTACGTACTTACTGCTGTATCGTATACCAGTGAATGTCGGAAATTCATGCAGTTAAAACGATACTTAAATTAATAGAAAGTCAAGGTAGGATAGGTATAGGTTACAAAAATGTAGCATAAAAAAATACACGTTGTGCTGTTGATTATTGAACATTTATTTATTTTTCTTAAAATGAAATGATATGTTTTTTACAAATTTAGGATCACATAAAAACGTCATCACGACTTTTCGTCCTGATCTCGGAGGTCACTAAAGAGCAGGTTATGTCACGTTGCAAACAATGCAGATTACGCCCTGATTTACAACGACTACGACATGTAACGATTTTCTTGTAGTTTAGACGAAGAATACATAGATAGTATTCCGGATACAATATTATATATCTTTTAAAAAGATGTGTACTTGCTTCCTCATTTTCACAATTCCTGGTTAGGCGCACTAGACTACCGAGAAAAATGGGCGCCTATCGCTGCTGACGATGTAAACACACTCAGCCGCCAAACTTATAGCGGTCACCGCACATCTCTTGCGTATAACTAATAGACTGTTTAGAACTATAGCCTGTAGTTGGGGAATGATTCCCAGACGCACGGTCTTAATAGTTACAACGTTGAGGATATCAGAATTTGTTATTTTGCATTTCTGAAATGTTCGTATTTCTTTCGGAACCGATCCCGTAACTATAGGTTCTATTAATATATTGAAAGATGAATTTCTTCATATATTGCGTATCGTAATCACTGTCTGTTGGAAGTCACGATCATTGTCAAGCTTTAAGATGTCTTCGAGACACTTACATCCTTACAAATTGTGGATTATTTATAATACGGTTTGAAAACCGAAACACAGTAACGATTCTTGAACGACGTGTAGCACACCGTAAAACCCGATATTGTGCTCTATAGGAAAATATGAAAATCGACGCCAGAAGCGCTGAATAAACCGAGTTTACTATACTAAATCGAGTAATGATTGCCAGACTCTTCTCTCCGTGTACAGATTGAATATTAGGCTAATATAAATCTCGGCGATTAACAATCAAGTTTGTTTTTTTTTTCTTTTTTTTCGCAAATTATTGGGAATTAGGTAACGTACATATTTTATTGCTAAGTTATAACTCAAAAATGGTTAGTCTAACCGCAGATAAAGAATGACTAAAAATACGAGGAAATACAGACGTGCTAGTAAGTATACCTACACTTAAAATTCAAGTAACTTTCATTACAAAAATAAAAGGAATCCTCTATAAGCTGTAAAATTAAAAAAATCATGTATTTTCCCAGTAAATTGATTTCCAGTTGAGACAGGCTTCTTTTATTCCTCGAATACTTTATGTTAAAATTATGTTTTAATGTTCTTTATCAGGCAATCTCCTTTATTTTATATTAATCTTGAAGTCTTCCACCTAGCGCGGTCCGGGTCATTGGGCTCTATATGTATATGAATAATTAATTGTTGGGCGCCAATTAGTTTATTGGTAAACTAATAAAACCGATATTCACTTGATATATTCACTCGAACGAAAGAATGAGAGGGTCGGGCTCGATTTGGGTGACCCAAGAGAGGAAATTTTAGAAATAATTTAGATATTTGTAATTATAGATTTACTTACAGTTTATTGGTTCCACTTTAGTAATTCCTTGATCAATAATTATACAGTTCCTTATTCCATATAATATTATGCTCGATTCCTTAGCTTATAAAACGCTGGTATATGGTCTATCGTTTAGCTTATAAAGCGCTTGTTCGACGATCAATAATATTGTTATGTGTGTTCGGTCACACAGGAGAGGCACGAGTGAGTCTCGTTGCGCGCTTTGATCGATGGAAATTTCGGGAATCTATCAAGTGGCGCAAGCGCCCTTATTTCCTATAGACTTACGCATGCCCTACCAGTGTATTCTCGGCGGGCGTCGAGGCAGATCTTTGAACGTCTGAATTCTATTTCACAGTATATTCGTGAAAATACTTTTAAATCCATTAACATTTCTTGATTAATAAATTGTAACAAAGATCTTTATAAAGAAATGAGTTACAAAGATCTGTAACATATATGCTATAAACCCAGGGGGAAACAGTTAAAATTTAACGTATCGAGAGTATCGGTGAAGTGAGTCGTGTAAAGTAACAATTTAGTGACAGAGGATGGTGGTGAGAATACAGAGTAGCGTGCGGGATGGGCAGGTGGTCATCGTGTTGTATATAGCGGCATGACTGAATATGCGGCGACGGATTCGGCTTTTCGATCGTGAACGTCGATGTTCCGGCCGGAGAATTTGCGCAGGATTTAAAACTTAATCGATAACCTTTTATCCCCGCGTCCCCTCCGCCGCTCTTCGTTTGCCCCTATACCCCCTTGGGCCGCATTCGCGACCGAACTACCATACCTCTCTCCTCTCGTATCCTCGCTGATTTTCTCTCGCGCTGTCTCTCTTTTTTTTCTTTCTCTCTCTCTCCTTCTTTCGCCCACACACTCTTTCTTTCTCGGTGTACACCGCGAGTCCATGCCATCATATCGCTAGTGCCGCACATTAATTTGGACTTCACGGTAGTATAACGAAGGATATTCTTATCAGATTAATCGTGGAGCTCGCGGTAGCTGCAAATTTTTATTCCACCTCTCGCCAATCCGCTCTTTCGTCTCTTACGCGGCACTACCGCCCCTCCACATTTCTCTCTCTCTCTCTTGCGCACTTTTATCATACTCTTGGGGGCTACATAGCAGACATATAGAATTATACGTACAGCAGATACCGAGGTGTGTACCTATAAGCCCGGCCACCCTGGCTCTGCACTTCAGAGCACGACCATTTTCAAATGAAATAATGAACATTCCTCTTGAAATAAGCGATGTAGGTATTTGGAATAGCATCGAGCGTAAGATTAACGAGCAGACGAAAATTCTTCGAATTTTTTTATATTTTACTTGAAACAAAATGCTAAGTATCGGAACATTGTAAAGCAAATGATATTGCTTATAGTAAGGTGTAAATTGGGGAAAACGCAATTATCCGTAAATATCATGTCTGATATTTTTATTGGTGCAATCGTAATTTATTGCTTCGAAAATGTTATGTTTGCAAAATTTTTTACGTTTTGTTTATAAATTTTATAAACATATTGATAAAGTCGCACGGTGGGATCGAATAAACAATACTTAAGTGTCGCTAGATGAGAACTTTCTGTTAATTAATGATGATGTTTTTTTAATTTACCAACAAAACAGAAGCTTAATTCCTTTACACAGAAGAAATTGATTGGTAGGACATGCAGCTAGATGGGGGAAAGTTTTTTCTGTCAAGTCAGCTCGAGTTTTCAATCGTAAATGATAGTTCAATTATCGCTGCGTTACTCAGTGACCATGTTTTATTAAATTTAGATCGATAAATAATTATTGTTCATTAAAAACTTTGTTGATGCCCAATGGGGTACAACGAGCCACCGAGCGTCGGACAGAAGGTAGGCAAACGTCAAAATAAGACAAAAAAAGATAATGACAACGAGAAGAAAATTACACGTGGAAAAAAAATTAATAAAAAGCTAAAGGAAACGGAGGTTTCCTTGCCACACATGAATGAGCCAATTAAATCGAAGTGTACACCGAGAGAAAAATATAGCACTCATTCCCAGATTCGTATAGTAATTGGGATCCAAAGTGGAAAAATGGTATTTTTTACAAACATACAAAGATTTACTAGATGTTACCCGCTGTAGTATTTACGCTGCTGTAAAACGCTATACAACGCATCTCTATATTGGACGCGAGCAAATGTTCAGAATAATCTTCATACCCATACAGGGTAAAGCAATACACGTTACGAAAAATAACGCAAAGCCTATTGACAGCCTGCAAAACGTCTATACTTTCGTACGACATGAGATTTACGAAAGAGATACAGCTCCCGTGTAGCGTCGATCGTTCAACGTTCGCCGTCATAACCTCAAAGTTGCCCGAAAATGCCCATACGTTTCGAGAGCGCCGCTCCGCGTACATTGCGTTTCTATTCACGGTATAAGTAAACATTTCCAAACTTCCAAGATCGATCCCATTTACTATGTTGTCCGGGTTTTTTTTTTTACCAAAAGTCTTAACTATATTTTTCTCTCGATGTAGGAGTAAAAAACAACAGTCAAGCAAAGAATATATTGTTATCACTAACATGTTTATTTTTTAAATAAAAGTTCATATATTATTTAATTTATTCGTACACAACATAATTTTAAGAATCTCTATATTATCGGGAAAAGAATCAATCGGAATACCAAAGCATAAGCCTTATGATGATATTATATGATATGTTATGAGAATAAAATATAGACCCTAGTTGGCTCACTTTGTCCCATGCTTTACATTGCTTGACTGTACCCCTCTAGCCGAATGGCACATTAGGCGATTTGAGAAAAATCTAATTATTAAAATATCTATGATCTTTTTACAGTCATTATTTCAGGTGTATTGTATACCTAAAGGTCGATAATAATCGATGATGAATTGAATTTTTTATACACTTATGCACTAAGATCATAAATTCATAATTCATCATAAACAAAAAAAAAAAGCAGTCACACATTGTGCCCCACTCGCCCCTATTTTTACATTTGCGTTAACTTTTCATTGCTGTTGTAACTACGCTGTTAATAATGTTTGCAAAGTTACATTGCCGAAAATGTTATTCACCCCCTAATATATTAATATACACAATTGTAGTTAAATTACAAATATCTATATGTGAAGGCAACATTAATTTCTTTTTTAACTTGGCGTCGAGTCGCTACCGCGACTCTTGATTAAATGTACTAATTTTCATAGGGTTTAATTTTCAAAAAAACTATAAGTTTACAACTCGCTTGCATATCACATTAAATATAAAGAGTTTTCTTTACCCGTAATGGAAATTTACACTAATTATTTTGCCCATCGGAATTTCAGCCAATAGAAACGACGCATTCGGCCTCATGTGGGGGAACCTAGTCGATTTTATTTCGGTTATTTTACGGATATTTCCTAACAAGTTGCTAAGCAATAAACACAATTTCTGAACAGCTTTTAACCTGAGAATTTTTCACATCTGTCAAACTTCTAACGAGAACTGGAACATGATCTGAAGAATGAGCCGAAATTCCGATGGAAAAAATAATCCGACAAATACCCCTCGAGCTTCAAAATTAATCGTGTATTTCCCTCAAACTTCCCTGCATACAAACAGTCGTGTCAAGTTTTGCAGAAAATTCCCTCGCCCAGGCGCTCGGAATTTTTTAACCTACAAAACTTGACACGATTGTTTGTATCCAGGGAAGTTTGAGGGAAATACACGATTAATTTTGAAGCTCTTGGGCTATTACTACTGAATATTTTTAACAGTGTAGTCCATAAATATAAAAACAGCTGCATGTTGGGTTAGTATAAGTATATCCTTAAATACGTAGCGAATCTACTGAGAATGCCTATAGGTTCTTAACAAAATTCGAGTGCGCGATCCGAATTGCAATGCAATTATCCGCCAAAGGGACCTGACTCGACCAATTTCAGTGGTTGCATGTCTAGTTGCAATGTTAACTGGTTGCAATGTTAAGAAGTTTATAATAATTTTATTCGCTATTTTTCAAGGTACAGTATACGTTTAGAGGACTGAAATCAATTTCCTTCTCCTCGCCACACACCCACAGAGATCAATTCCAACATCCCTCGAGAGATAGTTCGAGGGCGTCAGAGGCGTTTTGTTGGCTGCACGCCAAAGTTTCGGGTTGCGGGTGTCGCGTGGGACTTGATGCGGTGCCACCTGCCTCGCTCTCGCGAACCCCCTGCCTATATCCCACACGAGCTACCTGTCAAATGATAATTTGCCAACGCGGTGTATTGAACATTCGTCAGAGTATCACCAACGCTCTCTGTGCTTTTGTATAATGCGTGCAAACTCGTCCTAATCTCACTAAACCCCCACAGTGCAAAAGTTTGGGTATGCACTAACTATATAGGAGTTTCACGTGAACTGTATAACTACATACTCGGATGTCAAATGTGCAAATAAATTTGTAGGATCTAATTCTAATTGGCATAGATATCGGTGAATGCTTTCAAATGTTAAACAATTTAGTCTTTTAATACCTACCCGAGTCGAAATTTTTACCCTTCTTTTAACCTAAAATGACTGAGGTCTGCCGTAGTCTGGAGGGTAAAAGCAGGCAGTCTACAGGGTGAAAGGAGGGTATCGCGCATAGATTAACATTTGAATTTCACCCTACCAGACTCCCAAAATGGCAAAAAGTAGACATCTCGACTTAACGGAGGGTCACAGAGGGTGAAGCAGACCTTAAAAAACTTTCATAGAACCTACCACAGAATCTCTGAGACCAACCATTGAGCCTACTGCTGAATCTCCCAGACCCTCCGCTGAAACTACCACAGAAATCTCCATACCCTTCGTTGACCCTGCGAAAGTTCCTTCCACATACACTATTACATCCTCCGTTAACGGAAACATCAATGAAAATATAATTATTTATATTATGACTACAAGAAACAAATTCAGAAAGACAAAAGTGTTTATTAAACTTTTTATAATGCCATAGACATAATATATTTTTATTTAATGTCAACAATATTTTAATATAAAATTTTTTTCGATAAAAGAAACAATCTGTATTTAAGACGTATAGCATTTAAAGGTGATGTGAGATACCAACGAAGTCAAAAATTGTTTCCTATTTTCTTAGAAATTATTAATATTGATTCTTTAAAATTAAAGATAATATCAAATTAGATTCAGATACATCTATATCTTATTACATGTGATTCTGATCGGTTTAGATCGAAATATGAATCGTTTGAGAAAGTTTGGGAAAAAATAAAGAAAAAATAGAAATAAAAATATATTATTCGCTCGAACCCTCAAGAAAGATATAGCTTTGTCAGTAGAATCAGAGTAGAATTATATGTGAAGAAAGTACGATAATGAGTAAGAAACTTCTTCTTGATTTATCGTAACGAGTGAATTGGTTTGCATTCCTTCAAATATATTACTCACACCAATAAGATGTTGAACTCTTCGTGAGTTTTCATCAGGGCACATTTTTTCTATGTTTGTAGTTTAAGTAGGGTTATCTGGATTTCAATAGGTTACATAGGCTCAACCGGGGTTCTATACCTCATTTATGGTGAGTAGGTCGTAGGGGGTCTATCGATAGGGCGAGTAGGCCGTCGGAGGCTCTACACGGAGTGAGGAAGACTGTACGCAGGGTGGCAAATAACGGTTGAACCTCCAAGCAGGGTCACTGTCGGCTGTACGGAGGGCGAAACCGGCGTCGGCTTTTGCCTCGTAAAAGGATTTGGGATTCCCAGAGGGCTAACAGAGGGTTAAAATTTTAACTCGGGTAATGTACCATATCTGGCATGTTCGTAAAACAAATGTTTCCAAAAACATCTTCTTCAATCCTAACTACATATATATTTATATATATGAGGCATTCCATCCCGATTCGACCTGGGTCTGACCCTCGACCTCCTTGATTTGGCTCGTAATTTTTTGTAGGATTGGTTAGACCCTCAAATGCATCAGATTTTATTTTTTTATTTTTTCTATGCAAATTTTTTTTTTTAAATGTTTTTTTAAAGTGACGTATCGAATGCCCTAATTTAAAAATCTGAAAAATACTTTGTTGAATATCAAATTTTTCTAGCTTATAGCCAAAGTGGGCAAAATTTTTCTTCTTATAGTTTTTAAGCTTTTTTGATTGTAAAAAATTATGAAAAAATAGAAAAAAAAATTAATCTACTACAAGCGATTAATCAAACGTTTATTTATGTGAATGCGGATTTTTTAGAATTTTTTCAGATTTTTCGGAATTTATCAAATTTTTCTGAACTAAGACTATTCTAGCACCAGCAGGCCATAATTAAAGAATCTGAAAAAATTCTGAAAGTCCCTGCAGACCCTTTGAGGGTCTAACCAATCTTAAAAATTTACGACCCAAATCAAGGAGAGCGAGGGTCAAACCGAGGTCGAATCGGGATGGAATGCCTCATATATAAGATGCATTACGACGCGTCAGATTTTCCCAGAATAAAAAAAAATTACTATTGAAGAAGATTTTATTTATTTATTTATTTATTTATTTATTTGGGCGTACAAATAAAATCATTGAATTTTTCAAAGGTGTTTTTTCAGTACTTTGATATTGCAAAGTGTCGAGCAGCAATGAATTTTTTTTCACCATAAAAGAAGCTTCAGGCTTGAAGTGCGAAAAATGTGGCACTCGGGATGACTGTCGTTCGCGATTAAAAGGGTGCACACCAAAAAATTATACATTTAACAACAATTTATTGTCTACTGCAGTGCTCAATATTTATTTATTCATTTTACTATCAAATCGTTTGGTTCAAGACTTAGAAATGAAGGTGCAAAGAAATTGCTAATGACATCACAAATGAAAGATAAAGTAGACGTATACAATTTATGAATAGGAGTGGCTTGTCCCTTTAACCAGAGACCAGGTTGCCTCTTGACGCCGAGTATTAAAAAAACTTAAAGTCAATTGCAACCTCCATATGATATCATATCATTCTATTGTTATTTTTCTCGGCTTAGTGTAACAATAAATTCGTGAATGACAAACGACTTATTGTTAAATTTACAAGTGGACTTGTAACTTATACAAAAAACGACGACGTTATAAGGCTGTTTTAAATTATCAGTCTACAATGTGTTATAAATTTTCAGTGATGTAGTGAAAACAAATACACTGTATTGTGTCTCTCCGAATTTTTTAATCGAAATTTAGACTGTATGAATATATGTTAAAATCGCTATTGCTCAGTTTCGACTATTGCTAAAAGTAATTTGTGACGGCCCTACATTGCATATAAGAAGGCGATTCGAATGAGAGAATTACATAGGTAACATTAGCGCAGTGGTTAGCGCTCTTACTCAGTACCTGAATAATCGGGGCTTCGATTCCCGGTGATCACCATATATTTTCTCTCTTCGATAATTCGTCAGACCATCCACAGTTCTCACACATACCTTCCATATTCTTCCTTTTCCGATCGTTGCAAATTCCTATTCGTGTATTTTGTCTTTTCGCAATTTTCGTCCTTATATTCAAAGTCAGATTTTATGAGACTTTGGACTTTCCGAATAAAAGCGTTTACGCTGTCATGATGCTGTAATTTTTTTAGCTAATGAGCTAAATAGACCTTAACAAATGAAGTGATGTAAAAGGACGATCGGCTTTGAATTTGAGCTAAATCTATAAAGTAACTCGGATTTTATAGAATATTAGAGTAGGATTGAATTTTTCGAGAAACTGACGTTCTAAATCAAGTCATGGTCAACAGAATCAATTCAAATTTTCTATAAAGATGAATTAATATTCGACAATAAAACGAGATATAAAATTTGGTGAAGGTCGATAAAGAACTTAAGAATTAATAGCAACTTGAATTTTACGAATTTATATCATATTTGCTTTTGAAGTATCTAACAAAACTTTAATAAGCATTTTATTGTCAAATAATAACAATACAAATAACAATCACAAATGGGGCTAAATTGTATGAAGGATAGTTTTGATATATCCTTGAACAATTTTATACACATTTTCACAGTGTTCCTACCAAGAAAAGATGCCAGTTTGGTTTAGGGAACCGTTTTTTGGGAAAGTAAAAAGCATCTGTTTACCCAAAATTGAATATCTTGCACATTGTGCAGTCAAAAATGTTCTACTACGATGCACGGAATTCAAGGTAATTATTTAAGCTACGAAATGCTACTATATATAGCACCATCCATCGTGTACAAAAATAATGATATCCGTCGACACGAAATGTTCGATTTTCTACGTGTAAATCAAAGTAGGAATACAACGACTATTGCGCCACCTGTACAGAAATTCGTTCGAACCTTTTCTTTTATGAGGGTTATTATTAGGGTACAGATTATAGTTTTTTGGTTTGGCAAGGAAATAGAAAAGAAAAAGTTTTTGGTTTTTGTTTCGTCTAATGTACAATCTCTATTTCTACTAAAAAACAACTTATTTCAATATAATATTCTTGATCCTTAGTAGCATAGGACTTAAAAATTCAATTTGAAAAGACTACAACAGTTTTGTTGTTATTAATAAATCGTTTCGCAATAAATGACGAAATATAATTTAAGCTTCGATCGAGACAATATTTGGACTATCCACGGCGTCAGCCGAACAGTTCATAGTCTATAAATACCGTGTCAGACTGTCGCACCTTGTCAGGTACGTTGCGAATTGTATATTATTAAGAGCGAAATGAGAACTTATTGGAACGGGTTGCGGAAACGATTAGGATGCTGAAAATGTTTATCGTCTGAAGCGATCGTTCAAACTCTCTCGGCGCTCGAGGTACATATGGAGGCTCGTATACCGCGAACACCGGTGCGAGAGAGTCCAGTGACGCGAGTAATTACGACCTTGAGGATTTATTGGAGAACGTTGGCCGGGAGAACTTTTGCTACAGGGATATACATATATTGAAGGAGTCTCCAGCGTCTCCTCGGCGTAAATGTGTGTGCGCATATCGTCGCGTATGTGAGGTATACCTATAGGTCGCCTAGACCTCGAGAAAGACAGAGCGTAGGTGAGGAAGGTAGTGGAGAGTAGGTAAAGTGAGCGAGGTGAGTCGCTGCGGGCGTCTTTCGGATAGACAGAGACACCACGGACTGAGAGGTTCTTCTCGATCGGATCTGCACTCCGTCTAGTTATAGATGGCGACCTGGACACCGACCGCACTGCCCTAAATTCGTTAATGTATACCACATCCTTGAAACTTTGTATCTCCTCGGATCTTCCGGCCTCCTGATGATATCAGTCGAATACTGATCTCAGTGTGAGCAGAGCTTTTCCTTAAAATGTCTAGAAGTGTATTCTTTATTAACACTATTAGAAATTTTTGTATGAAGATTAATATAAAGTATTGGAAGTTTCTTGCGAATGGGCTTATATTAAATTTAATATAGAAATATTAATTAATATACAAAAAAATTGTTTTAAAATTAATATACAGTATGTTAAACACTTCATAAAAGTTGTGTTTATAATATAATTATTGGAAAATTACATTTAATATACAGATATGTTGTAATATAATTAAATGAAATTTAAGCCAAAAAGCTATCAATAGAGCAACGAGAGAACTTACAACCTCTATGCATATAACACACTATATATCAAATTATTGAAAGAATGTATACCGAGAACCTAGGATAACGCACCTCTATACATACGACATAAAACAATTTGTTTCCACCCTTATTATTAATTAATTAAATGTACCAAAGAAAACCCTGGGCTGAAGGACCTCGGTCGATGGCCTGCTGGCAGACTACGTTGTAACAATTTCTTAAATTGTAAAATCCCGTATCTTAAGCAAATTCCGTAACTTATTCAAATGTACCATTCGTCATAATTGTTGTAACAGTCTGTCAATAAATCTACTACTACTACTACTGAAATTTAATATACCATATGTGCAAAAAATGTTCCAATACATATATTAATTTGTTGTAAATGATGACATGGTTTTGTACGCTTTACAAACATTAAATTCTTTATTTGAATTATACACAATTTTTTAATGATTGGCGTTTTGTTTCTTTTCTTCTTTTTATCCCCCTTAGGGTAACCACTTGAAGTCAGCAGTCATTTATTAAAGAAAATTTCACTTATGGGCAGTAAATTTGTCGGGAAGGGCATTTTACGTTAAAAAATATATATATTTTATTGGTTTTTTTGCAATTTCAACGGGGATGTTCAAGCTAAAGGTCAGTGAGGATATGATGGTCTAAAAAAGGTCATTTAAGTCAGCAACCGAGAAATTTCTTTTATTGACTTAGAGACAGTAAATATGTTAAAAATAGGATTGGCGCTTAAAGACAGTGCAATTTCCGGATCCTTACTCTCGTGCGGTTGTTTCGGACAAAAGCCCCGATTTTTCGGCCTCTTATGTATCGGCCAGGCTACAACTTCTTTGCGAGAAGCTCTCGTCGCGCTGGCCATCTCTTGGCGCTCGCCGGAACTATGGGAGCTTTCGCGTGCTGAGGTGCGATTTTTAGGTGAATTTATTTTTGTTTTTAGTGCGGTTTTTGGATTTTGGGTGTTACGGTTATGAATTATAGCCTTAATCTCAAGTGTTAGTGAAGTGATCGTGTGTAACATGTTTTTTCAGTTTTTTCGGGGGGGGGGGGGGGGGGTATTTTGGATAAGGAATGTTCCTGAGGTAAGTTCTTTTTATGTTTTTGTGTATTCGTATGTATTTTTGTGTATTTCAGATATATATATTTTTTTTTCAGGTGTCGAAGTCAGATTGCTTCGGAGGAGCTGTTTTGGTTCCTCTGCGCAATCTACCATATGGGTAATTAGTATCAAGGGTAAGTATTTAACGTTTTGATAGCCTGTAGGGTTTTACATTAATCTTTGGTGTGAAAAAGTTGCTATTGACGTATTCGCAACACATGATTTTCTCATTAAGATTGTTACTGGTGTCAAGTTTTTATTGGGATGTTACCTGGGAATTTCGAAGATTAATTGGAATCTACGCTTCTCGCTATAATTCGTTGATATATAGTGTATTGAAATTCGAGTCATTACGTGATGGTTCGAGCCGTACTTACGAGGTTGCACCGCGTGAAGTGATAAAGGACTTTAAGAGGAAAGGTCACAGCCCGCATCACTTTCAAAAAATTAAATCTGTAATTTTCCAAGCTTAATAAATAGGGCTCAAATACGAAGTGAATACGCGAAATGGACTAAGCTTCTTGTTGCGTTTTTTCAAAGGAGTGGGAAAACCAAAACTGAGGTTACGTGGGAGAGAGACAAACCTATTCGTGTTTAACATTGGACGACGAAATTCCTACGCCTATATTACTGTCTTTTAATATGATAAAATAAAAGTATTAAACCCTGTTATTTTTCCTCCGAAATTTTTATATTTTCGTTTTCATAAGTTCTTGCCAGAAATGACATGTCACAAATCAGCAACGGAATTGAGAGTAAAAAATCGAAAAATGGCGAATTTTTCCAGTTTTTAGAAAACCACGAGCACATGTCAACGTTCGTAGAAATTATGCGCCATTAGAAATTATATTAATTTTAATGATTATAAATTTAAGCGTAGCTGCAGTTGAGTGATTCTTTTTTTCTAAATCGGCTTTTATATTTTACAGATTCAAGATTCTTTTCAGCCACTTATTTCCACATTTTTCTTCTGATTACAACAATTCGGCACTTGATTTATTCACGTCAATAAAATTTTTTTTGAAATAACTTTGAAAATAGTTAATACAGGACCCTTTAATTGAAATCAAAGAAATGGTATTAAAATATCCGTATTTTAATGAATCTGATGTTCTTAAAATTCATTTGAAGTGGAATCAATATTGATTCAATGAAATTAATTTCCATGTAGCAATTACATTATGATAAAGATAGTTTTTATTTTGCAACTCTGCTACGAGATCTAGAATGGAAATCATATTCCAACTTGCTAGGTTGCAATTGGAAGTATACAGGGAGTTGGTCACGTTGTTCCAGAACTCCTATCTCCCCAAACTCATCAAACCGAGATCCGCCTGATGACCCGAAATTTGACGTCGTAATTCATCACCAAACTTCGCAAATAACGGATCAAACAGTCGCACGCGGGTCTTTCGTATCTACAAATTTTCCAGTCCGTTGATCCGAGAACAATTCACGAGCAAGAACGAGGATATTCTCGGATATGCATCGTGTTATGAATGCGAACAACTGCGTCCAATATTTCACTTCGCGCCATCGGCATAAAAATCACCAATAAAAAATGATAGCTAGCAATATCAATAACAAATTTCTCGATAAAAAAATCCATAAACCCCCAGTAAAATATACCTTCATGGACGCCTCATTAATAATGCGTATGCCTTTGTGCTCCATATTAACGAATACACAAGAATTTTTAATAAACTTTTGCAGCAAACAAAAAAAAAAAACCACCGAAGAAAAAAAAACTCGCTAATGGGTCGTAGGAACGTTGCGCGTCTCCCCTGTTCGCCGCCTTGCTAAATAAATTAATAAGCAAGAAAAGGCGAGCTTCCACGAAAATTTATGAAAAAACTTTGACGCTCGTAGGAGTGGATATCAGCATAGGTGATGAGGGAATGGAAAGAGCCCTCCTTGCCCCCAGCTTCCCCACTTTTCATTCCTTCTCTCGGTATGCACCACAGGGTGGCTGTAGAGGAGGATATAGGAGGAAAAGGTTTGGAGTTTTTTTCAGAGCGCAGATGCAGGCTTCGCAGGTACATACTGTACATACATCTACTAGGTACAGTACGGTATGTACCTTCCACCGGGGACGGTGGACTGACGTGCAGGGGGAGTGAAGGGAGGAGGAGGGGGTGGTACTCGTAGCTAGACCTGTGCACCCTGCTCACCGAGCTACCGAACGAACGAACGAACGAACGAACGAACAAACGAGAGAGAAAGAGCGATAGCTGTATAGCGCGAGCGGCGGGTGTAATGGCCTAAACCTAAAATCGATACACTGGCGAAGAAAAACGTCGGCGGATGCCCCGGGAGATAAATGGTCGCTCATTGGAAACCCTTCCGCCTCCCTTCGCCGCAGGGCCCGCTCGTACCCCGCTCCCCCCGTTTCCCTCGCTTGCTTCCATACTACGGGCCGGCTACTATACCCTCCACGAGGGGGCCAGCTTCGCCACCACCGCTCGAAGGGTGGATCCGCGCACCCGATTCTCCCCCCCCCCCCCCCCCCGAACCTCGACCCTCTTCCTCTTCCCTCCGTCTATCTCCTCGCTCTCTTCCTGGTGCACGTTATCCGGTGGTCCGGGTGGTACACGCCCGGGCATCGCACAGAGAAATAGAGGGAGACCGAGCGAGAGGAACGAGTCTGGTCTGCCTGGCTCCCGTGGTGCACTTCCCGCGCTTCGCGTCCGGTACTGCTGCTGCTGCTACTTCTCTCGTTTTTCAATCTCCTCGCATATCCTCGAGAGCTACCGGGCTCGCTATTTCGAGTTTTTTTTTTTTATCGCCTTGTCTCCACGATCCCGCTCTCGGGTTCATAAAGAAACGGAGATTCTTTGCACTCGTTGCATGTTTGGAATTAATTACTGATATTGGCGGAATATATTGTTAATTTAGCTTTGAGATGATGCGACCGGCTGGGTATGCCGACGGGAAGCCTGTTTGATGTGCATCCATGAGAGTAACGTAACGGTGGGACTGCCCCGTGTCTCTTTCCAGTATCGTTCTCTAGGTAGAGATTTATTCGATATATTTATGAGACCAAAAAAAGGGAAACAGGGTCATAAAATGAACCGTAAAAGAGATATTTTGTATTATTTAAAAAAAAAGGAGGTACATTATGTTTTATTTTACGGAGTTAATTTAATAAACGTAATTGATTATTCATTTTGTAAATTCATCAATTTGCTAACGTATTTAGAGAATTTAACGATTTAGGTTGTACGGCGAATGGATGGAATTATTATTTTAACCGACTGTTACTTTGGCGGGTTTTATATTGGGCGATGCTTTGAATGAAGACAGCAGAATAGTATGTTTATATGTATGTTTATTAACGTTCATAGAGCGAAATCCACTAAAAATAAAAAATAATTTCCAGTTTAACGAAATCGGTGGGTCAACGTAAAAAATGTCGGGAACAAATATAATCATGAAATTAAAAATATAAAATGAAATCATGAAGTTATAATATTCATAATTTCAATGCTCAACGATAACAGAATGAATGAAAGGCTAGAACTCAATCGCAACTGTATCGAAAAAGAAATATATATTTTTGTAAAAAGTACATTTTGTTCGATGTTATATCGCCTACCAAAACGGCTATAGCTTATTTTTACGACAGTGTTGCCGACAAATTCTATAATTATTTTCCTGCTATAATCGTTCAAGCTCTAAAATGATACTAAAATCATGATTTTAAGATGATGTTTAAAAAATTTCTATATTTAAAGATCGAAACATCGATTGTTCGGAGACATTAATTACTAAAACGTCAAATCTGTATGAAGGCGTAAAAGTTACATTGTGCACCGAGAGAAGGAATATAGTACTCATTCTCAGATTCGTATAGTAATCGGGAACCAAAGTGGAAAAATGGCATTTTTTTCGAGACGCATACGAAGATTTACTAGGCGTCGCCCGCTGTACTATTTAGCGTAAATTGTACGCCGGGCGATGCTAAGTAAATATTTGTATGTAATCTAGATTAATCTAATCATCTAAAAACATGCGGCTGACGCAACCTATTCCAGAAAATTAATCAATCGCTGATTAAAACTGAAAAAAATGTGCCTCACTTTGATGCAATGCTAATTTAAGCGAACCGCAATGTGTGCTGCGTTGATGAGATGTGAAATTGAAGGTAATATTGGTTGGTAAACAAGTGGAGTCCGGAGTAATTGAACGAATAACAGATTTGGGTCATATTACACTTACAAAAACTTTGTTGTAGATTAATCTCATACATTATGAGGTTGGCTCAATCTTTGCACAAAATCGATGCATTAGAGTGTATCGAGAAAAAATAAATAACACGATCATGTGTTCTAATCATGACTTAAATAACTGTAAAGGCTCATCTATAATTCCTGGTTTAGCTTATAGAGAACTTAAATAGGGAGATTCACAAGCTAGTTATAGAGCAGTAGGTAGCATGTTAGGTAAGTAAGCATAATTCGCAGGTTGGCTGATCAAATTCCATCCCAATCAGTTATTCGCGAAAATGAGTGTAGGTGCATCAAAAAAATATAATGAGTTGACACAACCGACTGAATATTCTGAGTCTCCTACAATTCATCTTGGTTGTAAGAGTAAGATGAAGCGATTGCACAAACCAAGATTCATTAGTAGATAATCTATGAGTTACGGAAACCAACTATATTGCAACCTTATCTACTAGATTGATCAGTATTATCCAGCACCGCAAGACATGCCCCGAACTGAATGATTGAAGCTTTGAAAACATCGTTTTTGAGGTTATGGTTATACACTTAGAATGGTAGCCCCAAACATTAGATTCGCTGTGCTTACTATCTCGGGCGAAATAATCGTTAATAGTTGATGTTACTATTAACGATCGGTTGTGGTAATATTATTTAAAATTATAATTAATCCACAGTCAAAATACCAAGCAGTTTGAACGAAACATTCATGTGACAGATACACAAAGTCATCAACTGTTTGACGGGAAAGTCAAAATAACTACCGCATACTTATCTTAACTATTCCTTTTGTTTCGTGCGGATCATTTGTAATATTGCAACAAACGCAAACTGCTTGACTGGCATGTCAAGCAGTTGGTGTCCGTTGCAATACTACAAATGACCTGCACGAAACCAAAGGAATAGTTAAGATAACTAAGCACTCGTTATCTTAACTAGATAAGATTTTTGGTTGGATGAAACCGCGTCAATCTATTCGAGAAGTTGACTCAACCTCGTTATTCGTTTCGACGTAGCTAACAACTAACAACTTACGAAGAGATTGAGTTAACGAAATTTTCGTTGTTTTAATTTTTTTCCGGTGTATAGGATCTTCATAGTGAATTATATTTCATCTCAGCAAATGAAATGCATGTTCGATCATTCTCAGCAAAATCGCTCGTGAATGATAAGAGAAGCTTGAGGGCATGTGATTGCTTCGATGAACGCGAATGCAGTGGTATCGGAGAGTAATTCTGATGCAGCATTGAGGAGACGAGAGTACGCGGGGAACGTGCAGGAGACGTAGAAAAGCGACGCTGTTAGTGTTGCGAGGCGTGGTTCCTTGCCCTCTGTCGCGCTCGCCGCGCGATACTATTTATATCTAACTCCCGAGTGCCCGACGCGAATGCAACCATCTCTCCGTGTCGTGAGAGATAGAGAAAGAGGTGGAGGAGAACGGCCACGCGTTGAACATCGCTCCGTTAGAAACTGTCTTGTCGCCTCTTCTTCACAGAGCACCAGGATATACTGGATGAACCTCTTCCCGATGTCGAGACTTTTCACGCTTCGATGGATCCTCGCAGATGACCGATCGTAAATGAATCTGCAATCACCTATCATAGATACATTTAATAAACCCAATCCTTCATAAAGATGAATCATGAAAAGAAAAAAATCATATCATTCAAATAGTGGTCCCATTTTTGCATAATAAAACCGGAATGGGTTCCGAGAAATGTGTAAAATATGATGAAGTCTACACCGAGAAAAAGGTTCAGGAACATTTACCGCGCATCTGTAGTCGAAGAAACTTAGTTTGAATCAAACGAGGCATATTTGAATCAACTATACCAATGTTGTTTTAATAAAACTGGTATGTTTGTGTCTAAAGTGTACATCAATCACCAGCAATATAACATTGGTTTAAAATGACCTACAACTGATTGATTTAAATTGATACAAAAAAATATTTCGTAGATTTAATCGTATATGCTGTCAACATCGTACAACAAGGTTGATCGAATCGCGCATTTGTTTGGGTTTTAAAAAAATCGCTGTTTCAACTAATCGATGGAGACGGGCAGAATAGCGAATAGATTTGAAACGATCGAATTTTTTTATTCGAGAGTGAGATTCTTCTATTAGATCCTCCATTTTGAATTACTGAATTCAAGTTTCAGTTCTTTAACCAGTGGTTTCAAAAACAACTGTGTACCAAATTTTATTCAAATCCATCTGATCATCCTGTCATTGTTATCCTACATGCAACTATTATGGACTTAAAGAATAAGAAACTCACATAGTCGGTTTGGTCTAGTGGTTAGCGTGCTGGTTAGGTAGTTAGGTAGCTTAGATAGGTCGTACAGCTCATAGGTTCAAATCCCGCCAACATCACTTTCCCGAAAACTATCGAAAAAACTGTATTTGTGGACGATTTCTTTTTTTTCTTTAATGATAATAGAATATAACATTATTAAAATTATTGGAGGCGGTTCGTTAGGAAATATATATTTTTAAACTAATAATTAATCATTAATTACTAAATTGATTATACCGAATATCTCCCGCCGTTACTTGCCCGATACTGGCGTATTTGTTATCATTCCTGGGCCGAAGCCCCCAGTACTCGGCCGTACACAACTACCAGTACTGGGCCCAAGTTATCATCCAGCAATTAGCCAGTCCTGGTTACAGTTGACGCGCCATTACTGGGAGACTGGCCACCAATTCAGGCCCGGTGCTGGGTCAAGTGGACACTCCTAAATGGGCAACGTTTAGTACAGAGAGATTTGCAAATACTGACGTTTTTAAAGTAGTTCGATGGTGAACAGCTTTTGCAAAAAGTATTTTATTCCATGTTTTTAATCAAAAGATTGACTTTTCCTATGTCGATTGATAGCCGAAATATTGAATTTGACCGTCCCGTTGTCAAAATATTAATTATCGAAATCACCTATTTTAACGTGTGTGTGTAGAAAAAGAGTTTTCATTTTGTGAATAACACGTAATTGCAAAAAAAGCTGTTGCAAAAAGTATATTTAGAAAACATAACAATCGAAGGAGAAGATTCTGAGAAAGTATAGAGTGAAACACAAACTCGATCGACCGTATAGTTTTAGAGATATCGCAAATGAAAGAAAGATTTGCTATTTGTGTCTCTTTTCCTCTCGTACGGCACATCTTTTTGCATGCTATCCGCCCTTCATGTCGCCGCACCACCACATCTATCCCACCTCTACCTTCATCACTGAACTACGTTAAGATGTCAAAATGAGTTATAGTACAATCGTACTGATATGCCACTTTAGGCCTCGTGTTAAGTCGTAGCAACGACTTAAACCGAGTAGAAATTTCATCAGGCATGCGTGCTGTCACACGAGGTCCAGATCAGTTTTAGGTACGGTAACCTTATTTGGGGCCGCCGTAAATTCACCTGCTCAGGTCCATGTAAGTCTGAGATATGGCATTCGTACTTAATAATGCCGTCTTTCCACCGGATCAGGCTGATATCAGGCTAGATATGGTAACCTTATTTAGGGGTCGTCGTAAGTTCACCCGATCAGATCCATGTAAGGCCGAGATATGGCATTCTACCTTAAAAATGCCGTCTTTCCACCGGATCAGGCTCATGTCAGGCTTTACATACGGTAACCTCATATAGATATGCCATTCATCGACCTTATACGTTTTGCATAAGGTTTTCCCGTGGCATTTGGACCAAGATTTTATCCAATTTACCTTTACTTTCCCTGGTCAGATCCGTATACGGTCTTCGTATGGCATAGTGTTTTTTTAAATATGCGGTAAATTTACATTATCAGGTTCGTGTAAGGGCTAGATACGGCATTCGTTAAAAACATTTAAAAATTATTGTTATGCAAAATCAATCTTTTCAGCACCTTGCGTGTGCTGGATTTTTTCACATCTTTATCCCATCGAGAAGTATTCGAAATTTTCGCTGAAACTCACGTTTTACGGCACTGTACCGCTAGAATTACTTTGAAATCTATCCAGGTACTGACCGTCAAACGCCAGTACCTGGATGGGTGACCGCCCCATCATGTTTGAATTTTGAATATTTCGGTCGTAGTCACAATAAATGGGCGTACAGTCTCCACGAGTTGTCATTTTAAGTATACTTCAAATAGACAATAAATATATAAACTTTCTAAAATGTCAACGGCCGAGTGGGCCAACGCGCAGAACTGTCACCCAAAGGATCAAGGTTCGATTCCCACCAACGGCAAATAAATTTACATGTGTTTTTTTCAGCAATTAATATGTACTGAAAACTAAATAAGCTCGAATATCCAATAGAAAGCGCAAAATAAATCGAATACAATGAGCGCAGATAATTATTTTGTAATTTATTGGCCGTTTTTATAAGTAGGGGCTTAGTAGGGCAGCCTCTATCTGGCCCTTATCTGGAAAACTTAATCGGGCCCTAATCATGCGCTGCGTTACTTTCCTGCCAGGCCCGTATAAGGTTGCCAGGCAGGGGCCTTAGATTTAAATCCGGCTACCACGCTAGGGCCTGATATTCCCCGTAGCTGAATTTCTACTCGAGAGCCGCGGCCGTAAAGTGGCGCTTCACGTCCTTGGACGAAAAGTACTATTTGCACTGAGAACAAATTTGGTTAAGTCTACAGAATGTGCGTTTGCGGGTAGTATCAGAAATATTTCGTTTAGTGAACAAAATAATATCCACTGTCAATGAATAAAAATTTTATTCGACTATTCGTTGGTTCATTCAATCAAGTATTTCTTCTAATCAACCAAATATTTTCTTTTTCTTCTTAGGGTAGAGGTAGTCTAAAATAAAATGATGTATTATAAACTTTCGGTTAACTTCAGAGGTAGGCGAAAGCGTCTAAAAAAATACGCAATTGTGCGTGAGATGTATTTCTGCGTCTTGAATGTATGGCGATATGTTAGCGGAGACCCGGGTTAGTTCAAACACCTTTGATCTGGGATTTTTATAATTTTTTGGCTTAATGTGCCACAATACCAACTTGCGATTGTGTTTTACAACCAATTGGTTATATTGTGATCAGTTTTCAACAATATATGAGACATTCCATACCCATTCACCCACCCCATTTTCCGAAGATTCCGAAAAATGATCCCGATTTCGAGAGCCTACGGTTTTTCGATTACGAGATAACCCGTTTGTTTATATTTTGTTTGGTTTGGTGATATCTCGATAACTACAAAGGGTTGTAACTTAAAAAAGATGAAAATCTTCGTTTTTTTACGTACTCTTTATATAAATGTTTTCCAATTTTTTTACATTGCTCCAAATTTAATTATAATTTTTAAAATATTTAAATCTAAGTTTTCTAAGTAAAGGCCTTCCTCTATTGCACTCAATATATTTTTTAAATGTTTAATGACCCATAATGAAGAAGTATGTAAAAGGGCTAAATGCAATAACGTACGAGATATAATAATATTGTAGATTTTTTTTTCATTTAATCTAAGTTTTCTAAGTAAGGGCCTTCCTCTATTGCACTCAATATATTTTTTTATCTTCACGGTCCCATTGTAAAGAAGTATATATAAGGGCTAAGTGACAAACGCAATAATGAACGAGATATAATTTTATTGTAGATATTTTTTCTTTTAATCTAAGTTTTCTAAGTAAGGGCCTTCGTTTTATGAATACATTATGAACACACATGCAGAAAGGCAAGGTGGGAAAAGCAATAATGGACGTGATATAATTTGATTATAGGTTTTTTTAAAATTCAATCCAATTTTTCGGTCCACTTTGGCAATTTTTCTATGTTATGAATAGATAGGCGCAAAGATTCTGTAATTTTTGCAGCAAAAAAAATGCATTTTTTGGTTAAAAAAATAATCTTTATATATTTTAGCGAAAAAGCATTGTTATCGGGCCGACAAAATTATTTGGAAAATTTCATTGAATAGTTCACATGAAACTACAACATTTATGTTGAAACAATTTTTTTCTATGACTTTAATTTTTCAAGATTTATTGACTTTAAAGAAATAGCCCATGTTCCGTAATATTGCATTTAAAAATCTGAAAAAATTAGGAGAGAGTACTTTCAAGTGGTACTACAATGTGTCCAATTATGGGACTAATCAAAAAGGTTCGAAAAAAAAGTGGCTGAATTGACGAAGAATGCCTCATATATGAATTTGGAGTAAAGAATAAACCAAGAGCCGTTAAAATGATTCAACTTGTCCCGCCTTGTGTGGTACAACCTGATCCAACGTGCGAATAGAATCTTGAATTCTATTCAACGGGTTTCTTTCCATGATAGCTACGTGAAATCTTTTGAAATGCGAGAATCAAAGTTTACTTTTGTACTACTAAATTCGTTTTTTTTAGGTGTAAGTATTTGGGATTTACTCGAATCCTTCTGAAAGTTCAGTATAAGTTGTAGTTTCGGTGGAGATGTAATTTCTTAGAGTGATTAAAATCGACATGTAACATTAAAATTTTAATGCGAGTTATTTGATATAGTTCATATATTTTATGAAAATGTTGCACCTATTGAAAATTTCATGAATCCACCTCTTTCACATATTTTTACAATTTCCCGATACATGCGGAGATCAAGCAGTTTAGACAAGTTTTTCCGAAAGATGTACAAAATTATTTGGGGGAATTTCCATTTATGGCTAATCATTTTTAACATCGTTTTCTTGAATTACATAATACATATATCGTACGAGTTTGATATTTCGCGTGTGTAAAACATTACACCATCATTAATTAGTGTCCCGATAAAAATGTAGACCCAAGAAGCACTTTTTAGAGAGCAACTGCCCTATTTGATTTACGGGCATTTTGATAAAAATCTTATGTTTAATTATACATGTATTACTACGTCAATTAATAATCATTTGAAGTCATAACTTAGAATTGTAAAATTTATATAAATATCTTTTACATATTTTTACGAGGGCAATCGTTTATGATTGATTTTTTTAAAAAGATAAAAGCATTTGAACTTATTGAATATTTTAATTTACTTTCCGTCGAGACGCTTCCCCATTTCTTTTAATAATAATAAATCCGATATAGGATTTATTAATGGATTCTTATTTTAAAAAAGTATGAGCACAAATAATTTCAGGTGTTCTTGTTATACATTTTGTCGTCTTGATATTTTTAGAAGGAATGTCCGATTTATTACTCATCAATTATCGCTAAGTTAATTATTCTTATTTCTCAGTGGGTCAATTGGCCCCGGCTTGCTAAATACGGAATAACGTCGAAGATAGCAAAGTAATAAAATAAAAGAGGACACGAAGTGAGGTGCCTACGAAATGTCAGCGAGTTATCGGAGCGGTGCGTCTTGTTATGTTTTGCACGGTATACATATACGCGAACCGTCGTTCAAGCGCCGGAGCTATACATCGGAGAAATGAAGCTCAAGGGGGAAAGAGAAAGACGAGATAGAGAGAGAGGTGAAATGGGGATAGTAAGTAACTTCTCTCGCGCGCCTCCGGAGATAACTCGAAATTGGGTCAGAACCAGAAGTTGAGCTTTGAGAGATAGAGAGAGAGAGAGGAGGGAGGAGGGGGGTTTGAGTCTCCGTGATATCCGTTGCAGAGCGCAGCAAAGCTCCAAACTATTTAGCGGCAGTTAGCCTTTACCTCCTCGTCCTCGTATTCGTAGTGCACTAATATATTTGGATTTCGTTAAATTGACTTCCTCGTTTGCGTTTTTCATTGCAGCGTTTAGTAGCAAAGATGAATAAATTTTAATGACGCGATCCCTTTTAATTTTCACATTTAAAGTAGCAATGTACTAATAAAAAGAGCGCTTACATTTTTACAATTTTTTTTTGCTAAATGTTATGAATGAGGCGGCACTAATGACGTCAGGTTGTTTTACAGCACGTTTTTTTTAAATACAAAAAGTGAGCGTAATATGTAACCATTTTCGCGAATTCAAACTAATTTTTAAAGTATTATCTTTTCGTTCAGTTTTTTAACGAATAATCTATACCATTGTGCGAATTATTATACCTATAGTTTTTTTTAAATCAATTCCATGTTAGCTTCTCTACCAATTCTATACACTGTAAAAAATGTTCGCGTTTTTCCTGTACAAACATGTATGAATTTTGTAAAACTTTGTACAGGAAATCGAAATTAATATGTTTGCATAGTAAATTTAATACAGATATATGAATTTCGATAATCCGGTGATTGGAAATTCCAACACATGGTTACTAAATCAATCACTACGAAATTAGTACATGAAAATCAACTCGAATTTTTGGAATTTTAGTGACTGATTAGAATTTAATTTAATACCTGAGCTTCTTCGTGAGAAAAAGATTCCGTTCATCCACAAATTATGTTTACTTGAAAATATTTCCAACCCACTTCGTACTTTGATTGCAATCAATTGAATATTTTGTTACGTCAATTATAAGTATGCTTAAGAGAATAATAGTTGTACAACTCTTATGCCATTTCGATATCCAAAATTACTAAGTCGTTGATGGCGTAGTCGGTAGCGTGCGTGCGTTGTTAGGTACTTCGGTAGGTAGGTCGTAGGTCGTAGGTTCAAACCCCACACGGAAAAAAAGGCTTGGTTGGAACAACCAAGTGCCTTGGTTATATATGCGCCAAACAATTAATTGGTTAGACCAACCAAGTTATTTGTTAGGCTACCAATTTCTTGGTTGTCTTCTATATTAAATTTCATAAACATTTACACGGAAAAAAAGGCTTGGTTGGAACAACCAAGTGCCTTGGTTATACATGCGCCAGACAATTAATTGGTTAGACCAACCAAGTTATTTGTTAGGCTACCAATTTCTTGGTTGGACTTACCAAGTGACTTGGTTAGACCAACCAAGAAATTGGTAGCCTAACAAATAACTTGGTTAGACCAACCAAGAAATTGGTAGCCTAACAAATAACTTGGTTGGTCTAACCAATTAAGGGGGGGGGGGGGGGGAGTTAGGTCAAAAATGTAAAAAAATCGATTTTTTTTTCTGTATAAATGTTCATTTTCATGTAATCTATGTGTTAGTAAAGTTATAAGCCGAAATTCGCAAAAATGGTAAAGTTCTACGGTACCATTTATATTTTATTTTCTCAAAAATCTAAAAAAATTATCATAATATTATATTTAAATTTGAAACTATTTTATTTATTTATTGTTTTTATATGCGGACATTAAGGCCGATTTTTTATTGACACAAAATAATTAAGGGTGTTGAATTTTTTTTTAAATTTAATAATTATCTTTTTTTTACACTTTCTGCAGCTTTGTTTAGTTAAGTATGATCTTCGAACCTTCAAAATCTTAGATATAAAGCCGAAAAATTGCCGATTTCTGCAATATGCCTGTTTTTTAATGATTTTTTTCTATAGATAAAAAAATTAATTACGTATTTGTAAATAAATTTTTATCTGTTTACCATTTTTAAAAACAATTAGTGAAACGCGATATAAACGATGCGATGACAGTGTGATGTCTCCAATCCAACAAGTAACATTTACATCATATTTGAATTCGCGCGAATAACGGGGCATGCGCTATGATAGTTTGATGCGTATTGCATGCGCAGCGTATTACTGCCGGGAAAATGACTTCTGCTACACTCGAGCAATATAACCTCTAATTGACGTTTCTATTTTTTGTTCATACTATGTTATTAGCTTAATTCTATTGGCCGTTTGCTGTTTTTTTTAAATTAACAGTGTTTAAAACAGAATCAACGATCATCAGAAATGTTCAAATATGTATTATTTCTTTTGAAGTGGTGATTTAATGTGTTTGCAGTACATTTCTGAATGTTTCAACACTGGATAAATTGTCAGTGATGTTGTCAATAAAAGAGATCATCCGAGTGTTATTCACACGTTTTTAAAAATATTATGCATTCATTTACTTATTTTTTTGTTATTAAAAAATTACATTTGTTTGTAAAATGATTACTAATATTGTGAAATCTGACTTGCAAATAATATTTTTATTTTGTTCATCAAAGGTACTAAATCCCTCAAAGGTAAAAGCAGTGCAAAAATTTTTTTTTGGGTCATAAACTTTAGATGCCATTTGCCGAAACTTGGTTTTCAACCTATTCTGCGCGTGATTCAGACCAAACTGCTAAGCAGATTGGACTGGTTGACGTCTCATTTTCTTCTTCATAAAAAGATACACCGGCTAAGCGGAGCAAATGTTAATAAAAGGTAATAGTGTTTAAGTGACATAATTTATAATAAATAAATTTTATGCTGTTTTCTAAATCATTGATTAACTTTGCTTTCAGGATGAAAAAAAAATATTTTGCTCCGCTTAGCCGGTGTATCTTTTTGTAAAGAAGAAAATGAGACGTCAACTAGCAGTTTGGTCTTAAACCAATACTGAATAATACTGAAAGGCATATGCAAGTCAGACAACAGTAAAAAATCCTTTCATCGAGTACCAACAACATAGTTCACTGACCATTTTTATATGCAAGAGAATTTGGATGATATTGAATTTTCAAATTCAATTTTCTTGACCTGACTCCCTCCCCTTAATTGTCTGGCGCATGTATAACCAAGGCACTTGGTTGTTCCAACCAAGCCTTTTTTTCCGTGTAAATGTTTATGAAATTTTATATAGAAGGTCATTTTCAGTCGTAATACCCCAAAAGCTTCAAAATTATCGGGTATTTCCCGATAACTTCGTTGCATACAAACAAGAGTGTCAAGTTGTGCAGATTACAAAATCCCGAGCGCTTGCGCGAGGGATTTTTCTGCAAAACTTGACACGATTGTTTGTATGCAGGAAAGTTTGAGGGAAATACTCGATTAATTTTGAAGCTCGAGGGGTATTTGTCGGATTATTTTTCCGATCGGAATTTCAGCTCATTCTTCAGATCACGTTCTAGTTCTCGTTAGAAGTTTGACAGATGTGAAGTTTTCTCAGGTTAAAAGTTGTTCAGAAATTGTTTTTATTGCTTAGCAACTTGTTAGGAAATATCCGAAAAATATCCGAAATAAAATCGACTAGGTTCCCCCACATGAGGCCAAATGCGTCATTTCTATTGGCCAAAATTTCGATGGGAAAAATAATCGAAGATGTTCATCGAAAAATATCTTGCAGCAATGGAAAAACCTGAAACAATTGTGTCGTAATGTTATCGAACGCTAGATTTTTTCTAATACTGTTCATATGAAAATTCAATATAAAGGTTTATGAAATTTAATGCACAATTTATGCATATAGTACTTCCAATATAAGTATATTAATTTTAAGAAAGATTTTTTTTACAGTGTACATTATAGATCGTTGTTAATTAAAAAATTCATAAAATCTTAAGTTTTTTGCCTTCATATAGAGGAAACTTTATTTTCGTGAAATTTTTGTTTCCTTTTGTTGTTGTAAATTTAATTGAAATTCGTTGTGTCCGTCATATTTTATTACAGTTCAATTTTTATTTTTATTGAAAACAGCAAAAATAGCTCGTGTAAATTTCAACCTGGCGATTTGAAAGTTTCTCGACCATTGATTAGTAGGGGAGACCAGGGTTAGTTGAAACACTCACATTCGGATGTTTCAAATAACTTTTAAGCACTCTAAGTTTATCCTAGACGGAGAAAAAAAAGTAGTTGGACAAACCAATAAATGGGTTCTGACAATCACTCGAAAGAGTTGATATAGCGTCACTACTCAGTGGGCTATGACAACTACTCAGTGGGTTATGACAACTACTCGTTGGTTATACGAACCGCTGTGGTTGGTTATAGGAACTCGCTGTTGGTTGCGCTACTTATTGTATTGGTGAAAACAGCACTGCGATTGGTTACAGGAGCGAGTTAGTTCCGGCAACTATTCAGCGGTTCAGTATATGCTGGAAATGGTTCTCCCAACTACTTTTTTCTTTCAGTGTACAAAACCCCAACTTATAGTGAAATTGCAGAACGATACGAAATAATATCAAATCGTTAGACTTAAAGAACAAATTAAGTGTTGTAAAATGTTATTATCGTATTCAAAATGGTTTCATGCAGTGACCATTGGAAAGACTTTCATGAATAGTTTTTGCATCCTCATAGAGGAAGCTTTGCTTTCATAACACTGAAAAAACGACTGTGTTAGGTTAACGAAAAAAGTAGTTGTGTGTAACCAAGCGACTTTACTTCTCTGAGAGACAGGCGATTTCATGGTTAGGTCAACTATTTTCAGTTGGTTCGCTCTGATCGTTACTCGAACTAAATAATTAGTTGGGGCAACTACGATTTTGGCCCCAACTATCTTACTCAGTTGGAACACGAATAAAATTCGTTGTGTGATCTATTTAAGTGAACTAAGTCGGAATTGTAAATGACCAACCGGATGGTTGTGGTAAAAAATTTTCACTCAACTAAGAAATAGTTAGTTGGCCCAATGACGCCGTTTTTTCCGTGAACGAAGACGTTTTTCGAGATTTTTATGTCCAGACTCTCAAAATACTCACAAAATACGCTCATCTACCTGGCTGCCTCCGTCTTTACCTCTATTTCTACCGCTGCCTATCTGTCTCTACTGTAAAAGGATTTTATCACGTTTCCTCGTTTAAATTGAATATACCAATTAGTGCATAAAATCTTTCAACCACGAAAATTAGCTTACACATTTCTTTTACCATTATTTCCTCTCTGCCGCTCATTTTCTCTGCCTTTCCCCCGCCACTGCCTTATGATATACTAACCAGAGATCCGATTTTTTAGATTCCAAGAGGTTTCTCTTCAATTACTTGTGTCGTCTGCGATTTTTTTCCTGCACGGCAAACAGTTCGACTGAAGTACGGCCCTCTTTTCTTATGCATCACACTTCAACTCAACTCGCTCCGCCGGGCTTTTACAATCTTCTTTTACTCGCATGCCCGAGAACTGTCAAAATATATTAACACGTCTGAAGTTGCTCATCGGTTAGAACGAGTTTCAGTTAAGCCGACAGCCAATCAGAGAACGAATAAACCTACAACAATACTTATATAGAAAATGCGAGATATGCTACCTATTCATTTTTTAAGGAAGGGATCTCTTTATATAAGTTTTGACATTTGACATAAACAAAAAATGTCAATGGATGAATTTTGTCCAGTGTACCTGACGACACCGCCGACCAATTATAGGACGAATAAAAAAGCAACAATGGCCAACTCGCATTGCGATGTATTTCGATATTTCGATATAAAATCGCCACTACCTTTTTAAAAGAGGATTAGACATTTACAACTCCAGTCATTTGGTGACTCGAACGCCGAGAGTTTGCACACGGAATCGAAGATTATACGCTGGGGCAAGTCGGAACACTCAAGGCGGGTCAAGTTAGAACATTAATAATTGACCTACAATATGCAATTTTTATAAAAATTACTGCTATCCAATATGCGTATATGCCTGAGGGATAAGTTCGCATACTGCACCTCCACATGCACGCAAAGAAATAATTGGTTGCCCTAACCAACTGCCATGGTTAAATACGCTCCAACCAATTTTGTCGCTTGGAGCATATTTAACCATGGCACTTGGTTAGGACGACCAATTATTTCTATTCTTTGATTGGCTTTTTCAACTTCATAACAAATTTTTTTCCATAACACAATGTAATTCGATGGAATTCAAGAACATATATTGACATTGGTCGTGTTAAAAAGGCTGTTCAATTTTAGCTCGATAGATTGAAAGATTCTTGAGTTATTCATCTTTTCCAGTTCTCAAAAAACACTTTCCCTATTGAATGAACAATGTCAATTCCAATGACCCTTATATTTATTGCGATGAATCGCGGCTACAATTGTCGTCACGTGAAGAATGGTTCCAATATTGACAAAGCAATGGACTCATAAACATTGGTGTTTTATCGATATTTGATTTTTCTTCCGTAATTAAAAATTCCGCAGTTTTTTTCCGTAATTAAAAAAAAAGTGTTCATAATTAACTAAATTATTTTTATAATACGAAAAGTATCATTGTGAGTATCCTCGTTGATCAGAATTTATATCTTATAGTACCGCTATTACACGCTAGTATTTACTTACTCTGTTAAAAATATTCAAAAAATTAATATATGTATTGGGAGTTTTTTTGCAGATACGGTATAGTTAATATCATTTAATTTATTTAATCTGTATATTGAATTTCATTTAATATACAGAAATGTTGTAAAATTATAATTACATTGTATTGTAAACACAACTTTTATGAAGTGTTTGGTATACTGTATATTTATTTTACAACAATTTTTTTGTACATTAAATTTAATATATGCGTATCCGCAAAAAATCTTCCAATACTTTATATTAATTTTCATACAAAAATTTCTAATAGTGTATCTCTTCAAATGAGGTCATCGTACAATTACATAGATGAATTATTGCTAGTGCGTTTTTTACAACATTTTTTAGCTAAATATATATAATATCTTTTGTTTCGAGTACTAAATTGTGAATTAAATTCAGCATATAGTGCTGCAATAAAGAGAATGAAAAGCCCGAGCGTGTGGAGAAGAAGGAGGAATTCTGATTCAAGTGAGAGGATAAGCAGAAACGGCAGAGGGGTTCCCCACGTCGTATCGTTCTCTGCAGCGTCTTTGGTTGATCCACTTTCGGAAACCTGTTAACATGCTCGCAAAGGGGGCTTGAGGAAAGGGGTATTTTTACAGTGCCACTGTTCCACAGTATTGGCACGTGTGTCCGTTGATTCCCGTCGCCTTCTCGCGCCCGAGACCGGGATCAAGAGACGTAAGACCAGGACAGCGCGCACATCGAGCGAAATATTGCTCTTTCGTCAATGCTCCTGCCGTGCGAATCTACTTAATGCGGACGAACGAGCAGTCGCGTCGTCGACATTAAATTTATGCGATCGCTCGTGGAGAGTGGAGAGCGGAGAGCGGCGTGGAATCGGCACGGCGCCAGAAGCAACGAACTCGTTTTCCTGAATTATACGACTGATTGATAAACGATTAAAATTATGTTTTTGCTTTTTTTTTCAAGTCCTCATTTTCGTATCCTATAGCGAGACAGATCTAGAGATTATTCATGTGAACTTGTTTCACACCAATTTTACTGAATGCCGAGTGTGTATTAAAGTTACGAATTACGCGTATTAAATGACCATTAATATCGAAAATGTTGTAACTTTAATAATCTTATATAAAATGTATTAAATCGTACTTGAAAATTAGAAACCATGTGTTTTGATTCGGATATTATTGCATTAGCAAATGAAAATCAATATACATTTTTGTAAATACCAAGAACGGATATGATTTTCATATACTACATCTTTATATTAAAAGTAACGTTCATCGTCAATTGAGAATTATCGAATATTGAACTAGGATTTGAGATACCGTAATTTACAAATAGTAGTAGAAATCACTTATATCAGAAACTGCTGTTTCATATTTGCAAGATATGTGAAATTTAGTAAGGTTGTGTACTGTTAAGAAAAGGCTGCACAGTAAAATCTTGCACATTGTATTCTCATCATTTTTTACTTTTTACAAGGTAATTCTATAAGCAAGTATCATTATCATATATTTGTAAAAAGTAAAAAATAACGAAAAAGCAATGTGAAAGATTCTACTTCGCAAAATTTAATCCTTACGTAATAATAAAGAAAAATTCAAATATCTATACCATGCAATTTCGTCTACCGAACTTTACTAAATTACATATCTAGTTTCACTGAATATTATTTTATTTACGTAGAAAACTTGAATTTACTTACTCACGTTTTTCGAAAGTTAATAACGTCATTTTTCGAAGATTGAAACTCCATAAAATTCGGACTGCTAATTTTAGCCATATTCAATACCAAACAACCTCGAGTGTATCTGCACTTATGTGGAACTACTTAGCAAAATAGCCGAGATTTTACAATAGTTACAATGATCACAGCTTAGTTTAAAAACAAATTTTAAGTCACAAAATGTTAAATAGATAACAATGAAATCATTGCATTATTTTCAGATTACAGTTACTATGAATATTCATCAGAAAACAAGAAGAAACGTAATATATTGAATATACAGAAAAACTTTCCAGACTGGTGTCGTAATCGCCATGATGGCACTTTTTACAGTAATTATATGGTATTACTGGCAACTATCAAGTCACAACTATTAATTGTTAATCCATGTGGCTATTTTTATAGTGTCATGAACTATCTTTATAGTTTTTCCGGTTATGGTGGCTATATTATACAGTATCTAAAGTTGTTACCACGACTTGAAAAATGTGGTTGCGGTTTTTTATTACTATTTTTGGTTATAAATACGAGATATTCCTCTTCGTATAAAATAAACAATTAATATATATATATTTTTTCAATGAACGCTGTTTTTATTCTAACAACTGATTCGATATTTGGCAGATAATTATTCTATCTGCCTTTAATTGGGTTGAGGCTAGGTAAAAATGAAAAAGTAAATAATTCTTTAAATTATTATCTACTGATATAAAAAATATTTTATCACCGTCAAAAAAATACTTTCAATCATGCGACTATATATGGGTTTTTGTGAAAACAGTTTCACACCCTTCGGGAATGATGTGCGATTTATTATTCGGTTTGCTTTAAGAAACCTGTCGCGTGACATAAATGTTTCAACCGGTAAAACGGCAGTTACCGGTTCTCCCTTAAAATTATAATAATTAAAAATAAAATGGGAAGGCGGGTCACGTATCACGCCGCGTATACTGGATATACGAAATGTGCAGGCTTTGAACCTCGCCTCGGTTATGTAACGAGATACGCAATATGTGTTGCAATAAATAATGAAATAATAATCAACGTAAACATTGTAAACATAGCTTTAAATGTACATGATAGCAACTTACCATGACTGAAACCAAAAGGACATATTCGCCTGGTATTAACATAGAAGTACGTCCTTTAGACTTTATTGCATATATTTTTCTTTATAGTTTAACCTCATCAAAATAGAAGTTAATAGTTACATGTTATTCGTATTCATTGCATTTTTTTCTAGTTTCCTAGAAGCTCTTAATTTTTTCCTCTGGTATTCTAGAAGTGAGTTCTATGATTCCGTTAAAACTAGGAAATATTAAGAATTTTCCTTTTTAATTACCCAAGCTAGTGATGCAAAAATATTCATAGCATTGGAATCGACAAGACTTGATGTCTATATAAGTTCATACTAATTGCAGTGTATTAAAGATGTATGATAAGTACAGTCCTGCCAAACGTGAGTTTCAGCAAAAATTTCGAACATTTTCCGATGGGATAAAAATCAGAAAAAATCGAGCATGTAAAAGGTGCTGAAAAGATCGATTTTGCATAATACTGATACCAAAATGTTATTAACAAATTGATGCATAATAAAATTGTTGAACAAATCATACGACAACTTAACGGCTTTTCGAATGAAAATGATTTGTCAATTTTTCCAAATACATATGATTTGTGCGAATTTTTTCTTCACTTTGAATTTTTTTTATTTTGTAAAATGCGCGTAAAATAACGAACTTTGGATATGTGTTTGGCATAAATCTATCCAGTACATTCAAGATTTTTGTTGTCAAAAGCATATCCAAAATTTGTTATATGTCGGGCATTTTTCAAAAATCAAAATAAAGAAAGAAAGTATGCACAAATTCATATGTATACGGGAAAATTGATAAATCATTTTCATTTTACAAAAACTTTAGGTTCACGAGTGATCTGTTCAACAATTTTTTTATTTATGAATTCGTTAATAATATTTTGGAATTATTATTATGCAAAATCGATTTTTTCAGCATCTTTTACATGTAAGAGGCCCATAAATAAAGATAATTGATGATTAATTTTGAGAAAACATTTATTCAAAGTATGTGATTATGTAAAGGAGCAACGTATACATAGTACGCTGTCCACGGTCGAACTACTTAAATTCGCAAATCGTCAACGGTATGTCGAATTGTTACGTGCCGTGCTACGCACGCACCTACGCCTAACGACAAAGTAGTACCTATTATAGTTACAAATGAGAGCAACTATCGGTGGTAATATAATAATATTCTCTTGTAACCTCACATACATTGATTTTTTCCAGATGTGTTCCAAGGTTTCTCTGAAACTCACGTTTGGCGGGACTGTACCTATCATACATCCTTAATAAGCGATGTGTAAAAAATGGTATTGGATAATAATAACACTGATATAACACTAGTATCAACACCGTATTGGTATCAATCTTGTGTACTATAATTGGTGTCCATGTTGTTTCGCTATACTACACGGAGAAAAATAATTGGTTGCCCCAACCATTCGCATGGCTAAATACGTTCCAAGCGACTAAGTTGGCTGGGTCAACCAATTTTTTTGTTGTTCCGACAAACTAGCTTGTTGTGGCACCCAATTTGTTAGTTGCCAACCAATTAATTTGCTAAATCATCCAACTGGTTTGTCGACCCAACTAACTGATTTGTTTCTGTAACCAACTAGTTAATTGTCTCAACCAATTTTGTCGTTTGGAGCCCATTCAACCAATTTTTTTTTTTCGTCTAGTATAGCAAAAAAATATGCACACCAATTATAGTGCACAAGATTGATACCAATCCGGTGTTGATAGTAGTGTTATATCAGTGTTATTATTATTCAACCATTTAATATATGTCCATATTGTTTTAAATCCCCGTTTAACGGAATATTGTGAACATTTTTTCAGAATTTGTTTCGAAAGTCGACGAAGTGTTTCAACTTGCCCCAGTATGGCGCAAGTTGGAACGGCATCGGTGCACGTTGGAACGGAGAAAAAAAAAAGATGCAAAGTAGAACCTTGCACATTGCTTCCTCATTATTTTTCGCTTTTTACAAAGCTCCCTCTGTGAGGAAGCAGTATGTTATTCAATTTTGGCTTCCTCATAGAGGAAGCTTTGTAAAAAGCGAAAAATAATGAGGAAGCAATGTGCAAGGTTCTACTTTGCATCTTTTTTTTTTATACCTTGTGTCTCTTTTGCAGAGGTGTTTTATACAGCTATAAATCACCTCTGCAAACACCGTTACATCTAATTTTGATTAGATACAAATTTTTGTCGTACTTTCTCAACTTTTCCGGAAGTTATAGCGAAAATCTACATTTTTTTTAAAATGAAAAATGGTGTAAAATCCGAACGACTTTACCGATCATCACCAAATTTGGTACATGGCATTTCTGAATGTTATTTTTCGTCTGTACAAAATTTCTGTTCATTTGTTGAAATTCGACGTAATTTAGATCAAAATCTATTTTTTTCGAAAAATTCAAAATTCTATAAAATCCGAACCGCTTTACCGATTTCGTCGAAATTCAATACCATACAACATTGAACGTATCTTCAGTTATGAAGAACTATTTAGCCAAATCGGCGAACTTTTACGAAAGTTAGAGCGACCACGCCCTTTTTTCAACAAATTAAAATCAACATAAAATCTTAATGACTTCACATATTTTGGCAAAAATCACAACATTCAAAGAGGGGCAGCTACTCTACTTGCGTGCCAAATTTGAGCCGGATCGCTCGAACGGTTACCGAGTGAGAGGAGATTGAATTTTCGAAGCCCAGCACACACACACACACACACACACACACACACACACACACACACATACATACATACGGACATTTTTTCTAAACCACTTTTCTCGACGTTTTAGGTGATTCTAAGCATACTGACATGAAAATCTCGAAAAAAAAAATTTCATGAAAACAAAGCTTCCTCTATGAGGAAGCAAAATGTACTTAAACGTGAAGATAATAGCATTTATTTATCTACAAGTATAAATTGTTATTTTATTTGAGATATAATTACAATTTTCTAATGCTTAAACAAATCGCAATTATAACAGAAAAAAATCGAATATCGATCGATTCCCAATGTTTACGAGCCCAATAACGGTATTGTAAACATTGGAACAATTTTTTACGTGCCGACGATTGTAGACATGATTCAATAGATATAAGGGAAAAATGTGTTGAGAATTTGAAAAATGAATAACTCAAGAACGATTCAATCTTTCGTGCTAATATTTAACAGTCTTTTCGACGGGACCAACGTCGACTTCATTTGGTTTCCGTCCCATTACATTGTTTTATCGAATTAAAATGGGCGAGTCAGAGAATAAAATATGTTGTTATGGCGTTATTAACGCTTAAACAGTAACTCGGTATAGGGGTTCTGACGTCACGTGGCGATGCAGTAAGCGAATTTGTTCATCCGGCATATACTACTCATATTGAACGGTAGTAATAGATATTGAAATTGTATATTATAAGACCTTTCGACGTGCGAGCCATTAAATGACATCTACTGAGTCTTGAATTGTAGATAATAATACAAGCTTTAAATAAAAAAATGCTTCAAGGGGCTGCTTTAAATGATACGTGCATGAAACCGTTTTGAATGGGCTAATAATATGCGTCTTTCTGAGATTTAATCGTATCCTTGTGAAAAGAAACCCAAACTTCACTATAAGTTATCCGACTAGCCACGATTCACCATAGCAGAAAAAAAAATCAAAACCGAAAATTGGACCAACTACGTCCGGTCTCCCCTAATTAAGACAGCATTTTATGGTAACATAACTAAAAATATACATTTTTGAACGATGAAAAACATTCGATATCGGTCTCTACTTAATTTTCTCAAATCCAATTAATGAAAAACACATTTTCAGTGTAATTTTTTTTTTGTGGAATTCAAATGTAACAGTCACCCGAACAGAAATTAATTCAAATTGCCTGAAGTACCATCAGGTCCGGATGAGGCATCGGTCAGGCATGCCCGTTTAATCTAGCCAAATAAGGCCCTGGTCCAGCCCAAATCATGTATCGGTTTACATTAAAAAACTGGCTAGCCTGAAATATCTCCAAATAGGCCTCGATCAGGCACCGATAAATGAGGTTCCGACCCCGCGCTGATCATGTATAGGTAAATCACTTCCAATGTGATTAGACTAAAGTTTTCCATATCATACCGGGATCGGGCATCGGTCAGGCATTCCTGATCCGGTTACCTAAATGAAGTCCCGACCCTGCCCGGATCATGCATACCCGAGTAGAAATTGAGGTCAGGCTGCCTGATACCTTATCAGACCCTGTTCGGGCATGGGCAAGGCGTGCCCGATCTGGCGAACCTGATGTAGCTCTGGTGAGGCCCTGATAAGATTCAGGTAGTGAAGCCTGACTAATTCAGATAAGGCAAGCTCCATGCTAACCTAATCGGGGCCTTGTCAGTTGAAAATATTGCATTCCTGGAGAGGGCCAGCCTCATTTTACGATTTCAGGGCCCTATATGGTTGCCCCGAAGGAAACCTTAACTACTACTATATTAAGTATTATAAATAATGAAGGCGCATTATCTTGCAAAATAATCGCTACAATCTTCTGGTAAAATGTTAAAGTGTCAGAAGACCTGAAATAATCATGTATACCTGCGAATCTCTTAAAAATACGATTTTTAGTTGACCTTCAAAATCATCGACGTGATACCTTTGGTTTGAGTAAATAACTTACAGCTGTTGATTTCAAATCCTGTATATTAGTTAAGGGACAAAACCTGATTCATTTTTGGTATCAAACTTGTCGTAAATCGTCTAGTGTTTCATAACACTACGAAGTGTTTTATTTTACGAATAAGTGTGCATAAAAACTCTTACACTAACACATATTCAGCTAACAGGTTGGAATTTGTCACAGATGTTAAAAAATTTAGGAGTTATGGGACTCTATCCCCATAACATAACATAAGGCGATCACCCATCTAAGTATCGAACGCTAGTGTCAGCAAATCGGTCATTCATCTAAGTATCGAGTGGTCATCCATTTAAATATAGACCGCCAGGATAAACTAGGCGGTCACCCAACCAAGTATTGATAGAGTCAGCCAGACGGCCACCCATCCAGGTAGTGACTTTTAGGGTCAACTCGGTGGTCACCTGTCCATCTACTGATCGACAGACTCAGCCAGGTGGTTACCCACTCAAATACTGACGAACTAATTCGCGCAGACAATGAAACAAGCACCTTCATTGAATATCTTAATAGATGGCAATAACGATAAAATGATATAGTCGATGATCGTGAAAAGTAACTGAATTACTTTTCATTTTCAGCACGTCAAATGCAATCAAATAAGTCTATAAAGTGCTGACAGTCATTCATACAGTCAAAAAAAAATTGTATAATCGCATGATCTGAATGGCCGAGTGAGCTAAGGCGCAGTGCAACTTCATCCGGAGGGTTCCAGGCTCTATTCCCGTCAATGTACAAAAAGAATTACAAATGGTTTTTTTCAGCGTTTAATATGTACCATCATGTAGAGAAAGACGCAATATGTAATTAAAGGTGCACGATTACTCGTTTGATTAACACTAATTAATATTTTTTAATTAAATTTCTTTATTATTCTTGTAGGGTCTTAATAGGGCAACATTTATAGGCCCTATCAGGTTGGGATGAGGGGGCAGCAGGATTGACTGAATTATATCAGGGCCGCGTCAGGCTGGACAGCAGGGCCCTATCCGGCTACTTCTTCAGTACCGTATAGGGACACTGCGTTACAATACGGATCAGGGCCTGATATGGTACCTTATCAGGACCTGATGATAAATAAGGTAATGCCTTATAGGGACCTGACGTCAGCCCGACGGCAATTTCTGCTCGGGTAGGTACAACATTTCAAATGTGGCTAGACTGCAGTTTTCCATATCATGTCGGGATCAGGCATCGGTCAGGCACTCCTAGTCGGGCTAGTCAGAAGCGGCCCCGCTTTAGGCCAGAATATTTGAATATTCAAATCTGATTGTCTTAAAATATACACCACTTTAGACGAAATTATCAGAGTACTGGAAGGGCATTACCGTACAATAAATAAATGAGAGATGTTCTGTACCCAGACAACACGAAGATGGAAACTTTTAGTGTAGCGATCATGTAGAAGCATAGAACTAGGTCCCAAATGGGTGTACTTCACAAATGTTTCATTGTAGCTTACGAAATACTCCCTATTAGGATGCATGAAAATGATAATCAAGAAATATGTACTATTTACGACCTTCTTGTTATCTAGGTATAGAAGTCTTCAGTGCTATCCTTATTGTAGAGGAACAAACCGAAGGTTTCCATTAAGTAACCTAGGACTAGCTCACTATTAGCTGTCAACAACTAGTGTTGCATGCGTGCGTAGGTTCCATTATGCAATATATCCGTGAACTACTAAAAGTCGTCTACAACTAGGTTACTTGTAGATCGCTACGTAGAGCAGCGAAATTTTCGTTGCGCAGATGAGATTCCAATAAGAACTCATTTTAGTACTAGAAAATCAAACCCACTGCTAGTATACTAATGATTTCTAGTATTTGTCGACATGTATATTCCTACATATAGTGACGCCAGCTATTGCTATCATTTAGATATATATTTTTACTCTAGAATATGTTTATCATATTTTCAAGATTTCAACCGAACTGGCAGCGACCAGTCTGCGCCAGTTTAAAAACTTCTGAATACCGAGTTTCATGAAAATCAACTTATTTTTTGCATTTTGATCCGCCGTACAGAATCCCCCATTTTGTTTTTTTTTACGTTTTTAAATCAATTTCGTAACCAAAAACCCCAATCAATAAATTTTATCTAAATCATGTCTGTTTTTGCTTTTTCGCCTGGCATAATTAAATCCGCCATTTTGATTTTACGAGTTTTGAGTTCGTCACTTGTGTGCCAGACAGATGTCTTATAAGGTTGGCCATTTTCAATTCGAAGTTTTTGGCAGAATCACCTTAGAATATTGGTTCCATATATCACCCTCTCACATCACTCCCTTATACTGTTATCGTAAAATGAACTATTATGGAATTACAGTATGAGATATCCACATAGTCAGTTTGGTCTAGTGGTTAGCGTACTCGGTTAGGTAGTTAGGTAAATAGGTAGGTCCCGTAGGTCTTGGGTTCAAATCCCGCGTGCATCACTTCTCGAATAGTGTTAGGAAAAACTGTCTCCGAAGACGATTCGTTTTTTTTTTTGCAATATTAACAGAATATTATTGTTAATATTACTATATAGTGCCCTGAAATTAATAATTAATTGCAATATTATTTATAATGAAGTGAAAGTTATTAGTCATTCTCAGCGCCTAAGTAAGTTCACACAATGCGAGATAAATGTATACCACATAATGCTCCCTATATGCTGCCTAGCACTAGGTCGCTTGTAGGTGTTTGAGACTTGACAGTTTAGAGTACTCTAATATTGGGCTCTACTATTGTTCTAATACTAGCATTCAACAACGAATGCTTTTTTGGACATCGTAAGCTTATAAATGGACGGTCAGGAGTAGAGCGATAGTTTTCTACAAATGGGCCCTTTCGTGTTGTTTGGGGTATAATATCGTTTGTTATTCTAATATATCGATTACAAATAGTTATATTTTTATGGATGTCTCACACAATTATTCATGTATAAGGGAAACAGCATATATTTTCTCAACGAGTGCATCACTTATATCCAAAATCATAAGTTTGCGGTTGATTTATTCTATCCTAAATATTTTTCGACCTTGCGTTTTATTTACGCGCCACATTAAAAAATTAATGAGTCGCATGGTTATGGGTACATAGATTTTTTAACACTCCGCCCTGTTCTTTTTATTTTTATTCGGTTCTCATATTGAGTTTTGTATATATTTTGGATCTACAAGATAGTTCCATTATTCAAAACAACCCCATTATTTGGCGATTCGTTTGACATTGTCAGACCTTCATATGTCAATTTGGTTAGCTAAAAAATAAAACAGTAAAACTTCATTTTTAACCCTTTGATGCACACATTTTTATTTTAAAAAAGTTACTTTTATTTAAAATCGAGAAAGAAAACGCTGTCCATCAAAGGGTTAAATCTTCCACGATCATGTATGTATAATACCAGAATAAACTTCCAATAATTAAACTGGCGTTATGCGTTTAATGTATATTGGACCTTCTTACTTTTTTACTATGGACCACATCAGGAGCCTGATCATGGCCGGTTTAGTAGCCTGATCGCGGCCGGAGTGGGAGCCTGTTAGTGGTCGGATTAGCAGCCTGATAACGCCCGGATTTGTAGCCTGATCACGGCCAGATTAGAAATGGCGTTATATACCATATCAGGACCGGGTAGAGCCGCCTTATACAGGGCTTTACTAATTAATTTATTTTAATTAGTAACGAATTTATCCGGGCGATTACTAATTAATGAAAACCTGATAAGGGCCGGGACTCAGCCAAAGCAAATTTCTGCACGGGCAGTTTTAGTTTTTCCTCAGAATTATTACGACATTTAAATAGATAAGTCGTTTATATGTTTAAATATCCTGTACGTCTGTACATCTCCTGTACTTTTCGGCACGGACTTTATACGCAAAAATATAATATATGGACTTATCACGTACGTATCCTGTACTCTTCGGCGCGAACTTTACACGCAAAAATTTCAAATATGGACTTTTCATGTACATCTCCTGTACTTTTCGGCACGAAATTTACACGCATAAATTTCAAATATGAACTTTTACGTATATCTCCTGTACTTTTCGGTACGGACTTTTCACACAAAAATTTCAAATATGGACTTCCCATGTACTTTTCGTGTACTTTCTAACCGCCGCGAATCTTGACCGCAACCATTTCAAATGTGTACTTCTCATGTACTTTTCGTGTATTTAATTGTTGAATTTCTAACTTAAATTTTTCACGAACTGTTCACGTACTTTCCGCGTGGAACTCGAAGTACGAGAAAAGTCAAGGATAGTCTCTGGCGGGACTTTTTCACGTACGTCTCGCGGATCTCGCATGGATCCGGGATGCACTTGTTTTTTTAACTCGGGTATGTTAATCAATTTTGGCTTCTTCATAGAGGAGGCTTTGTAAAAAGCGAAAAGCCTATCTTAATTAGATAGGATAAATAAACATGTTATGAAATCGCTTTTGTTATTCCGTTATTTCGTTATTATTAGAGTGTTTGCGAAAGTCAATGTGATAACGTATATTTTTTTAAATAATTCAACATTCGATAAAATCAAAAATTTCATACCGTTCGTTACTAAATTATACGTATATAATGGCTGAATATTGTTTCATTTGCATACAAAATTTGCCCGAGTCAAAATTTTAACCCTCGGTTAGCCCTCCGGGAATACCAAGTCCTTTGACGAGGCAAAAGACGATGCCGGTTTCACTCTCCGTACAGCCGACAGTGACCCTGCTTGGAGATTCAACCGTTACCCGTGCAGAAAAATAGTTGGGGCTCCTACTTGGCCCTTTCTAGTTTGCCCCAATTCTATTAAGGGCCCAGTATGGAAATCTAAGTACAGCCCTACTAGGCTGGTCACGCTTCAAAGTACGGGGCCTTTATAGATGTCCCTGTTAGGGCCTATAAAGGCTGCCCTATTAAGCCCCTACTAAAATAATTTAAAAAATTGATTTAAAAATATTAATTTTTGCTTATTAAATCGAGTAATCCTGCATTTGAAGTAGATATTACATCTTCCTCTACATGATGGTACATATTAATCACTGAAAAAACATATAAAAATTTTTTGACATTGGCAGTATTTTGACAGTTCTCAAGCGTGCGAGGTTTGAGGGTTTTGTTAAGGTTATATCGAGAAGGGAATTGCTACTTTGTCGCGTAAGGACGCTTAAGAAAAATTGTAAAAGCCCGACAGAGCGAATTCAGTTGAAGTTTAATGCATAAAAAAAGAGGGCCGTACGTCAGTCGTGCTGTTTGCCGTGCAGGAAAAAAATCGTAGACGATACAAGTAATTGAACGGAAATCTCGTAAAAACTAAAAAAACTGATATCTGGCTCCAATACATCATGAGGCAGTGGCCAGGGAAAGACATAGAAAAAGAGCCACAGAGAGGAAACAATGGTAAAAAGAACATGTTGGAACTAATTTTCGTGATTGAAGGTTTTTATGCACAAACTCGAATATTCAATTTAAACGCACAAATGTGATAGAATTTTTTTACAGTAGAGACAGATAGGTAGTGGCAAAAATAGTGGCAAAGATGGAGACAGACAAGCAGAGACGAGCAGTTCATTTTTTGCTTCCTCGTTTAGGAAGCCTTGATTTTATTTCCATCATGCAATAATTCATTTTAGAGAAAAATGTGTAGTTGCAAATAATGTAATAAAATAACAGAACATGAACTGTGAAAACGAGCACGAAGCGCGCGTATAGGCTAGTTCATCAATAAATTTAATTTGAAAAAAAAAAAAAAAAAATCAATAAAATCTTATGGGCCATGAAAAACCGCATATTTTTGTGAATTTTAATTTTAGATGCGATACCCCGTTCCCGATATATTCCTATTGAGTATAAAATAATAAAAAATTGAAAATATTCCTCAAAAACTAAAATATTACTTTTCGTCACAACCCGAGTAGAAATTCAGCTACGAGGAATATCAGGTCTTATACGGGCCTGGCAGGAAAGTAATAACGCAGCGCATGATCAGGGCCAGATTAAGTTTTCCAGATAAGGAAAACCGGATAGAGGCTGCTTTACTAAGCTCCTACTTATAAAAACGACAAATAAATTACAAAATAATTATCTACGCTCATCGAATTCGACTTATTTTGCACTTTCTATTGGATATTCAAGCTTATTTAGTTTTCAGTACATATTAATTGCTGAAAAAAACACATGTAACTTTACTAGTGATTCTGCTTGGAGGTTCAACCGTTATTTGCCACCCGGCGTAGTCTTCCTCACTCCGTGTAGACCCCCCTACGACCTACTCACCGTAAATGAGGTATAGAACCCCGGTTGAGCCTATGTAACTTATTGAAATCCAGATAACCGTACTTAAGCTACAAACATAGAAAAAAACGTGCCCTGATGAAAACTCACGAAGAGTTCGACATCTTATTGGTGTGAGTAATATATTTGAAGGAATGCAAACCAATTCATTATCGTTACTTACTCATTATCGTACTTTCTTCACATATAATTCTACTCTGATTCTACTGACAAAGCTATATCTTTCTTGAGGGTTCGAGCAAATAATCTTTTTTTATTTCTAGTTTTTCTTTATTTTTTTCCCTACTTTCTCAAACGATTCATATTTCGATCTAAACCGATCAGAATCACATGCAATAAGATATAGATGTATCTGAATCTAATTTGATTTTGTCTTTAATTTTAAAGAATCAATATTAATAATTTCTAAGAAAATAGGAACCAATTTTTTGACTTCGTTGGTATCTCACATCACCTTCAAATGTTATATGTCTTAAATAGAGATTGTTTCTTTTATCGAAAAAAAGTATATTAAAATATTGTTGACATTAAATAAAAATATATTATGTCTATGGGATTATAAAAAGTTTAATAAACACTTTCGTCTTTCTGAATTTGTTTCTTATATTCATAATATAAATAATTATACTTTCATTGATGTTTGGGTTAACGGAGGGTGTAATAGTGTATGTGGAAGGAACTTTCGCAGGGTCAACGAAGGGTATGGAGGTTTTTGTGTTAGGCTCAGCGGAGGGTCTGGGAGATTCAGCGGTAGGCTCAACGGTGGGTCTGGGAGATTCCGCGGTAGGCTCAACGGCGGGTCTGGGAGATTCTGCGGTAGGATCAACGGCGGGTCTGGGAGATTCTGCGGTAGGCTCAACGGTGTATCTGGGAGATTCTGCGGTAGACTCAACGGGGGGTCTGCGAGGTTCTGTGGTAGGTTCTATGAAGGTTTTTTAGGGTCTGCTTCACCCTCCGTGACTCTCCGTTATGTCAAGATGTCTACTTTCTGCCATTTTGGGAGTCTGGTAGGGTGAAATTCAAATGTGAATCTATGCGCGATACCCTCCTTTCACCCTGCAGACTGCCTTCTTTCACCCTCCAGACTACGGCAGACCTCAGTCATTTTAGGTCAAAAGGAGGGTAAAAATTTCGATTCGGGCATGCCTGATGAAATTTCTACTGGGGAAGGACGTGATGCACGACTTTCGCGGTCGAAGTTAAGTTGTTACAGAAGCCAAGCCGAGACGCAGGGCTCCTGCTACGACTTAAGAAGAGACCTCATTGCGTATCACGTCCGTGTGACTAACATTATTTTCTTTCAACCCGTATGTAAAAGACGCATCGAAGAGACCAAATTTTCGCGCCGAGACGAAGCCGAGGCAAATTGGAGGAGGTAAATCGGAGGGGAGACGATGTAACTCTGTTGGTATCTGATTCGCTCTCTAAAGCACTGCCAGGGGTTATACGACTTACTTTGTCTTCTTAAAGACGTCAATTGTTGCAAATTTCTCTGTACTAAACGTCGTTGACGAAATTCATTGAGCTGATTGTAGTTCTGGCGACTAGCACTATTGCTTAATGGCATCATGAATGATTAGTCGGTTTTAAAGTGTTTCAGTTTGACCTGCAGCTGTTCGTTAACCAATAGGCGCACAGTATGCCGTACTGTAATGTCCTACGACGTAAAAGTACGTCCTAGGGCTTACTTTTATGTCCTAGGCTGTGAAATGGAGGTTTACGTCCCGTTCAGCGTCCGTAAAGTCGTCTTTTATATACAGGGATGGAAAAAAAATGTCACACCTGGTGGATTTAATGGATTTACATTATCTGGTTTTTAGAAAACATTTGAAAATAAAAACTTTTCTTTGTGTCTAAAGTGATGTGGAATGCTTCACTAATATATTACGGCCTTGCACGGAATTCTATTGACAAATTGATCGAATATTTGAGAAAAATACGTGTTAGAATATAGGCATTCGCGAATGTTTGGCGATGCATGATTTATCATGAATTGTACGGTGCCGGGGGGGTGTCAGCGATTCGATAAACTCGGGTTCAAAACCACACAATGGGAGCATGTTTGCCCCCCCCCCCCCCAATGACGGCCGTGACCGAGATCACCCCCAACCTACAACGCAGCTCGCACGCGTAAACGCATCAGCCGCAGCCTCCACTCGCACTTTTGCTCACCTGCTGATTCAACCCAGCAGCAACTGGACTGGATCAGCAATATGCGTGTACTGTATACATACGCCCATTGATATTTATCGAAAACGCAGAATGCCATGGGCTGTTTCATACTATACCATCACGGTGTACACAGCTGTACGTATTCTCACTCAATTCAATAGGAAATGTCACTTGTTGCGCATGGTTTAAAGCGGATCGCGAGAGCCCCTCAACCCAGTCGATGAAAATCGTGATGACTGTCTGCGATATATACGAACTATATACGTATAGAGCAATTTCATTCAAACTGATAGCCAGTAAAGGCACTTTAACGAAAATAAAACAGCAATCGATTGTCACATAAAACACCGAAATATGAAAGAAGATTTTGCAGTCATTGTGTTTCTCGTAATGTATGTTATACATATATAGCTTAATTACAATTCTTTTGGTATCATACAAAATTATATATGAAAATCGCTCAGACTAACGTAAGTGGTGGAACATGACCATTTGCAAGGCATGTAAACATTAACAACTATTTATATACATCAGAAATATGAACATCGAACTAAGTGTTGAAACGTTTTAGAAAATACTGACAACGAATTATCTTTTGGACATTAACTATGAGAATGTCGTGTATAACCATAAGCGCATTTAGCATATTATATATCTCTCTATATTAGAAAAAGATTTCGTCGCCGTTTTCGTCGCAGTGTTCAGAATTTGACCCTAGCTTTCATTACTTGGGATCCCGGAAAAAAAAGTATCAGGGAAAAAAGTCCCTTGGATAAAAAGTCCCTCGAAAAAAAAGTACTACAGAAAAAAGTACCCCGGAAAAAGTCCCCAAAAAAAAAAAATTCCCCGAAACAAAGTACCTCGGAAAAAAGTACCCGGAATTTAAAAGTCACCTATAACTCAAGAACCGCTCGACCGATTGAGTTGAAATTTGGTACACAAGTGTGGTAGCAGCCCGCCTTTGATTGTCGCAAGTTTTGATAAAATTTATCCTTAAATTCGCGTCTTATAGCTTTTTAAATAAAATAAAAAGAGCGTGAATGCTCTTTCGTAAATGTTAGCATATCTCGCTCAATAGTTTTTCATAAGTGCAGGCACATTTAATGCTTTTGGGTATTGAATTTGGCCGAAATCAGAAAATCGTTTCCGATTCTATGGAATTTTGAAATTTAAAGAAATGTACGTTATTGTAGTAACATACAGCAAAATATGAACTATCATGCTTAAATTTGGTGTATAAACCGAAGAATATGCGGGTAGGATTTTATTTGAAATTGGGGTGTATAAAGTCGGTCTCCAAATTTAGCATCTGGTTGGTGTGGATGCAAAGTCGAATTTTATTTGAAATTGGGGTGTATAAAGTCGGTCTTCAGATTAATCATCTCGAGTATCCTAACATTTACAGAGGAGTATTCATATACTTAAAAAACATTAAAAAGGCTATAAAACGGGAATCTCAGGATATATTTTGTTGAAAATTGCAGTAACTAAAGATGGGCTGCTGCTCCACTTGTGTACCAAATTTTAGATCAATCCGTCGAGCTGTTCTTGAGTTATAGGTGTTTTTTAAACTTTTATTCCGGGGACTTTTTTTCCGAGGGACTTTTTTTCCGGGGACTTTTTTTTCCGAGAGACTTTTTTTCCAGAGTCCTTTTTTCCGGGGACTTTTTTCCGAGGGACGTTTTTGTCGTGGGACTTTTTTTCCAATGGATTTTTTTCCAAGGGTCCTTTTTTCTGGTACTTTTATTCCAATGAACTTTTTTTCCAAGGGTCCTTTTTCTGGGTATTTTTTTCCTGAGACTTTTTTGCGGGTACTTGTTTTCCAAGGTACTTCTTTTTCTAATACTCATTACTTGGATGGGTAATCACCTCTAGTCCGGATTATTCTAAGCCATCCTATAAATGTCCTGCCCAGGCCTAGATTTTTCTGAGTCCCAAATGGGCCTACAAGGCTGATTTTCCTAAGTCCCTCGTGGGCACCGGGGGGTTGGTGCGTGAAGCGCGCAGGGAGTAGCCCAAAAAAGTAGTACTTTGTTTCGAATTTCGTTTTTCTGCGACCATAGATTTTTCTCATCAACTCGAAATAAATCTGCGCTATCATATAATTAAGAGTATTATTAAAAGGTAATAGCATCCCACAGATACATCGGATTATAAATGTAAACATTGATAAATAAATATATATCTTATTTATTTAAATAGTTCTGGTCTAGGTTAAGACACACGCAAAAAACAATAATATGTGCCGTATTTTTTTTTGTAAGCATAATCGGTAACAATAAAATCAAATTTTATTCGGTAACTGCATCACAATACGGTCACTTTCGGCCGTCCACTCTCGTTCGCGCATCCTCAAACCCGGTAGGCGCCAGTTAATTTTTGTTTCACCGGTATGTCCGAGGAATCAAGTTGATCAGGCTCGATTCCAATAAAATCGAAAGTTCGGAGCAAAACTAACGATCGAGAACACCAACGAAGGAAACGGTAGCTTAGTTAATTTTTGGGGTCGCGTAAAGTTAACAAACGCAACTGGATGCGCTTGCGAGTACGAACGGTTGCGGAAATGCACGGCCGCTCAGGTTGCTTGGTTGTGGTAGAGAGGGTCGACGATTGGCCCAGTAAATAGCTTTAAACTTTCGAGATCTCAAACAGCGAAAAGAAAGCTTCGATTTTCTTAAAAATATCTACGAGAGCTAATACAATGAATTGTATTATTGAATTAATGTGCGAGAACCAGCGGGAAGCATCGAAATCGTTAACAGGAACAGCGAGTTGCAAAGCAACGAAGCCATATCCCAAGCCATATCTCAAACAAATCGAAGCGATCGGCTCATTCGATTAAATAATTAATTAACCAAAAACGACTCACCAGAATTCTTCCAAATAATTCCGAGGTCTGGTAAGAAATCTCCGAGGATTCACGGGAACAGTCAGTGCACTCTTGCACTACATCAAACGACAACTTTAAGTTTTATTCGAAAGAATAAAACCTTTCGTATCACGAGTATGCTTGGCATACGTCGTTCCTGATACGGAGCACGAGAACTTAGCACAATACACACCGTACTATAGAGAGCGCGAGAACTACGCGAAGACGCGCGCGCGAGCGATAGAAAAACTATCAACACGGGAGCTCGGTTTAGGCCTCAAGGCACCTCGGCGGTGGCCCGAGGAAGACTGATTGTCTCCAGCAATCATCGAAATCTCGTCATAATAATTATGAATCCCTCCCAAAATCCCTTACTCGAGAACTACTGCCCTCTCCCTCGAATCACCTCGTAACTATATCGGGAACGCAAATCATGCCGGTAACATTTTCGAAATCTATACCATCGCCTCCCTTAATGCTTCGCGCGAGAACGGGCCTACTTAGCACACTTATGCACTATACTGCATCAGGATGCTCCATCCTTTGCCAACAACCAACAAAACTCCACCCGTTCTCTAGCGCAATACATTATCTCAATAGGGCGCCGGATTTACACCGGTCTACAACTAATCGCAAGACTCGTTTGGTGACTCTTGTCTGCCGGGCTGCTCGTTTCTTTGAGCTCTCATCCTCGCGACAGATTTGAGTGCACCGATCTACCGAAACTTTACAACAACAATAACAAAACCTAAGAATTATAATTATAAAGCAGCTCGAAAACGCTGAAAAATAGCAAGTAACGATAACACAAGCCCTTGTGATCGTGATTTCCAGAAAATCACGTCACAAATAATAATAATAACCTAAATTAATGGCCAAAACTTGTTAATCGTACAGACAAGATAAGTCGTAAATTATGTTCGTTTGATCGCAATAATAACAAATTGTCCATTAATTTAGGTTATTTAGGAAGACTTTCAATGACGAGAAAATTGTTATTCGCAGTACAGTACACTCTCGCGCTTAGTCATCTTACGCTAGGCCACTTTTCTGCCGGTCCGTTCAGCAACTTACCCCTACTACTCGCACATTTCCTCAGCAATCTATATATAGGTTGCGCAGATTGCGACTTCTACGCTTTGCCAGTCCCGTCGCGTGGCCAAGCGCGAGAGTCTACTGTAAATAGAAATTTTTTCGATAAATTGAAAAACACAAATATGCAAAGAATCTTTAACTTATTCATACGCAAACAGGTTATAGACGCTCGCAAACATTGTGCACTCGCGGTTGGTTTAATTTATAGTTGGGGTTAGGCAATTAAAAAATACAGTCACCATATAAGATCGCTTGCTAGACACTAATTTTCTGCTTCCTTATAAGACACTCCTGGACCTGGTTTTTCGAAGCCCCTCTATGAGACAAAAGTCGGAAAAACTTTTTCTGATAAGTTTGCAACACGAGCCGAACGTAAGTGTTGCTGCAACCTCACAAGTTTAGAAATAAAAATTCCAACGCATTCTTGTACAACATTTTACTTCACAACGAGCGAAAATTGCGTTTTTGTAATAGCTGCGCGAAATATGAGCTTTTCCGGGGGGTTTAACGAGTTTAAAGTGCTCGTTAAACCTCCTCGGAAAAAAACTGACTTTTCTCGCGAGCATCGCAATAAATTGTATGTGTATCTCGTGTGAGCAGATTATTTTCGACTCGTGTGATCGTTACTTTACGCACTTGATATATAATACACTTTTATACGTAAACAAAGCATGTATAAACAGGTACGTCCATTATCGCACCGAGTGAATAAAAATTTATTCTCGTCTCATCTTCCCTTATCAACACTGACATTAGGACTTTTTCTTTATTTCACTATGTATAGTGTCACACCTTAACACGTGCTCAGATCGAAGGAACACGGTTGTCGATGACTTGTACGTCGTAGAAAATCAGTTGACCATCAATGTGGAGGATTGCCGATTAGCGTTGAACGCCTCGATTGTATACTTCATTGTTCGTGTGTGGGCTCAGTGGATTATACCTAAATAAATTGAAAACGGAATCTGATCGCGTGTGTTTAGACATTCTCAAACGTATCCGTGATCATCTTACCTGTTCTTGATGGGACTATGGCGAAAGTAAAACCTTGACGTTAAGTGCATTGGATACTAAAAATAATGCACAGTGGATCTTTCGTAACATACGTATTGGACTGAAATATGCAATGATCTTAGAACTAGTTTTTATTATAATTAATAAAAACTAATTCTAAGATTATTGCCGTCGCAAATTTAATTTAAATCGAGTTTTAAAACAAATTGGACCGATTAAAAACTAGTACATATAGAGATAGCAAAATTAACCATTTATACTGTTATGAAATTGATACCAACATGTTGTTGATAGGAATGTTATATCAGTGTTATCGTCATTAAACTCTATTAATTTTGTTTTACACCGCTTCTTATCAATACAATTGGTGTGGATTTATATAGACACCCAATTTTGAACAGTGCAATAATTCGGCCGGTGTGCGGTGGGGTCATTAGGAACTTGGAATAATCTGTTAATCTACACGGAAAAACGACTTGGTTAAGATAACGAAAAAAGTTGTTGAACCCAACCAAGTGTCTTAGTGCCCTGAGGGACAGGCGACTAATTGGTTGGATCAACTGTTTTCACTTAGGTGGCTCTGTATCGTTGGTCGAACATAACCGCACTTTGCCAAAAGTTGGCCGACAGCACTACCCGTTTTCTTTACTTCGCTGGATGATACCGACATTGTTTATTAAACCTCACTATGTTTTTGCACCTCATAATCTTCGAAGTTTCTTTTTACAGTCGTATAACTTCGTCACTTTATATGCCTTCACGCGATTTCACGATCTTCTACGATAGAACAATGGCGGCTAACACGCAAATACAAAATCGCCACCGTTGGTTAGCCTCAACTATCTGACTTAGTTGGAATACGAATAAAATTCGTTAGGTGATTTATTCAAGTCAACTAACTCTAAATGGTAAATGCGACTAATACTAGGCCGTTACACCGACCAATCTGATGGTCATGACAAGAAATTGTCACACAACTAAAAAATAATTAGTTAGCCCAACGAAGCCATTTTTTCCGTGTAGAAGTTTAATCTAGAGGGGGAGGGGGATAAACGAATTATGTCCTCAATGCCCCCCGTCGAATTATTGCGCTATTAAAAATATAGTCTCTATAGAAATGTCAATATTGAACCGTGATACATAATGTAAAAGTGTTGTCAACACTCGAGTAAAAAATTACAAAATCTAACATTCACGATGACCGTCTCTGCATTATATCTACATTAACTTCCATTAGCATACGTGACATTGCTACCGCCTTTTTACTGCCATTTGTGTACATTGTCTGTATGACGAGGTTCGCAAAACGAACAGTACAAAACTGACCGAATTATTGTCTTGTTAATGGCGTATATACACTTCAGTCTGAATGAAATCGCTGATTCAAATACGCTGAGGCCCCGAAAAACGCGATTCTTACGAGAGCTCGTATAACATCGTTGGAAATTACACGAAACAACAAACGCACGCAGAGCAAAGCTGATGGACGAAAAAAACGTATGTAGTAGACCCAAGAGATGGAGAGAGACAGAAACATGGAGAGAGAAAGAAAGAGAAAAAAGACAGACAGTTAAAAAAATAATAAAAAAAGGTTGCTGCGAGAGCAAGAGAAGGACAGGAGAAAAGTCGAGTAATTCGGTCGATGCGCGATCCGCGGGCTCGAAGTTCGTCGCCCTGAAGTAGCGAGCACACGATTTATCCCAGTGTTGGTGTGGCCATGCGACGGCAGCAGAGAGCGCTCCCTTTCTCGCTTTCTCTCTCGCTCTCTCTCTCTTTTTCTCTCTCTCCGCGTCTCTCTCTCTCTCTCTCTCTCTCTTTAGCGTCTCTCGTCGACACGACGGGGCAGCCGCCGCCCCCGCACTTCGTCGGGACGCCGACGACGACGACGCCGCCGTCGTCTACTGGTGCTGCTGCTGGTGCTCTATACCCCACTTCCAACGGGCCTTCGGTTCGCGCTCCCGCACTATACCTACTGTATTCTTGGCGTTTCGCGCGCGCGTTGCAAGGTCAACAAACTTCTCTCCCCGATAAAAAGAAATGAAGGGTGAGGGAGAGCGGGTGGTTGAAAGAAGAGGAGCAAGAAAAACAGGGGCGAAGGGGGGGGGGAGGTGGACTGGCAGTGCGAGAGGCAAGGGTGAGAAAAAAAACAAGAGATTCCCCGCTGATGGGGGGAGGGGGGAAGAGAGAATGAACGCTCCAGGCACTCTGTTTGGAATTGTAACAGTCGCTACTGTGACCCCGTCTCCTTTTCACTCCTCCGTCACACCGCCGATCGCCGCGATCTTCTTCTGATGATATTTCTATCTCCTTTGCGAGGGGAGATATTACTGTCTGTACACTTTAAAGGGGCACTGCCCCATTCCGTCTCTCTTTCTCTAATTGCTTTTTTTCTTCTTTCTTCTTTTCCAGCTATGATGGACTCACTTCTTGCGTATCTCGTGCGCACGTGCCTTTACCGATGTGTACCGGAGGGTAGATGTTACGGTACTGAGATTTTTTTGGACTGAAGCGTTGAATCGGAATTAACGTTTTCTTATTCGATATCTTAACAAAAAACTTGTGCGGTCTCGTAGTTTTTAATTGCAAATATGCTACGACAATGGAGACATTCTCTTTCGTTTTTTCATAAAAACGTTTTTGAAAATAATTTCGGAATATGAAATTTTTTATTGAATGCCTCCCTCAAATGTTAAATCAATTATAAAAATCAGATTATATAAACCCTACACAAATTTAAAAAAAAATCTTGAGATGGAATCTGAAACTATAAAAATTTGTAATTGATATAGTCATACCTCGAGAATGGTACATCTTAACTCAAATTCATAAACGCAAAAATTTGCCGTTTTTTTATGGACTATAAAAACAAAATCTATTCCCATTTAATTAAGTAATTAATATAGTTGGTTATCTTGTCACATTTAGTGACAAGATAACCAAAAATGATTTTTTTAGGTTAAAAATATCCGATATTGGCGCCGACTTTACTTCTTCAAATTCTATCAATAAAAAACAAATATTCAACACAATTTTTTCGTGGATCTCAAAACGGCTGATGAGCGACAGCTATTTTTATTTGTTTTTCTTACAATTAACATTCGTTTTAAACAGGTAGAGTTTTGGATGTTGAAAGTACCGATTCTGTTAAATTGTCTGTGTGCAGTCAAAACTTATATGCGTTCCCTAATTTATGGCAAATACAGTTGTCTGAAAGATATAGTCATTTTACGTAAAATCCCTGTATCTTTCCGACAATCGAATTTTTCATAACTCGGACTTTTACCCGATATTGTGATATACACATAGGACATGAGAAAGACCAAATAGACAGCGTCGACAGCGAGTGCTCTGTCTTTTTCAATTGAATGTTATGTATTTATACAATTAATAATTGTTCTAACTTCCGAACGCTTTTGAGTCCCAGAAAAAAATATATACTAACAATAAGAATACCGTTTTTGTCTTAAGTATTTTTTCCATACCTAAACATATCTTCCCATGCTTTTGCAGTGAAATGTAGTTTCGAATTCATTTATGAAATCTGAATCACTTTTCTTTTCGTAAACCATAAATAACCACATATATTCGACATTTTAATTTTTAGCTCTAGATATCATTATGTAAATGACACTTTATTCTGAATTTCAAATTCTCTTCACATTTAAAAAAAATCACACATAGTGCATTTATTGGAATTACATAACCAGATTTTTAGAAATTATTTGAAGAGATTTTTTTAGTGTCTGATGTGATATCGGGTGCTTGCTGTACAATGGATTTTGATGGTATTCATCAATTTTTATGTCTGTAATTTAGAGAAAGTTTGAAAAGATAGTTTAATATGATTTTTTAACAATTCCAATTTCCATAGATTTCTTATAACGTCACTTTGTCAGCTTAGATCTTTAAACTGATGTATCTACAAAAAAAATCATTGTTTCCCAGAAATTTTCTTGAAGCTAGTAAAACATTTCTAGAGCAGATTGGATCATTAGTTCCCCGAGAATCTCGTAAAAAGTATAAAAATAAATATTTCTTTTGTGAGCTAAGTATATATAGCAGCTTTGCGACGTTGGATATCATCCCTTGTTATACGTTACAAGCTATACGTTACGCATATAACGAAGCCGATAACAATGAATAACATGTCTACATTATACTCGTATCTATTCAAGTCGATTGAATATATTTCTAAATTTATTCTTTAAAATATTTGTTTTTTTTTACCCAATAAATGATTATGGCAAATTGTAAGCTTTTCAGTCCTGCATCCACTTTCAGAAAGCGCCTCTGACTGTAATCTCTTTTATGTACGATGTTGCAACAATTATAAAAAAATATGCAGGCTTAGATTTCCGGTATATTTTTCATTGCCTATGTAATAAAACGGAAAGACTTACCTCCAGCGATAAATTCACTGATGCCGTCTAAATGCTACCTTTTAGCTATAAGGTAAACGGCCCAGTTTGTGACGATTTAAGGAAACCCTCTCACCTATACCCATATAAAACCATAGAGTAAACGAGGACCTAACGAGTGTCAAAGTTTGTGATGCCACCATTTACGAATTACTATTGGCTGTTTCTGGAATGGTGGAGGAAGCCGCCTATGCTAAAGTAGCGCGTCAAGAACTGGATCAGCGTCAGAAACAGGGCCGTTTACCTTAGTTTGGTGAACAGCCGGGGTTATACGTGGCTAGCTAAACGGCAAAGAAGTCCAAAATCAGGCAACGCTAACAACGGTTAAGAGTCTCCTACGTGGGGGGGGGGGGGGGGGGGCAAGTACCCCCAATCACGGAGTATCATCATCGTAGATCGCATTTACCTTTCGCTCCTGAAAGTCTCCCTTAGTTATAATATATTTAGTTATAAGTATCCGATTCCAACAGGCCTCAATATTGCATTGACACTTGTGAGAGTTTCTTGAGCACAGCCCAACTCACCCGGTTGCCTTAGTATTGCACTAAAACAATCGGTCCTTCCTTGAGTACATACAAACACTCCTGTGTAACACTCACAGTATCCTTCTATTCTTTCTCTATCCTTAATATTTCGTAATTATTCGCAAGAATATCGTCCTTCCGTTCCGCTCAGTAACTTTCTCGCAGGCCTCGATATTCCAACGATGTACCTACCATTGTTCAAACTCCACTATTGTGAGATACTGGAGGTAGTCCAACTCACGCGGCTCGATAATCTCAATATTACAAGCTTTAATTGGAGCACTTAGAGTTACGACTCACGCGAGTCCTAAGAAGATAGTGATTCAATATGTTTCGTCCCTTGAGCACAGACGCTTATGTTACTTGATGGATTGAGAATCCTTCACGCTAAAGTAGCCCAACTTTCATTTCTTTGTTCTTATCCAAATTGGATCCTTGATGGTCATTAAATCGAAAAATTAAATGATCCAATAAAATGTTTCCGTTGAATTCAGCGCGATTCCATATTAAGGAACTAATCATGAATTTTCATCTAACACCTGCACCGAGAAAGAGTTTTCATAACATTTACATCGCAACTGTGGCCGAATAAAATTTTTTTTAATCAAAAGAGGGATATTTGAATCAACTATACCGACGTTGTTTTAATACAACTGGTATGTTTGTGTCTAAAGTGTACAGCAATCATCAACAATACGATATTGATTCCAAATGACCTACAATTGAATTGATTAAAAAAATATTTTCTTAATTTAATCGTATATGCTGTCAGCGTTGTGGAGACAACAAGGATGATTGAACTGCCCATTTGGTTGGGTTGAAAAAATCGCTGTTTCAACTAATCGATAGAGGCAGCCAGAAGAACAAATAGATTTGAAACGATCGAATTATTTAATTCATTTGACTAAATATTTTTATTCCATAACTATAAAATTATTCAACATGATCAAGTAATACGAATACTTTGCCCAAGCCATTTAGTCAAAGCTCCTCGGTATTGCGCCGTGGTTACGAGGTATTTGACAGATCGAAAATGAAATATAATTAAGTCCACCAAACGATCCAACGTGATAGAAGTTTACATTATTTCTATCGACCTAAAGTATAGTAAGTAAACACTGGACATCGCAGCACCATGTGTTTTCCTCGGGAACGGTGGCGCTCTGGCGGCAGAAGACGATAGGCAGTTTCTTTTTCTGCGCGAATGTCGAGACAAGCCGCACGTTTGCGCGCGTGAGCCAGGTGAACGTTTTTTTGTTTTATAGTAAATTTATATAGATTTTTAAGATAAACTATAATGTGGTCTCTTCAAGATAACATACGGTCAATTCAACCAAAAAATTTGGTTACGAATTCCATATTGAGTACACTCAACCAAACAGACGATCAAAATAATGACATTTTGTCGATAGCTTTGTCTAATCGGTTGGGTCAAAGATATATTGAGTTGTAATAACGAAATCTAGTCTTTAATATCAATGGTAATTTGTTGTCGACTCAACCAAATATTTCTTTCGCCACCCGCGACCGCTGGATTTGGTTAACTCAAACCAATTTTTTTTTTGTTTCTAAATCTTTTTCTCTGTGTTTCACTACGGCATCGATGAAATATGCGACCGAATGTCATGAACATTTTATTTTCTTAGGTTCAGTTATTACAGAATGATAACATACTTGAATAAAAGCTAAAGATAATTGTTGTAGAATAATAACTGGCAAATCAACTATACATCAAATTTTTATTTTGCAAAATGATCGACCTTACTCTCCTGTAAGGTTGCCACAATTTCCAACTGGCTACTTCGCAGTTTGACTTGGTCGTGAGTTCCAAAAACTAAATTTCAACCACGTTTTCATGCACTTGTTCTTGAGGGTATTCGACTCGGACGAGAATGAATTATACGCGGTGTAATACACACGAAATGACACCGAGAGGGCATAGACTGGGTAATGAAGTAGAATATCTCGGTGAGTCGAGGCTCGAACCAAGTGAAATGAAGTCCCTTAATCTAAATGACGTCTCCTCGAGTTTTGTGGGTCAACGTCGACGTAGTTTCTCGACGACGATGACGACGACGACGACGAGGACGTCGTGGCAGCCCGAGTATTGGATGTTGAAAAGGGGACCGAGGTTTTGAAAAATAAAGAGAACCATTTCGGCAGTTTGGACGCTCTAATGACTATACTACACATGTATATAAAAGTGCGCTCTCAGAGCTCGCGTGCAGTACGAAAAACGAAAAGGCAAGGCAGAGGTTGGCCTCCACGGGTCGAGAATCTCCGCAAGTATACTATACTAATACCCACATATAGCAATACGTATTAGGGCAGACCGGGGCTTGCCGAGTCAGGGGCAAATTGGGTTAAGCCCGTTTGAAAAACCGATTCTTGCAATAAAAAATAAAATGTCCTGATTGTAATACAACACTGTTGAAAAAGTCGGACATGACTAATGGAATTGAAACATGACTAACACAGAATTTAATTCTGTGTGAAAATTATTAATGTTCATATTATAGACAGGTAAGCATTCGCTTTTCTAAAATGCAGCACATAGTTAAAAAAATATTTTACGTCACTGCGGCACGAAAAACTCTCTTTCCTCGCCTTGGAACGTAAAATCGTATGCAATACTCAGGAGGAAAACATTTTTCTTTACTCGTGCATGCAAAATCCTTGTTTGCCCACCGTTCACAGGCATGCAAAATGGCCGATTGACGCACTAGTGCGCAAAACATTTTGCGCACTGTTTACTGGATTCTGCTCACTGCTTGAAGTTGCAGCTCATTTTACATGTCTGTAAACGTCGGACAAACTCGGATTTTGCATTGCACTTATAAAGAAAAATATGATTCGATACACGAGGCCAAAGAATCGATCTGCGTACTGCTTGTGTGAAGACAGTATGAAGCCTCGGCTTCGCCGAATTTGTGGGCTCTGTCTGCATACACTGAGAAAGAAAAGCATATCGTTGATTTAACGATTTCACATGATAAAACGAATATAGGAAGGCTTGCAATGTTTTATGGTTGAAGCGATAATAATATGGTTTAATAAACGATACTTGCAAGGTTATTGGAAACAAACGTTGAAATCGTATATGCAACGAAACGACATATTTGAAACTATTAGAATAGTTTTTGAAACTACTATCATTTTGATGATTGCTACTATAATTATATTTGCTATAACCATACAAAATAGACGTTCCTCCTGGGAATTATATTAATGGTTAACCCAACTATTTTCTTATATTTGCTATAACCATAAAATATAGACGTTCCTCTTGGGAATTATAGTTTATAGTTAGATTATCGTCAGTCTTACTATATATTTTTTTTAATTATCTGGTTTTTCTCTCAGTGTAACGATAGAAAATTTGCATGTTTCTTAAATCTGGCGTCAGGTAGTCTGTCACAATTCTGAGACCGCGAATTCTCAGTCTCTACAAAGTCCAGTCTTTACACCAACCAGAAATTCTAGAAAGACTTTCAAAATTCCTCGATATAAAATCTATCGATGAACTATAATTTTATCGCAAATATTCCATGTTTGGAGAATATTATTAACATCTACGAATTTTCCATAGACTATTACTTGTAATATGCAACTATACTAAGTTTAAAATGCTATTTCATAAACATTTATTGAAATTTCAGGGGCTTTTAAGGTAGTTTACAGTTAACAATTATTGGAATGATTTTCGATTAGGCATTACTTGAAAATACATAATATCTTGCAGTCCTGGTTCATTAATTTTGAAGCAAATTTCATTTTACTCTGAAGACTTCTCAAAGAGTGACTTTGTAGCGTACGTAATCCATTTTTTTTAATTCTGCGACATTCTTGCCTACAATTAGAAACTAGTTTAAAACCATTCTCTCAATTAGGACCAGAGGAATTCTGTATTGTATTGTATATATATATATGATGGAATATGTGGGAAAATACATTCACTTTGGACAGTTCGTGTTGGGTAAAAAATAATTTGACTGTAAGAACCGTATTAAAAACGCCACTTCGTATTGCACAGCCGGTGAGACCACCTTGTGTTTGTGACGATTTTTCGCGTAACACACTTTCAAAAGCGGGATTATTTTGTAATCGTTTATCATTGTTCGCAATGTAATAATTAACTATCTATAGGTTGTTTGCTAAGTTCTATAAAAAGACTTGATAGACTAAGTGTTATTCGGAAGATACCTATACCATTTTTTGACACATATTTTTATACCTCTCGCTATTGACTCATCCTACCCCGTAGCTGACTCAAAAACGTAAGTATGAAAACAATATTTTTTAAATATTAAAAGAGTCTTGGATTATGTATGCCAAGATTGGCGTATTGAAATAAGACATACCGAATAATATTCCGCCTAAATAAATAAACTATTAAAATAGTATTGAAAATAGTATAAACAGTAAGTATGATTTATTGGACTGAATACTAGTACAGAGTATTAGACCACATTATTATTTTAGGATCTAGGTCAAATATCGATGGTTTTCAGTGTCCAGGTCGATATCTCCATCGTTCTCGGTATCCAGATCGATATCTCCGTGGTTTTTGGTCTTGCAGTCAATCGCTCCATAGTTGCAGTTGATCGAGTCGATCTTCCATAGTTTTAGGTATCCAGCTCGACGTTTTCACAGTTTTCGGTGTCCATATTAATTTCTTCATAGTTATTGATGTACAAGATAATGTCTGCTCACCGGTGCCCACATATACTCGATCATTGTTTTTTTTTAAATTTATATTGAGACCGACCTGAACAACGTAAACCGTACAAATTTCGACCTAGATACTGAAAGCCATAGAAATACTGAATTGGACACCTGAAGCCTTGGAAATATCGACCTGGACACCAAATCGAAAAACATGGGGATATCAACCTGGACACCGAGAGCCAAAGAGATGTTCAGTTAATTATTATTCTGTTCAATAGATCAAACTTAAGGCTTTTAACTTTTTACACTGTTTTCGATACTGTTTTAATTCTTCCTTTATTTCGGTGGGATATTATCCGGTATGTCTTATGCCAATAAACCAGCCTTGGCACACATCATCCAAAACTCTTTTAATATAAAAAATAGTCTATTCATACTTCCGTTTTTGCGCGGGTATCCTCAATACATTCGTTAGATCAGGGCTTAAAAATGCAGATTATCTAACTACTCACCCTTGAAGGATGTAGCTATACCTCCAAAGGTATCTATGCAGCCAAGTATTTAAAAAGGAATGAGAAGCGAAAATCGACACGCCTCGCCCCGGTCTCCCCTATGTATTATAGTGTGCAAATCTGCCTCGTCGTAGTGCCTTGTAGTTTAGCCCGTCGTCGGCGTCGTCGTCGCCACCGCCTCTGAGTTTCGTGTTCCCTCATCGCGTCTGGGGATTCGCTGTGAGCGGGCGCGAGAGCGAACGAGGTAGCATGCGAGTTTGTCTCGGTTCCCGACGCTCAACGTTTCGCCGTCGCCGTCGCCCCATTCCGTCCCCCGCTTCTTCTGCTCCCCCCAGCGTCGAGTTTTTTTGACTCTATGCATCGCGAGAGTCCGCGTGCTCGTAACCCTCCGCCAAACAAGCAAGCAAGCAGCCATCAGCCAGCACCACAAGCGCGAACTGTTTTGCCTGCGGTTCGGCGTGGTTCGTACAAAACGAATTTCGAGTGTCGCTCAGGCTCACAGCCTCTTTGGCAAAAGAGTGCACGCAAGGTGGATAGAAAAAAAAGAAAATAAAATTAGAGAGAAAAAAATAGCATGAAAATGTTTGGGTGAACAGTTAGAAAAAAGAAATATACACGAGGAGCGCTGCTGGAGGGAAGAGAGCGAGTCAATCCACTGGGAAACCTTTCCTCGTACACCAATACTCTCGTTTCCAATCAGAACTCGTAATAGACATTTTTTTTAACAAAAAAAAAAACAGCGAAAAAAAATTTAAAAATCAACGAAAGGGGAAAGAGATTCTGCTGAAGAGAAGAGATATGCCCGGAAGCGTAGGATGCTCCGACTATCCAAACCGCGTACAAACATTGCACAGACACGGGATTACGCGGGATAACAGCGCGATAGTGGTTGGCCACCAAAACTGAAGATTCATTTGAACCCGAGATAGTGATCGGCATAATTGTGTATTTCTTCATTTTTCATCATTAAATACAGAGACTATGGCATTCGGTGGGTTAATGGCCAACGACTGGACTGCACATCACGTATCTGTACACAGACACGTTGTTCGTACAGTGGAACACATATAATATATTCGTATTAGAGAGACGGAGATATGAAGAAATAGTCGGCGTCGAGACGCTACCGCGTCTCTTGATAAAGCAGGATATGGAGGTGCGGAGCATTGCAGTTCGTACAGTTTTTAACGACCGAATTTTCCTGAACCCGCACGAGAGAGTTAGAGGCGTGTGTACGGTACGTTCACCCTGCTGTTGCCTGGGCTTTCGGGGGTAAAGGGACGGGGATGAAAAAAAAATGAGAGGGAAAAAAATTGAGTGAGCAACGTGGAGGAAAGGAACCAGCGGCATGAAAAACCGCTGCTAGCTGCACATTCGTACGTATGTACACTTCTGCTGGGACTACGTGCCCTTTGATGAACAGCGCTCTCTCGCACATTTGGAATCGACCACCAGCAGGAGAGCCGAAGACCCGTGCAGTATCGATGAGTGCGGCTGTAAAAGGGAATTTTTTTCTGGCTTCCACATTTTTTTTTTATTGCGAGTCAACTGATGCATACTATATGCCTAGAAATGAAGAGACAAAATTCATGTATCAATGTGTATATTCTTTTTACTATAAAATATAGTTTGGATTACTTCATAGATAGAGAAAATGGATTCCAGGGTTCTAGCAATGCGCTTTCTCGGACATTTGCAATTGACGATCAGCAGCAGCGCACAAGACTCGTTTAGTATCGATGAGTGCAACTGTAAAGCGTAAGTTTTTTCTAGCGAGAAAAAAGACCATGGTATTTCCAACAATAGTACCATAGTAAAAAATGTATAATACGTGGAACCATATTTTATAGTTGGATCACCATTCATATGGTTTACCGAACTATTCTCGTGAAGTTAAGGAAACTATGCTGTTTGGATAGTGCATCTAAATATGCGCCACACTTAAGAATACTATAACTTATCGTCAAAACTGTAACAATAAAATTATGATATATTTAATACATCTGTGACAAACACTGACAAGGAACGTCACGTAAGTGTCCCCCTCCAATTTAAATGAAACTCAACTATGTTGTAGCCCTTGAAAAACTAAGAGACACGTATTTTTTTATCGGCGGAAAAACGGTTTTAGGGGGTGAAATCAAACCCCAAAGTTCGGCATATAGCGAGGTGATAATACAGTTTTACCTAGAAGGGTTCGACCGATTTCAATGGAACAAAAACTAAAATGTTTCTCATCACGAATAATGAAAAGTCCACCTTAACATTAAAAAAAAATTATTCACCCTATTTAAAATACTTACCTATGGAATTTTATGAAACTGGTATCATTTGAAAGGGTTAGTAAAATTACAGTTTACATGTTTTTGCTTTTTTTGCGGGAAAACATGTTTAAGAGGATAAACATGTTTTACCCCCTTCAAATCGATGTATGAATTTCCATATGGAACCTTATCTCGCGCAATTTTCAAGTGAATATTAATTTGAAATATTCTCGTTAGTAAAAGTGAATAACCAATAAGTGAAAATTGGCGTATTACCGGTAATGAAGGGAGTAAACTGTCTACTCCATTCAATCTCTTTTCAGATCAATTTACAATTTGACAAGTAACTTCAATGAAACTTGCATGACATGAAGGATAGAGCGAAAGATAAGATGACTTACCCTTTCAGATTAACGAAGAGCATTCTTAAGGGGGTAATCTACCTATTTCGCAAGAATACTTTATTTCTTGCATAGATTCTCTATTCTCGCAATTCATCCGCATTTGTAAATCCGAAATGTATATTTTCAGTAAAAATTCACAATTGATACTTTAAATTTTCATTACTGATCTTAAGGGGGCAAACGTAAAGTAAATACGACGCCCGTCATTAGTGAGTGTATACCAATTTATTTTACAAATTTGTTTTGTTCTCTGATTGTTAAACATTTTTACACAAATTTCCTTATTACCTACACATTACTATTATAATTTACAGCAGACATGCTTCATAATTCGTACAGAAATGAAAATCATCAAAAAAATGTTTCAGACATAAAGATTTTTTGTACCATGCACATCTTATAATAGCAACATTATTACCCCCGGGTATTTCACAATGTGCTTGAGAAATTTGACCAAAACCAAAATTCACAGGGTTTTCAAACTCTTCTGGTTTTTTGGTTAAGTAATTGCTTTTAAACCATGCAAATTTGAAAAGATTTGAATACCTCGGAGAAGAAAGTTGATTATGTGTAAGAGATTGTAATTTAATGACATTATTCCTTACGTGTAAATTAATTTCAGCATTCAATAACAATGCACTATCTGAAAAGCGTCGTACAAAGTTTTTCCATATGCGGAATCCAAAAACATCAAGCGGTTGAATTTTTCCCGTTGTTCCTTTTGGTATAATCATCGGGATAATATTTTTTTCCGGTTGACGTTGCTTCGCGAACTACGTCTGGGCCAACCCGGCCCAGACGTAGTTCTGGTCGGACGTAGTTGGTCTGCGCTGTCACGACCAACATTTGGAAAGAATACTTGTTTTAACCAAGTTTTAAAATGCTCTATGAACAAAAATTTTGTTTTGAATTATCAATAAAGATAAGGTGCATTGAATTTTCTTCACTTTAAAATTTGTTATGCATCCCTGAAATAATTTTTCCAGATTTTGATGCTGTTGAAAATACATTTTCCGGTCTAAACCCGAGTAGAAACTCAGCTACGATGAATATCAGGCCCTAGCGTGGTAGCCGGATTTAAATCTAAGGCCCCTGCCTAGCAATCTTATACGGGCCTGGCAGGAAAGTAACGCAGCGCATGATCGGGGCCCGATTAAGTTTTCCAGATAAGGGCCAGATAGAGGCTGCCCTATTAAGCCCCTACTTATAAAAACGGCCAATAAATTACAAAATAATTATCTGCGCTCATTGTATTCGATTTATTTTGCGCTTTCTATTGGATATTCGAGCTTATTTAGTTTTCAGTACATATTAATTGCTGAAAAAAACACATGTAAATTTATTTGCCGTTGGTGGGAATCGAACCTTGATGATCCTCTGGGTGACAGTTCTGCGCCTTAGCCCACTCGGCCATTGACATCGTAGAAAGTTTATATATTTATTGTGTATTTGAAGTATACTTAAAATGAAAACACGTCAAGACTGTACGCCCATTTATTGTGACTACGACCGAAATATTCAAAATTCAAACATAATGGGGCGGTCACCCATCCAGGTACTTTCGTTTGACGGTCAGTACCTGGATAGATTTTAAAGTAATTCTAGCGGTACAGTGCCGTAAAACGTGAGTTTCAGCGAAAATTTCGAATACTTCTCGATGGGATAAAGATGTGAAAAAATCCAGCACACGCAAGGTGCTGAAAAGATTGATTTTCCATAACAATAATTTTTTAATGTTTTTAACGAATGCCGTACCTAGCCCTTACACGAACCTGATGATGTAAATTTACGGCATATTTTTAAAAAACTATGCCATACGAAGACCGTATGCGGATCTGACCAGGGAAAGTAAAGGTAAATTGGACAAAATCTTGGTCCAAATGCCACGGGAAGACCTTATGCAAAACGTATAAGGTCGATGAATGGCATATCTATATGAGGTCCGTATGTAAAGCCTGACATGGGCCTGATCCAGTGGAAAGACGGCATTTTTAAGGTAGAATGCCGTATCTCGGCCATACATGGTCCTGATCGGGTGAACTTACGACGACCCCTAAATAAGGTTACCATATCTAGCCTGACATCAGCCTGATCCGGTGGAAAGACGGCATTTTTAAGGTAGAATGCCGTATCTCGGCCATACATGGACCTGATCAGGTGAACTTACGACGACCCCTAAATAAGGTTACCATATCTAGCCTGACATCAGCCTGATCCGGTGGAAAGACGGCATTATTAAGTACGAATGCCATATCTCAGACTTACATGGACCTGAGCAGATGAATTTACAGCGGCCCCAAATAAGGTTACCGTACCTAAAACTGATCTGGACCTCGTGTGACAGCACGCATGCCTGATCAAATTTCTACTCGGGCATTATTAGACTGGGAAACGATTTTCCGTAAAATCGTGGTACTCACCAAACTCAATCAAATAAATTTCTAACGAATTTCTAAAGCACGCCAGACCGTCGTTACTACCGATACAATTATTATTTAAAAAAACTATGATTTTCTAATTGCTGAACGACAAGGGTTCACTTTATTGATGCCAAAGATGTGGGTATTTTTCTTCATTCTCGCTCTCTCCTCAGCCCTCATATCTTCTTGCCGAAACCCTCGCGGAATTGCCCAACCTCGACCAATTTAAGACCAGAATTTCATTTGTCATAAAATAAATATCAAACGTTGACTTGCGGTGGATTTTTCGCGGATCCTGACTGTTGTAGAGTAGATATCGAAGATACATTGACGGTTAGTTTTCCGTAAAACAGCGATTTTCTAACTTTCACCAAATGAATATCAACGATTGATTTATGGTTCTTTTTTCGGAAACCAAACATTTCCTGATTGAAATAAAATAAGTATCAAAAGTTGATTGATGGTTAAACGTCCATGAATCAACCTTATTCCAACTGTCATACAATAAATGTCAAAGGTTTATTTACGGTTCGTTTTTCGCTAACCAACCATTTCACGATTGTTTTATTTTTTTTTTTTTTGGTTTTTCGATACCACAGTTTCTTCCACAGTTTTGATTGGTTTTTCGTAACCATTAATTCTCCAACTATCATAAAATGTATATCAACGGTTGATTTATGGTTGAGTCTTTGTAGAGCTATCGTAATTCAATCGAAAAATATCTATTGGTATTTAGGTTGGAATAACGCATCAAATAACGGTTGGTTTTGAGTTCAATTTAAATAAATCAGCCTAATTTCGACTCTGTATCAACCGTTTATTGTCTTCCAACCATAAACCAACTGAAAACTAACCACTAATTATGGTTGGATGAGTCCGCTAGAGATGTGTCGACCATGGAAACACCAGCCTTCTTATCTCTACTTTTACGCAAATTCGGCAATGAGCAATTAGGCGACCAACTTTGATCCTCGTGACTACTCGTAATTACAATTTGCAATGTTATATTTATCGCACTGCTTGCGAAATCCAATATAGGTGCACGCTCGACAATGGCAGCGCATTCGGAAGACGACAGTTATTGATTCGTTATTTGATGCGACGATGTACCTCTGGATATTCGCCTTACTTCTTCAGGTGCAGATTCGGGAGAGAAAATCAATGCGAGTGCAGAAATGGGCCTCGAGATTGGCTATGTCCTTGATTGTTGTGCACCCAGAAAATGTATTAATTCCTAAATAAAATTCACACATATTTTTTATTTACTTGATTTAAAATTACGTTTCGTTGCAATTTTATTTTCGTTGACCCAACATCACATTTTTTTATGCTCCCCAAGGCTTAAACTCGCTGAGGTCGCTTAATCGATATCTAGTTTTAGCGATATATATTCAGAAAACGATACTTCGAAAAAATTTGCCGACGGATTCTATGTGAAACGGTACATATGAAGGTCCAGACACACACTTTTGCAAGTTTAATAAAAGACTCATTTTTTGGGACACCCTACACAGTAAAAAATAGGGTATTAAATTTAACACCATCGTGTAGTCCCAATAGGTCCATGACGTATAAACTTTACACAGAAAAAATGTCGATAACATAGAAAAGTCATAACAATAACACTTTGTTGTGTTAATTCACTGATCGCACAGGAAAGTGTTATCTATGACACTTTTTTGTGTTGTTGAAAATTTTTTCGTTATAAACTTTACGCCATAGTAATGGACTTATTGGAACTATACAGTGGTGTTAAATTTAACACCACATTTTTTATAGTGTAATAGACATGTTTTGCTGAGAGGACAACATGCTGTTATGTTCGCTGTAATAATAAATAATGTAACCGGGAACTACATATAGGACGAGTATAATAATAGGACGATTTTTATAGTAGAACTCACTATATTTAGCAATCTATCACATTCATTTTTCTCAGTGAAGCGTAGCGGAAATTTAGATGCCGAAGGGGTTATCGATGAGGAAAATTCTCATTGCGTACATGAATAACAAAATTAAGGAGAATTAAAATGTGTAATTTGTCTATCTTATGGGTTTGTCGTTTGATGTCGCCGCGCTAAGAATCTGAAGGGAACGTGATTTTACAGCGTTATATTACAGTATCTCGATATATTCAATACCGCGTGATCCGCATCCACTTGGCAACAAGTGCATGTATTATATTATCCGGACATCGGCCACTGCGCGATCGATATATCGATAACATCGATCGTGAAAACTGTTGACATCTTACGTGTAACTGATTCAATTCAACTTTGCGTCGGAAAACTAGCTACGTCTACAATTCCAATTAAATTGTTATGTGAGAATTGAGGCGGTATTTGGTCGCGAATACTATTCTTTTGTTTATTTATTTTTGCTCTGTGTAGGGGAGAACGGGGGATTACAGTCACCAAGGAATATTTGCTTTTTGCTTCCTCATAGAGGAAGCTTTGTTTTCGTGAAAATTTTTTTTTTCGAGATTTTCATGTCAGTATGCTTAGAATCACCTAAAAATTCGAGAAAAGTGGTCTAGAAAATATGTCTGTATGTGTGTATGTGTGTGTGTGTGTGTGTGTGTGTGTGTGTGTGTGTGTGTGTGTGTGTATGTATCCAGACACTGAAAATTCAATTGCCCATAACTCACGAACGGCACGATGGATCTAGCTAAAATTTTGCACGCAGGTAGAGTATTGACTCCTCTGTTATTGACGTGATTTTTAATTAAATGTATCAATGTAAACAGATTTTATGCAATTTTTAATTTTTTCAAAAAATGTCGTGATCGCTCTAACTTTCGTAAAAGTTCGCCAATTTAGCTAAATAGTTCTTTATAAATGAAGACACGTTAAATGACGTTTGGTATTGAATTTCAGCGAAATCGGTAAAGCGGTTCCGATTTTATAGAATTTTGAATTTTTCGAAAAAAATACATTTTGCTCTAAATTACGTCGAATTTCAACAAATGAACAGAAATTTTGTACAGACGAAAAATAACATTCAGAAATGCCATGTACCAAATTTGGTGATGATCGGTAAAGTCGTTCGGATTTTACACCATTTTTCATTAAAAAAAAAATGTAGATTTTCGCTATAACTTCCGGAAAAGTTGAGAAAGTACGACAAAAATTTGTATCTAATCAAAATTAGATGTAACGGTGTTTGCAGAGGTGATTTATAGCTGTATAAAACACCTCTGCAAAAGAGACACAAGGTATAAAAAAAAAAGATGCAAAGTAGAACCTTGCACATTGCTTCCTCATTATTTTTCGCTTTTTACAAAGCTTCCTCTATGAGGAAGCCAAAATTGAATAACATACTGCTTCCTCACAGAGGGAGCTTTGTAAAAAGCGAAAAATAATGAGGAAGCAATGTGCAAGGTTCTACTTTGCATCTTTTTTCTGTAAATAAAACGTCGTTTCTGCCAAAAATTAATGGTTGTTGGATACTTCATCAACTATTATTGAAAATAAACAACATGAAAATCACGAAAGCAATCGTATAAATGGATTTTTCATTCTTTTTCAAAACATGTGCAGTGACTGCCATTATCCGACGATTTGGGTAATCACGGTCGCCTTTTGGGGAACTGCGGTCAATTATTAGATTAGATTTATTAGATTTATTTATTGCGCTAGGACCAGCAAGTCCTTTAGGCAACCCCCTACCGGGGAATACCGGGGTATCTACAGTCACCTTTGGGGCAATACCATCCAGTCGTTAGCTTTTGTTGTTTAGCTGACAACTATTTTTTATAGAAGGCGATTTTATAGAAACCAATACCATATTACGGACAATATAATTGTTTTTAATTTGTTTTATTTCCTCGTGAAAATATAGCGCTTATCAATATAGCTATTATAAATCACAGTCTGTCGGTACAGTTATCTATCCTCTCTTGTAATGTATGAATATAACTCATTTTATACTGTCTTACGTAAACATTTAATAATATAACAGTCTTTTAAACTATAACAAAACAGCTATGTGAACCTAGCACCCGATTTGAACGAGTCTTATTTTCTTTTTCGCCATCTTATAGATTTTCGTACGTAGTTGATTGTAGTAACAATTATTTCGTTTGTAGTTAAGCTAAAAAAAAGTTACACCTTGTCAAAAAAATGACCATCCGCCGAATTTAAGGAAACTAAAATTTCGCATGACACGTCGGTAGGGAATCGTTTGTAATTGATTGTAGTACAAAAATTTCCGTTTGTAGTCGAAAATAAAAAAAGTTATAATGAAAGTGAATTTTATTTGTTTATTTTTTTAATTTTTTAAGAAGACTACAACAAACAGACGCTACAACAATCTATAAACGTGCTTAGATCCCACCCTTGCAATATTTCGACGCCACGTTAGTATTCAACAAACTATAAACGAAAGAGTCGCTACTACAAACGGCAAACGGTTGAATAGTCAATGAATGCTGTATATCAATTCCACGGGAGACGTCGACGAACTACAAATGAAACAAACAACTTCAAACGATTTTGGAGACAATACTAACAATATATCAGAAACTAACACAGCGTCGATAGATTGCAAGCTTTGGTTGCGAAATCTCTTGTAGGTCGAAAATGGGTGTGGAAGATCCATAATTCTTTGTAGATTGTGGTAGCTTCGTTTCGTTGGTAGTTCGTCACAAATGGGTGTGGAAGATCCAGAATTGTTTGTAGTTGTTTCGTTTCATTTGTAGTTTGTCGTGAACAGGTGGGAAGGGTCCAGAATCGTTTGTAGTTGCTTCGTTTCGTTTGTAGTTCGTCGTGAACAAGTGGGAGGTGTCCAGAATCATTTGTAGTTGTTTGTAGTAGCTTCGTTTCGTTTGTAGTTTGTCGTGAACAGGTGGGAAGGGTTGAGAATCGTTTGTAATTGTAGTAGCTTCATTTCGTTTGTAGTTTGTTGTGAACAGGTGGGAAGGGTCCACAATCGTTTGTAGTTGTTTGTAGTTGCTTCGTTTCGTTTGTAGTTTTTCGTGATCAGGTGGGAAGGGTCCAGAATCGTTTGTAGTTGTTTATAGTAGATTCGTTTCGTTTGTAGTTTGTCGTGATCAAGTGGGAAGGGTTCAGAATCGTTTGTAGTTATTTGTAATTGTTTCGTTTCGTTTGTGGTTTATCGTGAACAGGTGGGAAGGGTTCACAATCGTTTGTAGTTGTTTGTAGTAGCTTCGTTTCGTTTGTAGTGATCAAGTGGGAAGGGTTCAGAATCGTTTGTAGTTGTTTCGTTTGTAGTTTGTAGTTTGTTGTGAACAGGTGTGAAGGGTCCAGAATCGTTTGTAGTTATTTGTAGTAGCTTCGTTTCGTTTGTAGTTTGTCGTGATCAAGTGGGAAGGGTTCAGAATCGTTTGTTGTTGCTTCGTTTCGTTTGTAGTTCGTCGTGAACAGGCTGGAAGGGTCCAGAATCGTTTGTAGTTGTTTGTAGTTGCTTCGTTTCGTTTGTAGTTTGTCGTGAACAGGTGGGAAGGGTTGAGAATAGATTGTAATTGTTTGTAGTAGCTTCGTTTCGTTTGTAGTTTGTCGTGAACAGGTGGGAAGGGTTGAGAATCGTTTGTAATTGTTTGTGGTAGCTTCGTTTCGTTTGTAGTTTGTTGTGAACAGGTGGGAAGGGTCCAGAATCGTTTGTAGTTGTTTGTAGTTCGTCGTGAACAGGTGGGAAGGGTCCAGAATCGTTTGTAGTTGTTTGTAGTTGCTTCGTTTCGTTTGTAGTTTGTCGTGATCAGGTGGGAAGGGTCCAGAATCGTGTGTAGTTGTTTGTAGTAGCTTCGTTTCGTTTGCAGTTTGTCGTGATCAAGTAGGAAGGGTTCAGAATCGTTTGTAGTTGTTTGTAATTGTTTCGTTTCGTTTGTGGTTTGTCGTGAACAGGTGGGAAGGGTCCACAATCGTTTGTAGTTGTTTGTGGTAGCTTCGTTTCGTTTGTAGTTTGTAGTGATCAAGTGGGAAGGGTTCAGAATCGTTTGTAGTTGTTTCGTTTCGTTTGTAGTTTGTTGTGAACAGGTGTGAAGGGTCCAGAATCGTTTGTAGTTATTTGTAGTAGCTTCGTTTCGTTTGTAGTTTGTCGTGATCAAGTGGGAAGGGTTCAGAATCGTTTGTTGTTGCTTCGTTTCGTTTGTAGTTCGTCGTGAACAGGCTGGAAGGGTCCAGAATCGTTTGGAGTTGTTTGTAGTAGCTTCATTTCGTTTGTAGTTTGTCGTGAACAGGTGGGAAGGGTTGAGAATAGTTTGTAATTGTTTGTAGTAGCTTCGTTTCGTTTGTAGTTTGTCGTGAACAGGTGGGAAGGGTTGAGAATCGTTTGTAATTGTTTGTAGTAGCTTCGTTTCGTTTGTAGTTTGTTGTGAACAGGTGTGAAGGGTCCAGAATCGTTTGTAGTTGTTTGTAGTTCGTCGTGAACAGGTGGGAAGGGTCCAGAATCGTTTGTAGTTGTTTGTAGTTGCTTCGTTTCGTTTGTAGTTTGTCGTGATCAGGTGGGAAGGGTCCAGAATCGTGTGTAGTTGTTTGTAGTAGCTTCGTTTCGTTTGCAGTTTGTCGTGATCAAGTAGGAAGGGTTCAGAATCGTTTGTAGTTGTTTGTAATTGTTTCGTTTCGTTTGTGGTTTGTCGTGAACAGGTGGGAAGGGTCCACAATCGTTTGTAGTTGTTTGTGGTAGCTTCGTTTCGTTTGTAGTTTGTAGTGATCAAGTGGGAAGGGTTCAGAATCGTTTGTAGTTGTTTCGTTTCGTTTGTAGTTTGTTGTGAACAGGTGTGAAGGGTCCAGAATCGTTTGTAGTTATTTGTAGTAGCTTCGTTTCGTTTGTAGTTTGTCGTGATCAAGTGGGAAGGGTTCAGAATCGTTTGTTGTTGCTTCGTTTCGTTTGTAGTTCGTCGTGAACAGGCTGGAAGGGTCCAGAATCGTTTGGAGTTGTTTGTAGTAGCTTCATTTCGTTTGTAGTTTGTCGTGAACAGGTGGGAAGGGTTGAGAATCGTTTGTAATTGTTTGTAGTAGCTTCGTTTCGTTTGTAGTTTGTTGTGAACAGGTGGGAAGAGTCCAGAATCGTTTGTAGTTGTTTGTAGTTCGTCGTGAACAGGTGGGAAGGGTCCAGAATCGTTTGTAGTTGTTTGTAGTTGCTTCGTTTCGTTTGTAGTTTGTCGTGATCAGGTGGGAAGGGTCCAGAATCGTGTGTAGTTGTTTGTAGTAGCTTCGTTTCGTTTGCAGTTAGTCGTGATCAAGTAGGAAGGGTTCAGAATCGTTTGTAGTTGTTTGTAATTGTTTCGTTTCGTTTGTGGTTTGTCGTGAACAGGTGGGAAGGGTCCCCAATCGTTTGTAGTTGTTTGTAGTAGCTTCGTTTCGTTTGTAGTTTGTAGTGATCAAGTGGGAAGGGTTCAGAATCGTTTGTAGTTGTTTCGTTTCGTTTGTAGTTTGTTGTGAACAGGTGTGAAGGGTCCAGAATCGTTTGTAGTTATTTGTAGTAGCTTCGTTTCGTTTGTAGTTTGTCGTGATCAAGTGGGAAGGGTTGAGAATAGATTGTAATTGTTTGTAGTAGCTTCGTTTCGTTTGTAGTTTGTCGTGAACAGGTGGGAAGGGTTGAGAATCGTTTGTAATTGTTTGTGGTAGCTTCGTTTCGTTTGTAGTTTGTTGTGAACAGGTGGGAAGGGTCCAGAATCGTTTGTAGTTGTTTGTAGTTCGTCGTGAACAGGTGGGAAGGGTCCAGAATCGTTTGTAGTTGTTTGTAGTTGCTTCGTTTCGTTTGTAGTTTGTCGTGATCAGGTGGGAAGGGTCCAGAATCGTGTGTAGTTGTTTGTAGTAGCTTCGTTTCGTTTGCAGTTTGTCGTGATCAAGTAGGAAGGGTTCAGAATCGTTTGTAGTTGTTTGTAATTGTTTCGTTTCGTTTGTGGTTTGTCGTGAACAGGTGGGAAGGGTCCACAATCGTTTGTAGTTGTTTGTGGTAGCTTCGTTTCGTTTGTAGTTTGTAGTGATCAAGTGGGAAGGGTTCAGAATCGTTTGTAGTTGTTTCGTTTCGTTTGTAGTTTGTTGTGAACAGGTGTGAAGGGTCCAGAATCGTTTGTAGTTATTTGTAGTAGCTTCGTTTCGTTTGTAGTTTGTCGTGATCAAGTGGGAAGGGTTCAGAATCGTTTGTTGTTGCTTCGTTTCGTTTGTAGTTCGTCGTGAACAGGCTGGAAGGGTCCAGAATCGTTTGGAGTTGTTTGTAGTAGCTTCATTTCGTTTGTAGTTTGTCGTGAACAGGTGGGAAGGGTTGAGAATAGTTTGTAATTGTTTGTAGTAGCTTCGTTTCGTTTGTAGTTTGTCGTGAACAGGTGAGAAGGGTTGAGAATCGTTTGTAATTGTTTGTGGTAGCTTCGTTTCGTTTGTAGTTTGTTGTGAACAGGTGGGAAGGGTCCAGAATCGTTTGTAGTTGTTTGTAGTTCGTCGTGAACAGGTGGGAAGGGTCCAGAATCGTTTGTAGTTGTTTGCAGTTCGTCGTGAACAGGTGGGAAGGGTCCAGAATCGTTTGTAGTTGTTTGTAGTTGCTTCGTTTCGTTTGTAGTTTGTCGTGATCAGGTGAGAAGGGTCCAGAATCGTTTGTAGTTGTTTGTAGTAGCTTCGTTTCGTTTGCAATTTGTCGTGATCAAGTAGGAAGGGTTCAGAATCGTTTGTAGTTGTTTGTAATTGTTTCGTTTCGTTTGTGGTTTGTCGTGAACAGGTGGGAAGGGTCCACGATCGTTTGTAGTTGTTTGTAGTAGCTTCGTTTCGTTTGTAGTTTGTAGTGATCAAGTGGGAAGGGTTCAGAATCGTTTGTAGTTGTTTCGTTTCGTTTGTAGTTTGTTGTGAACAGGTGTGAAGGGTCCAGAATCGTTTGTAGTTATTTGTAGTAGCTTCGTTTCGTTTGTAGTTTGTCGTGATCAAGTGGGAAGGGTTCAGAATCGTTTGTTGTTGCTTCGTTTCGTTTGTAGTTCGTCGTGAACAGGCTGGAAGGGTCCAGAATCGTTTGGAGTTGTTTGTAGTAGCTTCATTTCGTTTGTAGTTTGTCGTGAACAGGTGGGAAGGGTTGAGAATCGTTTGTAATTGTTTGTAGTAGCTTCGTTTCGTTTGTAGTTTGTTGTGAACAGGTGGGAAGAGTCCAGAATCGTTTGTAGTTGTTTGTAGTTCGTCGTGAACAGGTGGGAAGGGTCCAGAATCGTTTGTAGTTGTTTGTAGTTGCTTCGTTTCGTTTGTAGTTTGTCGTGATCAGGTGGGAAGGGTCCAGAATCGTTTGTAGTTGTTTGTAGTAGCTTCGTTTCGTTTGTAGTTTGTCGTGATCAAGTGGGAAGGGTTCAGAATCGTTTGTAGTTGTTTGTAATTATTTCGTTTCGTTTGTAGTTTGTCGTGATCAAGTGGGAATGGTTCAGAATCTTTTGTAGTTGTTTGTAATTGTTTCGTTTCGTTTGTAGTTTGTCGTGAACAGGTGGGAAGGGTCCACAACAAATATAAACGATTCTGGACCCTTCCCACCTGTTCACGACGAACTACAAACGAAACGAAGCAACTACAAACAACTACAAACGATTCTGAACCCTTTCTACCTGATCACAACAAACTACAAACGAAACGAAGCTACTACAAACAACTACAAAAGATTCTGGACCCTTCCCACCTGTTCACGACGAACTACAAACGAAACGAAACAACTACAAACAATTCTGAATTTTCCACACCCATTTGTGACGAACTACCAACGAAATGAAGCTACCTCAAACTACAAAGAATTATGAATCTTCCACACACGTTTTCGATCTACAAAAGATTTCGCAGCCAAAGCTTGCAATATATAGACGCTGTGTTAGTTTCTGATATATTCCTAGTATTGTCTCCAAAATCGTTTGAAGTTGTTTGTTTCATTTGTAGTTCGTCGACGTCTCCCGTGGAATTGATATACAGCAATCATTGACTATTCAACCGTTTGCAGTTTGTAGTAGCGACTCTTTTGTTTATAGTTTGTTGAATACTAACGTGGCGTCGAAATATTGCAAGGGTGGGATCTAAACACGTTTATAGTGTGTTGTAGCGTCTGTTTGTTGTAGTCTTCTTAAAAAATTAAATTTTTTTTTTTTAATTCAATTTCATTATAACTTTTTTTCTTTTCGACTACAAACAGAAATTTTTGTACTACAATCAACTACAAACGATTCTCTACCGACGTGTCATGCCAAATTTTAGTTTCCTTAAATTCGGCGGATGGTCATTTTTTTGACAAGGTGTAACTTTTTTTTAGCCTAACTACGAACGAAATAATTGTTAGTACAATCAACTACGTACGAAAATCTATAAGATGGTTTAAAAAAAAAGGTTCCTTCAAATCGGGTGCGAGGTTCACATAGCTTAACAAAACCTGAGATTAATTTCCTCAGCGCAACTTTACTATGCTATCAGTTTCTTTTAATAAAAAATCTAACCTTAAAAATTCTAGCCTCATGTCAACATCGAAATCGCCATCAAATTGAACACATTTCTGCGTATATTTTTCAATTCGTCAATTCTTATTCGTTTCTAAGTTATTACTAAGTCATTAGTTGAACTTAATTTCTATTATTAATGCATACATACCGTGATGTTTATAGCGAAAAATTCATTTGACGTGCGCCGGCGAATTGTGCCGGTAACTCACTGGCGTCCCTCGACTACCATTGCCCCGCGCACGTGATCGTCGTTACCCCGACAACCGCGACGACTTTTTATATCAAATTTCAATATATTTATTTACGGAATCAACATTTTAACATGGGGAAATTGAAGTTACAAGTCCGAAAAATACATGACAAACGATTCGATGTGATTTTAACGTCAACCAGTTACGCAAAACCCTTATTTAAAATACTGCTTTTCTTATAAAAAAAAGAGTGCATAATCTAAAAATCATTTCATTTGTTTATTTTTCCGTAGTATAATTGGCACGGAGTATTAAATTAGTTAATTAGTATATACGTAAGCTGATTGAGCAAAAAAAAGTTTGATATATTCACTAGTTGATGCAAAAATAAGCTAACCGGCATTGCCCGATGACTGCGATTCCCCCGTTCTCCCCTACATAATTCTCGCGTATGAGTATTTTTTTATTTTTATGATTCTGTTACAGCATATGGAACGGGAGTGCGCCAGTGATTATTGTGTTTATATATTTTTTTGTATATGAGAATTGAATTTGAGAGTGTGTGCGTCACTTTCTTGATCGCTAAATACTTTCAGTCAGTAATAATCATCTGGATTTAACTTCGAACGTTTTCTTCTGTTGTGTCTTCAGAAAATTCACATTAATAACAATATTTATCATTAAGAAAGATTTATCTCACATGAACAACCGTGAAAAACAATCTCTGATTTTATCGCAGCTTCGACTTATAGAAAAATCATCATCAATAGTTGTATAATTAATGCAGTTATCGAGAGCAGGTTCTTAGATCACAGGATAATCGAGGCTGCGTCCCGGTCTCCATGTTCTTCTGTATATAGTAATAATTATGATTATCATAACCATAATTCATAAGAACTGGACACAACGAACTTTTTATGTCCACTCTGCAGCCAACATGCCGTGGTTCGTTGTCGCTTCTATCCGAACGAAAACCACGATGTGTATAGAGGAGACCGGGGCTATTTGGATCACGGAGTTAGTTAAAACACTAAATTGTAATCACTCCTTGACCGAAACTACAATTTATACTGCATTTTCAGAAGGATTCGATCAAATCTCAAATAATAACACTGATGAAACAAATTTAGTGGTACTAAAGCAAACTATTCTTGTCGCATTCGAAAAGGTTTCACGCAGCTATCATGGAAAGAAGTACCTTGAATCCTTTCCATCTTTAAAGCTTATCATTTTACCTACAATTTAAATCTAGATAAATTACATTGATGCCTCCTACGCCGGAGGGTTTCGAATAGAATCGAAGATTGTACGTTAAAAATTCTCAAGACGGCGCGAGTTGGAATATTGAAAAATAGCTTACAATATGCAACTTTTTAATACTATTTTGATATGCATTTCTGCCATTCAATATCAGCCTATGCCGGAGGGAAATGGTTCGCTTATAGCACCGCCACGTGGTGCCAGTGGTGTGGCTTACACCCACCAAGAATTTCGTCCGTCAGTTACGGTGTCTATGGCCGGTATTCGCTGCCGTCTTAAGCGTCATTAGTCTTATACTGTAATGGAGAAAGTATTTATATAACATTATTATGATAACAGTAAAAAAAACCAAAATCATAGTTTACGTTACGTAAATTTGCGAGTAAATTAACGTAGCGGATTGACCTCACTATTTTAAATGTGTTTCCAATATTTCTTTTACCATTTTTTTCTATTAAATTGATGATGTGGATTCCAATGTGTCTCATATTTATTTCGACAAATCGTGGCTGCAATTGTCGACGACTTAAGAATTGTTCCACATTAATATCATCACCATTGGGCTTGGATACAGTGCACTTCGAACGGTTTTCGATTTTTCCGGAGAAAAATTGCGATTTGTTTAAACATTTTAAAAACGTAATGATATTCCAAATAAAATACAAATTTATGTTTGAAGCAAAATTAATTTTACGGTCTTCACGTTTATAAACATTTTTACCTCGTCTCAACTTGCGTCGTAGTGGATCAAGCTGAAACACTTCAGCGACTTTCGGTTCAGTATTGATATTGCGAATAATTATGCCATTTTTTAATTTTTAATTGCAAGTCAAAATTGTTTTAACTAGCCCCGGTGTCCATTTCTGCCGGTGGATTCAGTAGATTACTGGCAGGACACTTGGAGCAGTCTGGACGACTTCCAACTCGGGCCAATGCATTCGCCTTGCTTAAGCTATTTTATCTGCTCGATTCATCGGAAATTATCTGGCGGATCGTATCGCAGTGATACGAGTGACGGACTCTACGTGAAATGCATACCATAGCCCATTATATATATAAACCATATAGCTATATATATATACCATTCTATAGGTTTGGCTCGGAATACACTTTGTAGTTCTGTATAAAAGTTTTACTGCACTGTTAAGCGTTCTATAGGAGCGCTATAGTAACACCGGCGATAGGTATGCCACGCGGTGGGGATATATCGACGGGGAGAACCCGAGTCGAAGTATAAGCGAGTAAGACGTGGGTCAACCGGTCGCGGACGACCTTGACCACCAGAGAGAATCACGAGTGCATCGTTGTCGTACGCTCACTGCGATTCTTCGCCGCACCAAGAAGCACGTAAAAACCTTTCGGTGTCATCATCTACGCTCCTGTCGCATTGCTTTCGTCATCTTCGTCGCGCAGGCGAATTACTCCGCTATCCGGTTCGCCAGACGCTCAACTACCTTTGACGTTGTTTACCGGAGAGACGAGACATGGGCTCCGGGAGTTACAGAAAAGAAAAACACTAAAAGAACGAGATACATCTTTAGAGGTGAAGAAGTGACAAAAGTTCTTCACGCGCTACAATCTAAAGTTGCAATGTATTCCTGTACGATGAAGATAAAGCATTTGCTCGCGTTAATTACGCAGCAGGAAATAGTTACAATAATCTTGACTCTAATGGTTACATCTAAGGTAATAAAACCCACCAAATTATCTTTTTGGAAATTTGAAAGACGTTCGTGTACAGGCCTTCGAGAATGTTATCTAATGATCCATGAAGTTTAAAAAACGTTGACCGTCTCAAAACAGAAATATTTTTACACTTCAACATGAAATATTAACATGTGAACCATATACGCAGCATGCAAGAACTACACATGTCGATTTTTATCCGTGAAACGACAAATACGAATTTCATTTTTTTTAAATCTGGGCTTACATATCTGCGAGAATGTTCTGAATAATCGCGCATTACAAAATTGCGAATTGTTTATCAGAAATACTTTTCTCACAATTTAGACAACAAGACAGACTTATGTTATGGTAGATATAGATTCGTTGGGCCTTCAAAAGTACATATGAATTTATTTCAGAATGTTTGTAGCACTACTGCTTAAAAAGCTTGACTGGCCCTAGGATCCAGCTGGATCCTAAGGTTACTCTAGATTTCTCGCGGAGCTAGCAAATTACACGTTATCAGCGGAGGCAACATTATCCTGGTGCGTTTTATTCACTTTTTTAAAGACGCATTGCAAATTAACTGCACCAAGAGAAAAAATTTCATTGACTCTAAAGAAAAAGGTGGATTGATTTTTTTTTCATTGATTTCAACGAAACATTTGTTTGATTTCAATGAAATAGTGCATTTGAATTTCAAAGAGAACATTTCATTGCCTGGAAATAAACATTTTCTTAGTGAGCATATAATAAAGAAACAGTTTCATTGTTTTAAAGAGACGTTTTCATTGATATCTCTCTCGCACCTGACCTCACTTTTTTGTTTTCGGTTCTCCCGAACGAACGGCTTCGAGTTTCGAGGAGCCAGAAGTTCAGCCTATTTCCGCATATTCTCTCAAAATTTGAGCTTTATCTGCCGCGTACTTTATGAAAAATTAGATTTAAAAATTTCTAGCTATGATAAGAAGAGGGTTTCATTGAATCAGAGACAATTTCTTTGAAATCAATGAAAAAGGTTTTTTGGTTTGAAGAAATGTTTCTTTGAATCAATGTCACTACTGTTCATTGAGTTTGAGATCATTCAAAGAGAAGATGGTATTGAAACTCAAGTATTTAATTTCATTGTCAAAGATTTCCGTGAATCAATGAAACTTTTTCTCTCAGTGTGTTCGATATTTGATAGATTAATCGTTCAACAATTTAGAAAAGGTCTATAAGTACCTGATTAATAATAGGTGTAGAGTTTATTACATTAAAGAAATTTAAACTTATGCGATAAGATTTATTTATTTCTTGCCGCTGAGTTTATGTTGCAGAGGAAATGCACTTTAGACCAAAATTATTAATTTTCTGCTTGAGCAGTCATTTAAGAAGAAATTCATTACTTTTTCACTTTTCAGTACATCAAGGACTCCTAATGAAACTAAAGTAACTCACGGAAATTATTCAAACTGAGGTATCTCAGCGTTCAATTCCAAACGGACTCATCTCACGTTTCAGAAACAAACTAACTTATCTCAAATATCATTATTGAACTGACGTAACTCGGACGAAATTCTGAAAAGGCCTTCCTCGATGAAAATGATTAACTGCTTTTTTTTAGAATTGGTTCAATCACAATTTTGTGGTCGAAGATATGTTTTTGTCTCTCAATTAATGCTGCAAACTTCACGTACGCCAGAAGCTGACTGCAGTCATAGCAAATTCTAATTATCAATGCTTGAATTGAGTTAGGTCTTTCCAGAATGCCTTCACTCAGAGAAGTCGTAATAGTACTGTCAACTATAAAGTGACAACTATTAATTTTTAGTCCATACAACTATTTTCATAGTTACGGTAATCATGAAAATAGTTATGGTAACTATTTGGTAGTTATAGTAATTATTTGATAGTTGTGACAACTATTAAAAAATTGATCGTACGAACTAAAAATGAATAGTTGTCACTTCATAGTTACTAATACCATCATTTTCTCTCAGTGTTCCGAGTTACGTCAGTTCAATAATGATATTTGAGATACATTAGTTTGTTTCTGGATCGTGAGATAAGGCAGTTTGGAATTGAATGCTGAGACCTTAGTTTGAATAATTTCGGTGAGTTACTTCAGTTGCATTAGGAGCCATCGATTTCATTCCATGTGAGATACTTCAGTTTGAATAATTCCCGTGAGCTACTTCAATCCCATTAGGAGCCATCGACATAGGTCTGTAAAAATGTAGAAACTGTGTTTTTTTTCTCTACATCTGTAAAAAAAAATTATTCACATCTGTACTTTTTTTCTCAGTATGCTATTCATATTATTATGTACCGTTTCAATGATTTTAGATTACAAAACGACCGCCCAAGCAGACTCCAATACATATTACTATAAGATTGATTATAAATAATTGATAAATCCAAGCCATTATCATAAAATTATAAAAGCTTCAAATATTTACTACAAATCTTTTTGCATTAAAAAAAAACCATTTTCAAAAAGTCTCCATGTGCTACATACAGTGAAATGTTTCTCAATTCTTAACAGTGAATCCTGCAAATGAATTATCTAGATATTTGATAGTATTAATCATTCAACTATTTGTATTTTTTAATGATCATCACTATCAAATATTTTTAAAAACTCAAGCTCAACTTGCCGATAAAATAGGTTTCTATTTCTATATAGCATAACTATTTGTTAAGCACAAAAGAAATCGCCCTCCGCAAATAAATCGGGCATATTTGGAGAAATATCGTGTAGAAAAAAAATTAAGCGAGAAATCATTATAGCATTGCGTTTATCTTTTCCTTTACATCCTCTGTAGTGACCCGCGTTATCTCCGTCTTCCCTAACATCCCGAACCAAAACTGTATATGTCTGAGAGTATACATATAACATGCAGGTACGGCTGGTCAGTAAGAAACTGCGAGCGGCAAGGTCGGGAACGCGTGCTGCACTCTCGATCCTTCTCTGGCCGCTCGTTTTATATGCGCCTCGTATATCTATAGGCGAATGTATGTACGCGCGCAAACTGACCAAAAAGATATCCATGAGTCGCGAAACACCCGTTAAACGTGCACTTATTGTGCTTCTGGGCTCGCAATATCCTCCTACGGAAGACTTGTCCGTTGTGTTGTATCGTATGCCCATCCTGCGCGTAACTATGCAATGTAATAGAGGCGATGCCGGGATCGAGTTGGCCTATTGATGCACCTCTGTCTCTGTTTGCCCAGTCTAGGCGTCTCTGATGGACTCTGATCACTGACCAAGCGCATTCCCAATTGGCTTCTCCTATATTATTTGCGAATTGTTTATGGATCATGATGGAGCAATCTATGCATGCAGATCTCTAGTATTTCAACCTCTAATAGTGATAATAAGGCCTTTTAGAAAACTCATGATAAATGGAGGCAACAGATTTTAGTCATTAAATAAAAAGTATGAGACATTGACATTACTTTACTTTCACATTGTATTCGCCAGAAAATAAATAACATTGATTCTACGATTTTCGAACGTGGTTTTTATTATAAATGATGAGGCATATTGAAGTAGTACTAATGCATTTTTTATCAAAGTTATGAGCCTTCATTATTTTTTTAGATTAATATTTTTTTTGTTTATAATTGATTCAATAGTTATTATTGTGCAACCATTATCGGAATTTTTTATCAAAAGATGTATCCGTTCTTTTTAAATTGATAAGAGAAAAATTATGGTTTCAATTTCACAAAAAATGTATTTCAAAAATACGAAAATGTAATACATTGAGTTTTAAACTACTTCATTCTCTTGCACCATTTTTTGTGTAAGTTCATCACATATTTGTTTATGAGCACTGGAGATTATTATTGAGAAATACTAATTGTGATACGATAAATGTCAATGTTATAAAATAATAAAAGCTTGTAATTCTGTTTTTAAACAGATCGTGATAAATGAAGCTGATTTTTAATCACTGAATAAAAAATATACAACATTTATTAATTGTCACTCTTATTTCATAAACACTTTCAATGTATTATAACATATTACAACAATTTTATGAAATGTGATTTATTATCAACCAAATTTTGTAAATACCGTGTGAATTTTTTGTAAAAATATATTTTATTTTCTTCGAAAGGTTTCTATGCAAATGATTTTAACAGTACATTGATTTGAGTGTATTTAAAAAATCAGTTAATTATGTTTTATTGTCTTTTATTTTACACAATGATGAATGATGCGACGACGAATAAAGAGGCAAAAGGAATTTATAACAAAATAGCAATGTGGAGAACGCAGGAATGCCTTTGCAATGTCCAGATGAGTTTACACTGCATAGCTTGTTGTTGATCTACGCAAACGAACCACAAGGATATTCAGGCTGCTCGAGACGACCCGTTAGCGGAGTATAGAAGCAACGGCGTACTTATTGTGCGATCTTGCCTGGCGGGCGCGTTATCCGCACACTGCACAAACCCCGCCCATCTTATTCACCCAAGCTCACTGCTCTCTCGTTGCATCGATGTATAACCAAACTGCCCGGTAAAATTAAATGGAGCAAGAGCGAAACCCGAGCGAGAGGGAAGTAGCAGGATAAATGCGAGGCTTCGACTGGACGAGATGCCTGCATCAACTAACGGGGTGTTTCTCTCGCGCCTGTACTCAATGTTTAACGGAATCAGCAGAAATAGATAAGTGATTGAGATGCGGATGTATTTCTGAACGACAGCTACTTAATGAATCGAGTTTATTGCTCCAGAACGCTACAAATTCTACGTACTGAACATTTTTAGAGCATCTACAAATTCTACGTACTGAACATTTTTAGAGCATCCACAAATTCACTGTGTTGGAATGTATATTTTTAAACCTCATTTTTTTTATTATGCCATTTGTCTTAGTCCCTTTCTTAGATTTTGCTTTTTTTTTCGTGGAAAATTCTATCTTCGAATTTTTCATGTCAATCAAGTTAAGTGAAGAACAATCCGAAGCGCCCAGAAAAGTGTTTTGGAAACCGTGCGTGTGCGGGAATAAAATTCATTATACATTATACAATGGCCAATCTTTACTTGGCCAGTACTCAATAAATTTAATAACAATCGCTTAAAGCATTCAGATTTTATGAGGTTTTTAAGATTTTGGAAAATGTCTATTATCACTATAAGTCAAACAAATTTTTAGCTATTGCGCTGAAATTTCGTATGATAATTGAACAAAGTAATTCAACCAATGATAATGAATTTGGGCAAAATCAGTAGGTCAGTGCGGATTTTATGGAGGTGTGTATTTCCCAAAAATTCACGTTATTGCGTTAACGTTCGCAAAACTTGATCCAATGAGCACAAATGTTCTACGTAAACGGAACAATGTTCAATGAAGTTAGATATATCTAATTCAGTAAAAATCGGGAAAGCGCTTCCAATTTTATAGGAATCTGATTTTTCATTTATTATTTATTATTTATTAACGACTGAAATTTCGCTAAAATTCAGTCGTTAACTCATAGTGCTTCCTCATTATTCGTCGCTTGTCATAAACCTTCCTTTATGATGAAGCTAAAATCAATTAACATACTTCCTCATAAAGATGGCTTTAAAAAGCGAAAAATAATGTGGAATCCAGGTGGAAGGTTATATTTTGCATCTTGTGTTAGATTGTTGGTAAATGGTAAGAATTTTCATTAAATTGGCTACATAGCAAATGGTAGGGATTTCGAAGACTTACATTTTTTACACTCAGATCAACGCTTCATTTATAATTAAAAAATAAAAAAGGTCTGTAATTACCAAATTATCAATAGATGCGCAGTTTATTACATTAACGAAATTAACAATACGGCGTATATGGTGCATAGAAAATGCACTTTCGATCAAAATAATTAATTTTTTGTTTCAGCATTTCAAATGTTTGTTTCAAATCATCCAAGAAGAAATTCATTTTTCTTTTACTTCCCATTATATAAAGTGGTTAAAATTTCCAAAATGTGTAGTTTTTCCTACATTTCTATAAAAAATTTTACATACATATTCTAAAAAAAAATTGCCCTTCGGAAAAAATGTTTATTCAATATCATTTACATATTCTATTCAAAAAAATAATTTCTTAATTTAAAAAAAAATGTCTTTTGTCTACCGCTCCGATTATTTTCAATTTCAAAAAGACTCCCAGCAGATTCCAACAAAAATTACTATAAGGATTATTAAAAAAAAACATTTCCAAGCCTTCATTCTAAAATTATAAAATCTTCGAATACTTACTTAAATCTTTTTTGCATCGAAAACAAAAACCGGCTTCAAAAATTCTTTACGTTCTGCATAACAGTGAAATGTATCTCAATCGCAACAGGCGCATTACTTACGCATTACAGCTTTAACAGCGAGTCCTTAATAAAAGAAAAGCACCTGAGAATCTTCACCTGAACGAAAATAACCCTATATAATATATGAACGAAGCTGGCAACCTGCGCAATCAGCAGGAGTCTCGTTTATCGTTTTACCACGATTAAAATATTGTACAACCACAACTCGTTTCATACATACTTATAAGCGTCTAAGTGTTGCTTTTCCCTCTGCATGCCCGGTGTGAGCCGAGATGGGTGCTAATGGCGAGAGGGTGAGAATCAGCGGGCGAGGGGCGAGAGGGGGAGGGGGGCCTGCATCATTACCCCGGTACATTATCTAGAAGCAGGTAGCTGAGAGTAGCGAGGCGGTGGCCGCGAAGGTCCTGCACGTTGTTGCATCGAATAGTGCGCCGCCCAATGCATATGGACGTACCTACATATGTATGTCCATACGTTCTATAATGGCAGACATTTGGTTGGAGTTTACGGCGTTCGATCTTTAACCGGTATACTATATTATACCACTATGTATATACACTGATACAAGTATTTGTACAGGTGTGGATGTGCATGTATTTGTATACTTGCAGTTGGGGGTCTTGACTGCGGCTATGTAGGTGCGAGCGTTACGCTGGACAGGATACTATGCTACTTTTCTCTTCGTCCTGCTGTGTACCTATCATCCGATGATATTTATGCTTTACGCTAGGTGCGCCAGTGCAGCCTGAAAGATTTTTACACTGCTGTTTACTGTAACCGTCTTGTTTTTTTTTAGCTCTAATATTATTTTACGAATACAGTAGACCCTCAATTTACGCAGCATCGGATTATCTGGGCATTTTAGAAACTTTAGTAAATTTCAATTAAAGGTAACTGTTTGTTAATCATGTAAAATAAAATCTTTAGTGAGAGAAAAAAAAAGATACAAACCAGAATCTTTCCCATTTCTTTCTCGTTATATATTTGGAATTTTTACAAAGCATCCTTTATGATGAAGTATGTTAAAAAAATTCGAGATTCTCATAGGAGAAGTTTTATAACAAATCTAAATAAATAATGAGAAAGCAATGTGCAAGGTTCTGCTTTGTACGCTTAATTTATTTAAGTTCTCAAAACTGAAGTTCAGCGACATTTTAATAATGAAGAAATAAATGTAAAAAAATGTAATTTTTATCAAATCCAAACCTTTCTGCCGATTTGAACAAAATAATATTTAATATATATTACGAAAGTTAGAGTAACCACGGTTTTTTTTGTAAAATTTAAAAACATATATAATCTAAATTTCTGCGAAGAATGCTGCTTCACTTGTGTGGCAAATTTAAGATCGATCAGTTGAATGGTTCTTGAGTTAAAGGTGCTTCAATTTTTGAAGCCTGGTACACACATATGATGTTATTTCTGAATCTTTTAGCACATTTTGCCGCCACTGACATTAACAGCTCGAAAACAAACATTTTTACCATGATGAAGCTTCCTCTATGAGGGAGAGAAATTGGAGGGGATACATTTTTTCAAAGGAGACAATATAACGAAGTTACATAAACCCTGGAGTGATACTGCGTGGTGCAAACATATCAAATGTACCAAATATACTAATAGAAGGTAAATTACATTAAAAGTACAATTGTAGTGTTCAAAAGTTAGAAACTCTTCCTATAATTTCTTATATTCAGATCTATTCGGATATCCCAAGGGGTTTTTTCGATTTATTCAATTATATATTCATATACTCGTATCTCTCGAACTAGCAACCATGGAGAAGGTAAGGTAAACGCTCCAATAGCCGGCCATCTTAGAGAACAGGAAACTGTAAAGTTATATTTCTTATACTAAAATGACCTTTCTACAATAATGGTTACAATTATTTGTAACCATAACTAATGCAAAGCTTAGCTTTTCTACTTTTCGAAAAGCATCCATTAATTCATGTCAGGGGTATAGTTTTTTGTTAAAGTTAGGAAACAATTGAGAAAGTCGATGGAATAGTACCCGACCACCGATTTCAGGTAATGTCTAAATACCCGACCAAGCATGCCCCTATACGCAACCACCCGCCGATACGAGGCTATGCGATTCGTTGAAACTTCATTTTATTTCTTAAATTACACGCAACGTTTGGGATAATTTATGATAAATAATAACTAATAAAAAGGTTCACCGTGACGTGCAACCAGCATCAACTTGCCATAGAGGTTACGTTCGCTGAGGTTGTGTTGGCCGGGAATAGGCCGCGGTTGGATATCGGTACAGCATACTGCGGATGCGCCCCAATAGCCAACCATGGAAATTGACGACTTAGCAGTGGTTTTCGCAAATTTTAATGGAAGATTTATAAAGTCTATTTATTCGCGAAGACCACAAGCCACGAATTATTCTGGAAATCGTGAAAATAACAGCGTCATAAGCTTAACAACATTACGCCAATTCTTAACGAACTGGCTAAAAGATATGCGCCGATCCTCTGAGCGGCGTCTGCAGTGCACAATATCTTTAAAAAACCTCAACAAAAAAATTAGTGACTATTTTTATTATTGGCCTATGCAGACAGAAAGAATTGCAAAAATGGTAGCACTAGTTATTTATTTATTTCATATTCATAATTTCTTAATTTTAGTCAATATTTGTGTCAGTGGTTGGAGACTGGTACATGGTTGGGTACCGGGGCGTTTACCTTACCATAGATTCTTTTTCCTTTCTCGTAGAGAAAACTTTGTTTTCATGAATTTATTTTTCTTCGGAATTTTCATGTCTGGACTCGAGAAAAGTGGTTTAGAAAAATGTGTATGTGTTTTATAGTATGTGTATGTGCTTTTCAAATTAAAAAAAAAGGTCGTGATCATTCTAACTTTTGTGAAATTTTCGATATTTTTCTAAAAAAAATTTCATAATTGCAGGTACAGTAACTGTTGTTCGGTATAGAATTTGGCTAAAATCGGAAAAGGGATTCGGATTTTGTGAAGTTTAAAAAAATTTTAAATAAATTTTCTGAAAAGTTAACGTTATTGCATTAACTTTTGCAAAACATGAACTAGCGAGCCCAAATTTTGTACGTAAATAGAATAACATTCAATGATGCTAGATACATAATTCTGTGAAGATCGGTAAAATTAATTCGATATTATTTCTTGAAGATTAAAATTTTGCGAAACTTCAATTTTTTAAATTTATTTAAAATAAGGCAGTAAGGTATAACCTTGCATTTTGCTTCCTCATTATTTTGAACTTTTTATACGCTTCCTCTACGAGGACGAAAAAATGGATGAATATACTTCCTCATAGAGATAGATTTGTGAGAAGGTAAAAATAATAAGGAAGCAATATGAAAGTTTTGACGTTGCACCCTTGTTTTACCTGTAAATGACTAAAATTTCGGAAAACAAGTGAAAAAAGTAAGCAGTGACAACTTAAAAACAGATTTCGTAATTTTAATTATCTTTTATTGTAATTATGGTTAAGTAATCAATTTCAAACCGCGTCACATTTTCTTTATACACCGAGAGAAAAGATTTCATTGACGCCAAAGAAATGGGTGGATTGATTTTTTTTCATTGATTTCAACGGAATATTTCTTTGATTTCAATGAAATAGTGCATTTGAATTTCAAAGAGAACATTTCATTGCCTGTAAATAAAGATTTACTTAGTGAGCATATAATAAAGAAACAGTTTCATTGTTTTAAAGAGACGTTTTCATTGATCTCTCTCTCGAACCTAACCTCACTTATTTGTTTTGCGGTTCTCCCGAACGATCGGCTCCAAGTTTCGAGGAGCCAGAAGCTTAGCTTATTTCTGCCGTATTTCCTTACAAACTCACAAAATTTGAGCTTTATCTGCCGCGTACTTCAGGAAACAATAGGATTTGAAATTTAGAGCTGATAAGAAGAAGGTTTCATTGAATCAGAGACGATATCCTTGAAATCAATGAAAAAGGTTCTTTGGTTTAAAGAAATGTTTCTTCGAATCAATGTCACTACTTTTCATTGAGTTTGAGATCATTCAAAGAAAAGATAGTATTGAAATTCAAGCATTTCATTTCATTGGCAAAGATTTCCGTGAATCAATGAAACTTTTTCTCTCGGTGTACGACATATTGTGCTAGTTAGAAAAATCAGACGCAAACAAAAAATTATTCTCCTCAATTTTAATTTTCTAATACAAGCCCGAAAAAAATGACATTCGTTCATTGTCGTTATGATAAGAAAATATTTCAGCAAAACATTTGCGTATCAGGTTATCCATGCAATCACAACTATTCAAGTTTATACTGTATAGACGTGTTACATTGGTAGAGTTCATCGACACTTTATGCACAACAATTTATCTGCTGCTGTTGCTGCGGTTGATTTTGACGCGTGTATAGGTATGCTCCATGCACTTCTGTGTCTTCCTCCATTTCTCTACTTCTTCTGCTCCTTCTTAACCAGAAGCCATCGGGTAAAGTGGAATTCCACGCAAGGTTGCGAACTCGCTTGCTTCGTCCTTGCCAACTTCTAGGGTTTTCTTCTCTATTATCGGTGTGTCTCACTCGGTTGGTCTATTCTTCTCTCGTTTTATCCCCTATATCCCTTCTAGCGTTGAGTCTGTCACGCAGCAGAGGCTCCTCTCAACTGATCTCATCTAACCAGCGGCCGAGCTCGGTATAAGGGCCATGCGATTTTCTTTACCTTTTAGCTCGCGGCAACGGAAATCGATGCCCGTATAATTACGTGGAAAGCACGGAACGACGCCTCGTGAACTCGTTCATCTTTTACTCGCGACGCAATGACTTCCCAGTCTCGTTGGCTGCTGCATGCGAATTACAGAAGTTAGCATTTTTTTGTTAAACAGGTCTACCCGGCGAAGAGTAAATCAGTGCTTAGTTACCAGATCGGATGAACCACGACGTTAAGGAAATCAGCACTTTGCGGTAATCAGCTGTAGTAGTTACAAAGTATTTATCCGCCATTACGAGGATATCAATAGTTATTGCTTTCCGTTTTTTTTATTTATTTATTCTCTTGTGCATAATTTGCAGTGAGAAAAATTGGCAAGTTTGTAAATCTGGCATTAATTTCTTTAACAGAAAAAAACTCTACCGTGGTTTGAGTTTTAAAAAACGGTCTTCTTGCATATAAACTCTACCATGGGACGATTATATGGTAATCCTGATAATAGTAACAAAGGATAGTTCTCTTTTGATACGGATATAATTTGAGTAGAGGAATTAACGGTAGTTATGAATGCGCGTCTTTTCAACAAATTTATACATCGACTATTCATTTCTCTCATAATTCTTGGCATTAATAACTATTTCTTTTAATTAGGTAACTTTTAAAAAATCGTTAAATAGTGGTGAAAATGTCCTTACATAGAACTAAACAAAGAAAAATACCGCTATATATTTTTTTTTCGTTTTATAAAAAAACGAAGAAAAATCCATGATACGTTCCAACACGGAAATAAGATCTTTCTCCTTCAAAACGAGACAAAACTTCACATTTTTCATTGACTATTCACTATTAAAATTTTTAGCAAAGAACTAAAGCTCCAATCTCGCTAGTAATACATCGCTAAAAAAAGTAAAAGGCTTCAATTTTGTACAAATCAAGTCAATGATTTTCTACGGAATACTAACAACGTTTTTTAATTTTTTTTAACTTACGGAAATTTCATAGGCACTGTATAGTCATTTTACAACTGTAGTTGCAATATCAAAAGATTACATTTGTAGGTTAGGTTAAATAATCATAATCTCTACGGGAAAGAGAAGTGTTCATGCTTCCCTGAAAATTGAAGAAAATGATATCGAAATATAATTTACTTCACTCGGTGCGATAATCTACGTTTTACCCAAGCTTCGCATGCATAAAGCTCCCTTTTTCACACCCTGTGCAGTAAAATTTTTTACAATACACGTTGGAAAAACTTTTTCTTGACTCGTGTAATTGCAATACTCGACTTCGGTTCGTACTGCAAACTCACACTCGTCAGAGAAAAATTTACCGCTATTGTATCGTATTTTTCTACTGTTAATTTAGTTACTGATTTGGTGCATTTTTTTCTGACCAAAACTTATGAAAACAGAAATATTTAAAAAAAACTGTATGCAAATTAAAATGTTTAAAACGCGTATTTTAACATATTATGTGCAGAATAACATCTCTAGAACTGTTGAAAACATTAATATTTATGGAGTCCACCCCTAATAAGTTCATGAGTAACGATATTTTATCGAATCCATTGTTGTCGTTTTATTCGTCCTGTGATTGGTTGCTAGGAAAGTCCGTGGTAAACAAGTTCAGTTTGGTGTCAAATGTGACATAAGAGGACGGGCGCTGCAACGCCCGTAACCTTTTAAAGCTTTATAAGAGCGCAGCAGCGCAAAAGTTTTTCAGGCACGCGCGCCAGCGCGCGTGATAAGCCTAGTTCGTAATAAAAAGTTGTACATAACTTTACGTTATACGACAGAATATGCCGAGCTCGTTGGTAACAACGCGCTCGGCATATTCTTACCCACCAAACCACCAGATTTATAACATTGATGTATTAATTACATAACAGAAAATAACGAGTTATCTAAAGATAACATCACTACTGATGCACCAGTCATAAATTATTTCTCGCTTTAGGAGTTCCCAGGACACATACAAATTGACGTATCGTTTAGATTATTGTTACAGAATAATTCCGTCATTTAGAGTTAAAAATCGCGGCTTCAGATTTCATATTGCGTATGTAACATCTATATAACCCGAAATACAAGTAATACTGCAATACAGTCGTAAAATTGGCCTTTTTTCAATTCAATATCCAATAATATTTTGAACTTAATTTATTTATGAGAATTCCATTGAATTAAATAGTATACATAAACTTGAATGTAGTAACTTTCAGTAAAAATTAACAAAACGCAACGAAATCGAAATGAAAATGAAAACTTAATTAACTCGATAATGAATACTTAATTAACCAAAAATTGGCTGTTTTTAACTTTAATATCACTTCAAAATTCGAAACATAACATTTTTAGATGTTAAGTCTGGCCTGTCTGGTCCTTTCTTTCATACACGGAGAGAATTTTCTCACAATCACTATTAAAAAAATATGGCGATGATTGCCATGCAGTACATTAAACGCGAATTTTTCGTGTCTAATATACAGTATGGCAAACGATACCAGTTGTGTTCACGTGTCACTTACCAACAATACATTGCAGATTAAACGCAGCATACTGAAGATTGCTAGGCCTGTTACGTACACGCAAAAAAAGGCTTGGTTGGAACTACCAAGTGCTATGGTTATATATGCGCCAGACAATTAATTGGTTAGACCAACCAAGTAATTTGTTAGGTGACCAATTTCTTGGTTGGTCTAACCAAGTCACTTGGTTAGCTTACCAAGTAATTTGTTAGGTGACCAATTTCTTGGTTGGTCTAACCAAGTCACTTGGTTAGCTTACCAAGTCACTTGGTTAGTCTAACCAAGAAATTGGTAGACTAACCAAGAAATTGGTCGGTCTAACCAATTAATTGTCTGGCGCATATATAACCATAGCACTTGGTTGTTTCAACCAAGCTTTTCTTTCCGTGTACTTACTGCTGTATCGTATACCAGTGAATCTCGGAAATTCGTGTAATTAAAATGACACTTAAATTAATAGAAAGCAAAGATATGTAAAGGAAGGATAGGGATAGGTTACAAAAAAGTAGCATAAAAAATATACGTTGTTTTGTTCAATTATTATACATTTATTTATTTTGCTTAAAATGAAATTATATTTTTTAATTAAAAATGCCATTACCACTTTTCACCCTGATTTCGGACGTCATTAAAGAGGAGGTTATGTCACGTTGCAAATAGGGGCAGGTTATGCACCGATTTACAACGACGACGACATGTGACGATTTTCTTATAGTATACACGAAGAATACATAGATAACATGTATTTAAAAAAGACGTGCACTTGCTTTTTCGTTTTCACAATTCCTTGGTAATTGCACTACACTACCGAGAACAATGAGCGCCTAACGCCACTGACGATGTAAACACACTCAGCCGCCACCAAACGTATAGCGGTTACGGCACATTTTTCGTGTATAATTAATAGGCTGTTTACAACTACAGCCTGTATTTGGGGAACAAATCCCAGACGCACGGTCTTAGTAGTTGTAACGTTGACAATATCAGAATTTGCTATTTTGTATATGTCAAATGTTCGTATTTCTTTCGGAACCGATCCCGTAACTATAGATTCTATTAATAAATTAAGAGATGAATTTCTTCATATATTGCGAATCGTAATCACTGTCTGTTGGCAGTCACGACCATTGTCAAGCTTTAAGATGTCTTCGAGACACTTTTGCGTATACATCCTTACAAACTTTGAATTATTTACAGTACGGTTTGAAAACCGAAACATACTAGCGATTTTTGTACGACATGCAGCACACAGTAAAACACGATACAGTGTTTTAGATACAGATACTCTACAGATACAGATACTCTATAGGAAAATATAGAAATAGACGCCAGAAGCGCTGAATAAACCGAGTTTACTATACTAAATCGGGTAATAATTACCAGACTCTTCTCTCCGTGTAGCCCTTCTTGGCGGCCTTCGCCGATGCTTTGGCTTCACGTTCTTTTCGTTGCTTCCCAAATCGAATCCATTCTTTCGCTATTTCTTCAAAGCAAGCTTCCAAATATTGTAGATGCTAAAGAGAAAGGAGAAAATGAGCAAGTAGAGCGACGCCAACCTACAAATAGCGCGGCATTCCGTTTAACGAAGCCCTGTATAATATACGTGTTGCAAACACTCCAAACTATATAAAATCATACGCGCAGATAAATTGTCAATACTATAACTAATAATACTTGCAATTAACTAATTAACTAATACTTTTTCGATCGACATTGTTCTTTGTTACTCGGTTCCCAGCATCTCCATGCGCTGTGCTACGAATGCGCGTGCGCTATTCGTTCACGCTTGCGCTGTCTCCACTGTCGCGTTTTGTAGAATTTAAGCTTGTTTGATATATATAAATAATATGTAAATGAAACTTAACAAAAATAAATAACATCTGTAGACAAGCGTTATATCACATTTTTATCAATTACCAATAACGAATTTTACCTAAACCTTGTTACAGAATGGTTTCATAACTATTATAATCTGATTCAACAAAATGTTGTATCACAGTTAAATGTTCTTGTTGCTAGAACAGGTTATGTTAGAGACGTCGTTGTTATCTATCTACGTTATGTTTTCTTAAGACTTAAAAGTTATATAACATTTACGATCTGCGTTTGGTGGGCAACTATGTATATCTATGGATATGAGATACAATAGTTCTTAAACTCGTAATATTTTTCAAAATATGTGAGCACTTACGAATTTTTTTTCCGAGCTCAAAAAATATCTATAGGTACTCTAGATAATAGATTTTATAGAGAAGCTTCTCTGGAAATACATTTATAGGCACCATGAATGGTAGTGCATATGGGTTGCTCTATGCTACTCACGCTAAACCATTTAAATGTATGTTTAACCATTAAAAAACGGTTTTTAATTTTTTTTAACCATTAAAAACCGTTTTTTAATTCCTTGCAAATTTTTTTATAACAACTATAATTTTTAGTTGCAAAAGTTGAAAATGACGTATCGAATATCTTTACCGTGATGGGTTACAAATTTCATTCTTTTTCTTACGTTCCACCGCTGTCACAAGATGATATATTATAGCATATCATGTTGCGTACATGTTGTCTATCCCTCTTAGATTGCTACAAGTGCGCAAGAAATAGCTGAATCTTCTCGCAACAAATTTCAATGCCACAATTGATTTAAAAAAATAAAAGACCGAAATGGCTCGCTACAGAATTCTAAGAGTGAGTTCACCATTCTCGACTTTTATTGGAGAGATCAATCTTAGCTGACAAAAATACTTTACGGCTTTTGGTATCCTTTGAGCATTCAAAAGTAAAAACATTATATATGGAGTTTATAAAAAATATATATAATCTTAAATCTAGAATCGAGCATATATATTCTAATACACTTTATATTTAATCGATATACAATTTCATGTAAGCCCAACATCATTCACTCAAAACTGATATACAGAGTGCTGAATATGAATGGACAATTCGATATGTAATGTTATGTATAATCTTGCTTTCTCATAGAGGGAGCTTTGTTTTCGTGCATTTTTTTTAGATTCTCCGATGTATTTGTGACTGTATGTGTGTGTCCGTGGTTGTATGGGTATAAAATTAATAAATCTGTCATAACTAGAGAATGGGTAGGATCCTCAGGGTAAAAATTGTGTCCTTCATATTGTATCGAAGTTTGATTTTTCTTTTTATTAAAAGACGATACTTACGACCAAGGTTAATTAGTAAAGTTATATTATTTTTATTATTAGCACTCGAGTTTATGGCATATTACTAATTTTACCTTTATTTCAAATCGCTCCATTCATGTCGAAAGAATGCTTCTTATGTACAATACAGCAATTTAAAAAAATTCCAAAAATTTAAAAAAGATTCAATAACAAAAGAAAAACCCCTGTACAGATTATTTTCTCGCACAATAATAATGAATCGATCACAAATGATAACCAAAGTGATAACGCTCTGTAAAATCTTACAGCTTCATTTTTTTTCTAATATCGTCCGACATCGAGGTCTTCAGCGTCTCGTCTCAGAATGATATATTCCTGTTTTCAAGCCAATAACCTTCTTAAGGCCCTAATGGCTGTTACCATTCTTTTCAGAGAAATATCACAATCAATCGAATCTTTATTCATACTCATGAAAATGATATTCCGAGGCACATATCTCTCCGCATCTCATCTCTCGATCGCTTGTGCATCGTAATAACTTACAGCGTAGGGAGAGCGACGGAGAGAATATGAAACGCCCGTCGAGACGCATCTAGGAAAAGCTTAGTGCGGAGCATATACTACATAGTAGGTAGCAGGGCCAGGAACGGTGCAACGGACGGGCGTGCTCTTGCGAGAGATCATTGAAAAATCCATCAGTCATATTTTTCCGAAGGACCGGAGATCGAGTGAAAGAAAGAGAAAGAGAAAGAGAGAGAGGAGCGGTATAGTAGCGAGTGGTGCGAGACCTCGAAGGATCGTGAAAACCGGTTCACGCGGTACAGTGCTATACACATCTTGGAGAGCCCAAGAGGTGCAGTCGCGGTTTGGTCCGCGCGCGCACGCCTCTTCTTCTTCTTCTTCTTCTTCTTGGTCGTCTTCGTCATGGGTTAGTCGTCTCAGCCACAGAGCGAGGAGCAGCAGCAGCAGCAAGAGCCCAGCCCGAGTGTAACGGAAGCCGCAACAGCCGCACGCGGATTCTCGTTTTCAATTTTTTGCCCTCGAACCAAAAGAAAGAGGAAGAGAGGAATGAAATGGGGAGAGGAAGAGAGAGAGAAGTGAAAAGCGAGCAAGAGAATCATTGGCGGGTGTGGTTGTGCCCCGTGCGCTCTCGATGCTACTGGCTACTTACTATATACTCTGCCCTCTCTGTTGAGGCTATGCTGCTGTTGCTGCTGCTGTGCGCGGATCTCCGGATAAAATTCAACAAAAACAACGAAGCCGTTAGCTGGCGTTGCATCTCGCAAGTACACTGTACGGCGATGCGCTCGCGCGCCTAGATTCGAAGAGCCGCGAAACGAACGCTCGCTGCTGGTTGCTACTTAAATCTCACCGCTCCTCTCTCTTCATAGGAAGCAGCAAGAAACGAGAGAAAAGCGACGACCGAGTCTATTTTGCGAGAGAGCCTGAACTTCAACTTCTCCGCCTCAACGGTAGACAGAGTGCATATAGCTGAAATGAGAAACTCGCGGCTGCCGCTAGTCTCGCTCTACTCTTACCACTCTCTCGCCAATCGAGCAACGAAACTTTTTGCCCTTCTCCGACTATAATTAACCTATCGAATACCACAATAATAATCGCGCTGAGAGGAAGTTGCATAGCTTCGCCGCGCCTATGTATATATCTATAATACACTCATTCTAACTCACATTATCCGTACCTGTATATATGCACCAGGAGAAAAAGTTTCTTTGATTCAAAGAAATGGGTGGGCTGCATTTTTTTCTTTGACTTTGAGGAAATGGTGCATTTGAATTTCAAAGAAAGGGTTTCATTGATTCGGAAAAACAGTTTCCTTGACGGTACCCGCCAACGGTTAGCGCAATAGTGACCGTCGCGTTGAGTCATTAGTCGCGAAGAGTCGACAAATGGATAGGCAGGTATCGGTGTTTATTGAAACAAATTATTTCTATAACCTTTTTGAATCTAGTACGACATGGAAAAACATTTTTTGAAAGCAACCTCTACCGTGCTTTCATTCCTTTAGTGACATATCATTTTATATGTTACGCTTATCTTCTTTCAAATCTATCACTTTATTCCTCTTCTTTCAAATCAATGGAAAACGGTTCTTTGGCTGAAGGAATTGATTTCAAAGAAATGTTTCATAAGTTGGAATTTTTATGAAATTCCATTGAATCAATGAAACTTTTTCTCTCGATGCGAGATTCACCAATTTTGCTTATACACTGTAAAGAAAGATTGTACATTTGCTGTGACGATTAATATGAAATTTATAAAACTGGTGTGCGAAATAATAATTGGTATAACATTCACTGTAAAATTAATATTAATAGAGCAAAACGTGAAAATTAAATTTTCAAATATTTTAATGAAGATTACAAAACTTCTACCGTAATCTAGTTATTACATGACCAAAATTATAAAATTTCAATTAATTTCGTAATATTAAATAACCGACTTGTAAGTTCATATACAGGTCTTTATACACTCAGAAAAAAGCTTGGTTAGAATTACCAAGAAATTGGTTAGAAATGTTATCAAGAAAACTTAGTGGGCACAACCAAGTTATTAGCTAACATAACCAAGGATTTGGTAAGACAACCAAGTAATTAGTACGCCTAATCAATAACTTGGTTGCGCCTACCAAATTTTTCTTGGTAAAATTTTTAACCAAAATCTTAGTAACCCCAATGAAGCATTTTTCTCCGTGTATCTGGATAAAAATTAGTTCCATCATCATGGAATTTTTCAAGAAGTTAATTTTCATGCGTCTTGGGAACAAAAAAATTGAATGCAGATAATAAATTTTCAGTCAACCATCACTGTAATTTCAGAAATTCGAAAACATTGTTTATGCCATACCCGTGCGCGAAGAACGATTTCGCGCACGCTCCGCTTTGCGTCGTGTGTGCGGAATCGCACTTCGCACACTGGTAGCATAAAATTTTGTTCGGAACTCGTGCGAGAAACTTTTGCTCAAAAATTGTTTCGTCGCACTCGTATCGAAAACTACTATTTCATTGTAAGTGGCTTTTGATTTTATAATAAACATGGGCACGAAATTTTCATTCAGATATGCGGAAAGTAAATGCAGAAAGTAAATTGTTCGTATTTTGTAACAGTAAATTTACAAAATTTCTCAAATCTTTTTCAGTATTGCTACTTTAAATATCTAATACAGATTGACAAGAAATTTGTGGTAGAGTTAGTATGGTAAAAATGTCTGTGTATTGTTTTTTTATTTTTTATTTTTTTTTCAATACCAGTCGATCCAAAAATATGCAAAACTAACAGAAATTACGTTTTTTTTATTTTTCGAAAAATATCTTTAAACGCTCTAGATGTCAAAAATGTTGAGATATCAAGCTAAATAGTTTTTTAACGATTAAATTAATATTCGAGGACAATTGATATTGAATTAGAGCCAAATTTATAATGAGGTACAGATTTGATGTGATTTTGATAATTGGAAAAATATGTTCGATGCCATAATTTGTTTAATTTCGGTTAATTTGGATTACATTTTCTACGAAAACAAAGTACCAGCCAGTTGTGCCGAATATTAAGTTTTAAAAAGATCGATAGAGGTTTTTTTATGACATTTTTAATTTTTCAACAATTGACGTTGTTGATAAAAATTAAGGAAATCACTTCAATGTGCGATGTTCTACTTTGCAACTTTTTTTTTCTAAATACAATAACAAAATTGTTAACGGTATTTTTTTGGAATTAATATCAATTCGAATAATGCTATATAGTATTGAATTCTAAACAATGTAATTAAAAAATGAAACCATCATTAAAATAATAATAATTGTAAGTGTAAGTAAAAGACGAAATATTATCGAATTTCAATTAAATGAGAAGTTGCGAATAAGGAGAATGGGTATTTTTTAAGTAATAAAATAATTCATATATTCATATAATATTTAGCAGTGTTCAAGACGAGGTCTGTTTTAATAAATAAATAAATCCGTTTTTGAGCACTTTCCCGTCTTTTCTTTTTTTTCGCTTGAAGTTCATTGAGTACCCCGTAAGTACGATCGTCGAGCCATGCTCTTATCATAAGCAATGGTAAATTATTCCCAATTTTACTTAAGGAAAAATTATTTCAAATATTTATTGGGTCGTAGCTGAAAGTGCTTCGATAACCAAACATACTCGTAAACTTCAAAACCGATTATTAAAGAGTTTTTTTTGTCGTTCTGAATGTAACAAAGTCTAAAATAGAAATAAAGACAATTGAAAAACGAGATTAAACGCAAACTGATATGTTCAATATCAAACAATTTGTTTGTTTAATTTGCAGTTATTAAGAATTGAACAAAATAAATTAATTTACATGTGAGAAAAATGTATTTCTGCTTAATTTATTGAAATTATTCAGTCTGTGATTATGGAAATAAAAAATAGCTACGTATTGAGTCTAGGTATGATATTTGAATCGCCGTGTACAAACGGTCTTAGTCGGCTGATGCATGGAAGTATCGCGTGGATGAGGGCCGGTGCTTGTGCGTCGCCGGCAATGATGATGATGACGATAATGATGATGAGGAATAGATCGAACGCCCTAGCTAGATTCACCAGCGAGAAAGCTGTGTTCGCTCACGCTAGCAGTTGGAAACTGGTTTACTTGTTGCAGCGACGAGACCGCATCGCGAATACACAGCCGCGTTTTATCTTGGACACGTTGGAATATCCGCAGCTGAAGCGGTTGAAAGTTGCAGAGGAAATACGAGAGGAAATGGATAGCTAAAGTCCCTATGTAAGAATTGCTTCCTCCTCTTTTTTTATTCTCCTCGTTCTTGATAGCCTATCGACCAGACGCACGATAAGCGCAGTCGAGTACGAGTACTCGGGTCTGGTTTTATAATCACAACGAACATCGATCGCGACGCTATTAAATATGCATGGAAAACAATGTACTACGCATGTACGTAAGAAATCTAATATAAGCAAAAAACATTTTTGTAGAAATAAAAAATATATTTATAAAATAAAATAAACTAAGGCTGAAAGGGCCATCTTCAGAATATAAATGTTATTACTATTATTATCAACATTATTGATTAAATATTTTCGACACATAGGGTAAATGCACCATTAATTTAACAGTCACCAGTGAATGAACAACGATCACTTTTTGAGAGTTCATGGGGAATTCTGACGACTTGGTTCAACATTAGATTTTTTATATGTTTATTTTTTAGCTATCTAATATCATTATTTTCGACTAAAAGTGTAGGTTAGATTGGACCGTTCATTTACTGGTGTTTTTGGATATTTGGTTTTTCGAATTTATTTTTATATACTTTAAGATGAAGATGCGATATTTTTTAGTTGCATCACATAATTCGACATTCTGGTCATCTGTTAAAATTCTCGCAGACCATTTGGAAATATTACATTTTATAGAAACTCATGATTAAAAAATCATTCTGCTTAACGGTGCGTTCACTGGTCAATCTACCCTAATGTAATAATAATTTTATATTTGTGTCTTAACTTTAGTATTATTTAATATTTTGTAATGTTTAAATAGCCATACATATATATGGGAATCAATTTATGCAAATTACTTATAGACTTAAAAGATGATTATTTAATTTGATTACTACTGAATTCCAGATAAATCAAGGTAAATAGGGTTTCTTCCAGTATATAAGTAATTTGCAAATATTTGCTTCCTGAGAAATGTATATTTACGCAAATTTAAATATTATTAAATTGTATTTTTATTTTCAGTAAGAAAATAATAAAATTAGCATGACACGAAAATTATTAATAGAATTTAATTTTTATGAGAATAACTTAGCAAGCCGCCGGGAAATGCATAGTAGCGTGATTGCTTCTGGAATACTGCTAAGCGCCGGAGGTCTCGGGTTCGAACCACCTGGCCCTTGACCAGTAGCAAAATAAGTTCCGTGCGACTGGTAATCGCCAGCTAAACCCTGATTCAGACATTTTGAGTGCTAAAGCAAGACTATCTGTATAATAATAATTATTTTAATAATGATTCACATATTATCTCCAGAAGCAAAATACATGGAGATAATATTTCGCTAACGTAGAATCTAGTGCCAATTTAGATGCCTAGACTAGTGCAAAAACAAGAGTTTTATTAATTTGACTGCATAAGTTTTGAATTAACTAAAAATTAATCGCAAATCAAATTCTTACTTACAATTAATATCTTACTTGATTCTTTTCTCAGTAAAACGATAAATTTATTCACTGGATTTCGTTTTTAATAAATGTTATATAAATAAATAATGTAATAAATATAATCATAGTTTTTTATCTTTTTTAGATAGCTCGGAAAATGATTGATATTCTGAGTCCAATATCAATATATTAAGAGGGTTTTAAGAGGGTTAAAAGGGTTAAGAGTTCAAAATGATGGACTCGAAAGTCCATGCTTTGCAAAAGTTAATGCAAGCACGTCATTTTTTTCGAAAAACTCAAAACTCCATAAAATTGGAACCGCTTTTTTTAATTTCGGTTAAATTCAATACCAAGCAACATTAAATGTATCAGCACTTATAAAGAATTGTTTAGCAAAATATCGTGAACTTTACTAAAGTTAGAGCAATCAGAAACTTTTTGAAAAAATTCAATACCTAATTTTTTTGATACTTTTCATTAAAGAATACAACAATTAAACACGAACTACTGCTTTATTTGTGTGCCAAATTTAAGCTGGATCTGTTGAACAGTTCTTGAGTTGGTGATTGAAATTTCGAAGCCCTGCACACACATACACATGCATGTAGACATTTTTTCCGAATCACTTTTCTCGATGTTTTAGACTATTATGAGTATCCTGTTAAGAAAATCTCGAAAAAAAAAAATGTTTTCATAAAAACAAAGCTTCGTCTATGAGGTAGAAAAAAAACAACTGAAGTGAATTTGAAAGTAATGGATCGTTACAACCCCGATGAAGAATAGAGGCACAGGGAGTTGCACATGAAGGCGAGGTAGCACGGTGAAAGAGTCAAGGCGCCTCCAGGGTCGCCACGCACGCACCTGCGGGCCCAGCGTTCATGTACCAGCATTACTGCAGTAATCCGTAGTGGGTATAGTATAAGAGCTCGAATGAGCGAGGAGCCGAGAATCGCATCGATGCATAATTACGTTCTAACGAACTCTACGTCTCTACGGTTGTAGCGTGTACAAGAAGTGGTGTAAGCTCCTGCTGGTTCACCGCATCGTATTCGCTCGCACTCTCCGCGGGGAGATCCCGCGGATACAAAAAGGTAACGACGCAGATGCAAGTGTACCAAGCCAGTTCTATAAGCTAGCGATAAACAGGGATACAGAGAATATATATCTGTAATCTGCTTCACGCACAACCTTACTGACGGTGAAGCCAGCTGGGGAAAAAGAAGAAGAAGAAGATGAAGATGAGGCAGCAGATGCCGAGGAAAAGTTAGAGTAAAATCAGAATGAAGTTCGACAAATATTAGACTGAGGAATCTTTCACATACAACATTAAGGGGAGGGAGTCAGGTCAAAAAAATTGATTTTGGAAATTCAATATCATCCAAATCCTATTGTATATAAAAATGCCCAACGCACTTTACTGTTGGTACTCGATGAAAGGATTTTTTACTGTCGTCTGACTTGCATATGCTTTTCAATATTATTTTAAGCAAAGTTCTTAGGTTTTCCATTTTGCGCATGATTCAGATCAAACTACTAGGCAGTTTGGAATGGTTGACGTTTCATTTTCTTCTTTATGAAAAGATACACCGGCTAAATGGAGCAAATGTTAATAAAAGGTAATATTTTTTAAGTGACATAATTATTAATAAATAAATTTTATGCTATTTTCTAAATCAGTGATTAACTTTGCTTTCAGAATGAAAAAAAAAATAGTTTGCTCCATTTAGCCGGTGTATCTTTTCACGACGAAGAAAATGAGACGTCAACCATTCCAATCTGCCTAGTAGTTTGATCTGAACCATGCGCAGAATGGAAAACCGAAGAACTTTGCTTAAGATAATATTGAAAAGTATATGCAAGTCAGACGACAGTAAAAAATCCTTTCATCGAACACCAACAATATAGTGCATTGGGCATTTTTATATGAAATAGTATTTGGATAATATTGAATTTCCAAAATCAATTTTTTTGACCTGACTCCCTCCCCTTAAGATTTTACGCTGAAAGAAATTGAGATGATCTTAGTACCTACTCAGTGATATTTTTTTTTTAATTTTATCAGTAGGCAGGTGACTATTTTCGTAGTTACATTAATTCTCTTCACTGTTAACGTAACTACGTTACTGTTAATGTAACTACGAAAATAGTCACCTGAACTATTAAAATATCGCTATCACTGAATTCACTGAGAGAAAAATACATGGTTAAAACAACAATACTATTCTTTTGCCATACTTTTACCATACAGTATAGTTCCCAGGACGGACGATTATACTTTATAGTTACGACAATGATAAAAATAATAGCTGCAAATATAATAATAGCTCAACTAATCGAATACATAGTTTCCAGTACCAATCAATATGATCGTCCCTCCTGGGAAATATATCGGTATAGTTCGACCTACTATTCTACTATATTTTTCTCTCAGCGTAGTTACCAGGACCATCTCGATTCCTTTCAGTTTATAAATAACTGATAAATTCGATACCGGTTTTCTTTTGTTTAAAATAATTAATTCAACATAAAATATAAATAATATTTATAGATATTTCACTGGTAATATAATTCAATCAAAGGTGCATTTTGTGGTATCCCTGGAGATAGAAACAGATAACCACTAGGATGCAAGTGTACTGAGCCAGTTCTGTAAACTATTGAAAAAGAAATAATATATCTTCAACCTGCTTCGCGTGCAACATTTTTCTTTCTGTAAAGCCAGCTCTAGAACTGGAAAAAGCAGAAGCAGAATGAAGCTCGAGTAATATCAAACTGAGTATTTTTGCTTCCTCGTGGAGGAAGCTTTGTTTTCAAGAAAATATGTATTTTTTTCCAGGTTTTCATTTTAGTATATTTCAAATGGTCTCCAACATTGAAAACAGTAATTTAGAAAAAGTACGTGTGCGCATGCGTGTGTGTCATGTACTATGCAGGGGCTAAAATTCATACTGCCGTAATTCGGGAACTACATGACTGAATTAGCTTAAATTTTAATGACATCTACTGTCCACTGTTTATTTAGTGTACATTTCATAAAAATCAGTGTAGATATTCTAATTTTATGTGATTGTTAACGTTTTGAAATATGTCTGTTATCACTCTAACTTAGTCAAATTTCGCCCTGTCGAAGTGAAACATAGCTTGAAATCTGGACAAAATTATACGATCCTTGATATTTAAAATTGGGAAGAGTTGGTAATGCGATTGAGGTTCTATGGAGGTTTGATTTTTTTTAAAACAATTGACATTATTGCATTAGCTTTTACTAAACTTGTTGATGTAGTTAGCACAAATTTTCTACGTAAACGGACATACGCTTAGTGATGTTTAATGTCTAATTTAGCGAAAATCGGCAAAAGGGTTCGGATTTTATAAGAAGTTCGATTGTTGTTTATTATTCTTTAATGTATACAGTCCCGCCAAATTCCAGTTTTCTTTAATCCTTTTGTAACTACGTTGCAAAGTATACCTTTGCGCATTACAGTCTCATCATTTTTCGTTTCTCACAAAGCTTCCTATGAGGAACCCACAATCGACTAATATGCCTCCTCGTAGAGATACATGTTTGTAAAATGTGTAATAATAATGGGGAAGCAATGTGCAAAGTTCTACTTTGCATCCTTTTGCTTCCTTATACACTGAGAAAAATCAATGCGACAACTTGCTAAATATAGTGAGTTCTACTATATGAAAAAAATAAGGAAACGTGCCATAATTTAGTTGCTAGATACATTATTTATTGTTACAGCAACCATAAAAACATTGTTGTCGTCTCAGGGAAACATGTTTATAGTTGAATTCACCATACATTTTTTTGGGTGGAGAGTAGTATTTTTTTCTTCGGGATTTTATTCAGTTTGCAGCTCATTGCAATCTGAATAAATTTAATCCTGGAAATTTTTCGATGGACTGACTTTTCGAGATTTCCAAGATATTAACATGAAAAAAGATAGATACCACAAAATTTAAATTTTTACAAAAATTCGTGTGTCGAAACTTTTGGCCATAGCGCTAAACAAAAAAATACGTGTCTTTTCTTTTTCGAAATACTTTTTGATAAAAAATTGTCAACATTATTAAAGGGGGTCAGGATCAGAGCATAAAAAATTCAGCTGGAATCCCCCACATGTATAATAATGAAGAATAATGACTTGGTTATTTAATTGGTTAACTAGTTATTTAAATTGCTTCACAAAGCGTTTCCATTATGGTTTCCTCAGAGATAGAACCGAATAACCCATATGGGTTCAAGTGTACCAAGACAGTTCTATAAACTATACCGAGAAACGAATGCAACCTTTAACTCACAACATATTTTCCGTAAAGCCGGCGGTGGAAGAGAAAATAACAGAAGCACAATGAAGCTCGATGAATATGAAGAAGATACATTTTTATGTACAATATTAATCATTTTTATAATTCACTGGTAAATTTTATACTGATGTTAAAAATTAACAGTAACTAATGAAATATTAATAATAATAGCAAATTATAGGCAATATTTTTATGTTCCAACTTGACCCGGCGTATAGTCTTTGATTTGTATGCGCGACGTCTCTGCGTGCTAACCACCAAATGACGTCTACCTAGGCTTGATTTCCGGCTAATAGTACAATCTTTAAAATAAAAATAATTCACGGAACTCCTTTATTCGATAATAAAAGATCAGTTTACAATGCTAAATTCGTTATTTTAAGTGTAACAATTCGAGATTTCATCGTATACTTCTGCAAGTTCACTATAATTTATTGCTTCGTTCGATGAATTCTTTACAGCTTCATGAGACTACTGAATTTTAACGTGAATATTTCATCTCGTCGAAATCTCCCCTAGTTACTTCGGAGCGATTACCGAGCATCGAGACGTACGTGAGAGAAGACGAGTTTATTTCCCTATCCCTATCTATAGTCTACCTCGATAATTTGACTATTTGATGCCTGGGAATTGAAACGTAAAAAATTTGTTAGAAACTAAACAGACTTTGAATAAAATTTCGGCATAGATATTGCCAGCAGCGCATCACACAAATTCATTAATTGTTCACACAGCACTCAATAAATGTAAAAGAATATAGGCCTCACGAAATCAATGAACTTTATAATAATAATAATAATAATTATTATTATTATTATTATTTTTTATTAGCCCGCCCGTCCTTTAGTGAGAGCCCTATGGAGCCGTTCGGACATTTAATTTTTTAAACAGAAAAATACAAAATAATAATAATAATAATAATTAATTAATTAATTGTATTTAAGAAACATTTTCATTATCAAATTTATGAATAAACTATGAAAGTAATTAATCAAAAGACGCGGCAGCGTCTCGACGCCAAGTATTGTATATTTGAGAATCCGTAGGCTATATTTCTCGGGCTTCGTTCTGCTTCAGCTTCATCTTTTTATTGGCTTCTGCTTCTTCCCCTTCAACGGGCGGCTTCACGGGTAGAAAGGTTGTTTACGAAGTTTTTTACAGGCACATTCTATATCCATGTTTATCGGTAGCTTGTAGAATTTTTTAGATATGCACTAGCATTCGCGTTATTTTCATCGACTCCAAGAAAACTCTAAACGAAATGCATTTTAGATTAAACTAATGTTAAATAATCTAAAATCGTTTGAAGTCACTTGTGCGTATTTATATTTTAGGTATTATTTACATATATTTTTATATTCAGATATATATTTATATTTATATTGCAAAAAAAAATTGAAATTGCAATAAAATTAGAACAACTCTATAGATTTGCACCAAATTTGATTTAATGTTAGTCCATTTGTGTACATAATTTCGGCGAGATATCTCTTAATTTACGAAAGTTAAGATAAACGGCCCTGTTTCTGATCCTGGCGCAATTCCCAATTCGACTACTTTAACATAGTCGGCTTCCCCCATCGTTCCAGAAACAGCCAATAGCAAATTCGTAAATGGTGGGGTCACAAACTGCGACACTCGTTAGGTTCTCGTTAACCCTATGGTTTTACATGGGCACTGTCACAGGGTTGCCTTCAAGTGTCACAAACTGGGCCGTTTGCCTTATAGCGTGAAAACGATTTGTTCAAAATGCAGTACGATTCGAACTTCCCAACTGATTCACGCCAAGTACAATCTTGTACAAGTAGAACGTTGTTGTATACAACAACGTTTGAAATAATGATAAACCATCCATATATGATCCATATATAATAATCCACTTGCGTTCCAAATTTGAAGAAGATACATCGAAAATTACGTGAGATCGTGCTTACAAGGAAATCTGAGAGAATTTACAATGAATTTACAAAACTGCTTTGTAAATTCATGAACATCACGAGAAACAACTCCATATTTCGTCGGGTCAATATGTCCATAGTGATACAACTAATTTCTATATAAAATAACCGGATGGGCAGTTTTCATTTTGATCAATTCCTTCGCAATTCTATAAAAAATATTCTCTGTCGATTCACTCACTATTTTTTCAACTTTCTCAGATTTTCCATGATTGGCCAGATTGTTACTTCTACTTAATAGAACTTACTGTGCTTTTTCAACATGTTCAAAAAATGATAAGTCACACAAAAATGAAAAGTCGTAGCTTAACATTTTTATTTTCATATTAGCTTGCAATAAGCCTTTTCGGAACGTTTTTCGAATCTGATAATTTACATTTTTTCATACAAAAAGTAAACCCACAAAAAAAAATTAAAATTTTCGATTTTTTTAATTAACAGGATATTTAGTAATTTATGTCGATTCTATGAAAACATGTGCATAGTGGAACGAATCGATCTTCCGTACTATAATAAAAATCATATTCACCCAGAAAAATGTATGATCGATTGTACTATATATGTACGATTTATCTTCCTGAGGAGACAGCAATGCTTTTATGATCACCGCAACAATAAATAATGTAACCGATGAAAATATACTACGAATGACTATTCATTTAGGAGATCTCACTATATTTCACATTCTATCTCAGAAATTTTTCTCAGTATTGAATTATATAAAACACTATATCTTGCATTGAAAACCTGAATTTTATACTAAACAAAGTTCGTCTCATATTCATTTGGCGACATAAAATATCTTACTCTAGGCATTCTCCGTTAATTACTTCACTTCTCGAGACACTTCTTTTCAAGACGTCAAGGACACTAAGCACAAGTAACATGGAGCCCAACAAGTATTTTTGTATTGCGAAAGTTTTATATATTAAATTGAACATCAATTTCCATTATTTACTGGGAACAATGTATGATGAAGATTTAAGTTTAACACAATAAATAATTAAAAATTAATGACTGATTTAATTCGATTATTAAACAATATCGTTTTTAGCAATCGCAAACAATATAAATTAAACCATGCGAAGTTACGCAATGAGCCAGAGAAGTTGAGGAACTCAGTCAGCCCATGAGAAAAAGAGGAACAAGAAGTATTGTACTAAGAAAGTTACAATACATGAAGATGAACATCACTTTCCATTATTTAATGGCAACATTTCATGATGAAGATATAAATTTACAACAAGTAATAACACATAATTAAATACTATTTTAATTCGATTACCAAACAATTACGAATCGCAGAGAATAAAGTTAAACCAGGCGAAATTGCGCAGATTCGAAAAAGTATGCATGAACAACGGCTACGACAAATGCACCTTACAGTGAGTCAAATAAGTCGAAGAACTCTGTGGGCACGTGAAAAAAAGGCGAACATCGAGGGGCATGAAGACTCATATTGGGGGAGGCAAAAGGGAACAGAATGCGAACGGTTGCATTGCCACAACGAAGACAGAGGCGAACACGGCGAGAGAAGGAGATAAGTTTACTATAGGAAAACGGAGCTCCCGAGGAAAGATATTCTTGGCAGCGGGACGATGCAACAACTGTCCCCATCAGTCATCAAGGAGGTGCTGGCTATGTTATGTTCAACGCAGCACAGTGTGAATATATGTATACAGATATTTCATATCGTGGCCGAGTCTCCATAGCCCACCAACGCTCCAGAGTCCATCAGTCAGTTCCACGCCGCTCGAGACCATTTTGCCTGCTCTTGAGAGTGGGTGAAAGAGGGGAAAAAAGAAGAAAAAAAGTAGAAAAAAAGTAGAAAGAAGAACGGTAGAGAAGAACGTCGTCGTAATCACCGGATCCTACGGACGCTAATGACTGCGCGAGTTTAGCCTTTTGCGCGCGCCCGCATTCGGCGGCAACTAGCGGGGAATCTGTTATAGCTGCAAAGTCATGTAGGTCCCACAGCACTACTATATTGCTCGAGTTGTTGGCTTAAAAACTTACACCACGTTAAAAACCCAACTACCATGTATTTACTTGTAGTATGGTGCAGTCTCTTGCGTTCTTCATACTGCAGATAATTTCACCGCGAATATGTTTTGCTCGTCAAACAGTGCCAGTTGAGTCGTTAATTTGTTTCGTTTCTAATGAAGATAATCAATTTAATTTGAGAATCGATGAATAAGACATTTTTTTAATGGGTGATTTGAATTCCTAAGCTCGGAGAAACTTAAGTATTTGTCATAACTTTTTAGGTGATTATTATACATTTATTAGCGATTTTTATGACATCCTTTAATGCAGAGAAGAGGAACCACTTAAGCAAACGAGGTTACCGGAAAAACGTGGGGAAACTATTTTTCAATTATGCAGTTTTTTAAAACCTTTTTTTATTAAACCATTAAATAGATTTTTATTTTCGCCGCTGCAATTTTTTCGTCATATAGCGTTTTTTAGTTTGAAAATGAGATTTACGAATACAGAGGTAGAAACAAACATAACTTATTCTAGAATAATATAATCAGTTGTTAATGAATAACGATTTTTTAAATAAATTTATTGTCAGAGAGCCTTCTTATTGCTATATACCATTAAATGTTCTTTGTACATCCATTTTAGGTCCTTAATATGAACAATATATTATGCATGTTCTATATGCATTTATTTTGCATGCATACATGAATATCCAGAACTCATATTATGCAAATACGAATGTCAATGCCAGGTATTAACATATTCGTGAGATGTATAGTCATCCATGAACTTAGACATATATATCGAAAAAATTCAAATTCATATAAGTATATCAAGTTGGAAAATTAAGAAAGTGGTTTCCTAAGAATATATCATACAGGCATTGTAACATTTTTTTTGAGTACTTCGCGATGAGAGGAGAACTTGAAATACTATTTGGGTCCAGGCCTAAAAAAATCTCATACTCGGAGTACAAAACCTTAAACAAAATAAGAGCACGAAGCTGAAATCCATTCAGTTGCTTGATCAGAAAACTACATATTGTAAAAAATGTTATTTATTACATTTTGTGCTGTTGTAACAAATGTAATACCTGTGACAAATAAAAATATTATTTATTAGAGATTGTATTGTGTTGCTTATTACTTTCTCACGATTAAGTCTGGTTGTAAGAAGTGGCTTTTTACAATGCGTGATGTGCTTTTATAATGTTTAATTAGCTGATTGTTTCATGAACAATGGACACCATAATTACTTGGATGCTCGTAAAAATTCTGTTGAAATAGAGAACACGGATAGAACGCAACGATAAAATTGTCAAAATTTAGCAAACGAAAATAAATACACCAACCCGACCCGAATATTTAAACCAGCCTGCATGCTATTGATAGTCAATTTAATAAAAATGACACGAAACTGCCGATTTGCGATACAGAATAACATTCTTAATTTCAATAATAAAATTATATCAATTTGTTGGGATTTTAACAATCAAAACTTAACACACCTAGTAATAAAAATGTATATTACATCCCATTTGCATGCTATCGTTTATGAATTTAATCAAACTGACAGGAAGCTAAAGATTTTCATAACATTCTTCCTTTTAATAATAAAATCATTAAAATTTGTTAAAACATTTAACACACACCGAATAATCGACACGAATATTGAATCTCGCTTTCATGCTGTCGTTAATGAATTTAATAAAAATGACACGAAGCTAACGATTTTCAATGTAGCTCACGCGCCGCAGCGCCTTTTGGATGCAGACGGGTTCATTGCTGATGACTAGGGAGCCCAACCAAGTTTTACGCAGCTAGGCGAAGAGGAGAGGGAGAGGGAGACGCGCGCGAACGATAGAACGGACGGACAGGTCCGCAGGTATTCGATCATCATCCGCGCGCTTCTCCGATGTCCGAAGCGATGAGGATAGCATGCAGAGAGAAGAGCGAGGGGGAGGGAGGGGGGAGGTGGAAGAGACGGAGAGACGAGACGTGTCCGTTCGATCGCTCGGGTACGCCCGGGCCCGCGAGAGAGCTCAGCTCCGGCGAACGTCCATGGAAAAGAAAATGCCGATACGATAGGTCATCTCAAAGCGCGTATTCACGCCGCTTCACTCCACACATCGAGTCGCTCCTAGGCTCCCGTACTGCTCTTATTGCTTCCCTACCCTCTCTGCGCTTCTGCTGGCTCATCCAGTCCGTCACACCAACGCAAGTCGTACTTTTACATATACACGCGGAATATATAAAGCATACGCCGAGCGCATAGAAAAATATAAAAATATTATTCCCTTCTATTCTTCCCGCAACAGAAAAAGCAATAAATGAATATTCAATTTGCACAGATACAAGGAATGTTTTGATACTTGAAATTTAGCAAATAATTCGAAAAAGTTATCACTTGTCTCGGTGTATATTCTACAATGAGAAAAGATATTTGTGGGTTCAAATTACATCAAATTAAGTTTTAGACAGCACACATTTTTTACGACTAAATTGTTAAAAGAATTGGTGTTATATATAGTGTCCATATAAAACTCATAAAACAGAATCTTACATTTAAAAAAATTACTCCCGTGTCTATTGTATATTTATCAAGCAGATGAAAAGTTGAAGAAGTACTTTGAAGTATGATATAGATATATGAGGTTATTGTAAATGTAGCGTGACTCAACACTAACGATTTGGAATAGCGGAATAGGCGACAAAAAGTCCTCGTGTTGCTATCTGATGGTCCACACGGAAAAAAAGGCTTGGTTGGAACTACCAAGTGCTATGGTTATATATGTGCCAGACAATTAATTGGTTAGACCAACCAAGTAATTTGTTATTCTACCAATTTCTTGGTTGGTCTAACCAAGTCACTTGGTTGGTCTAACCACGTCACTTGGTTAGCTTACCAAGTCACTTAGTTAGTCTAACCAAGAAATTGGTAGCGTAACCAAGAAATTGGTCGGACTAACCAATTAATTGTCTGGCGCATATATAACCATAGCACTTGGTTGTTTCAACCAAGCCTTCCTTACCGTGCATTCGGAGTTTTAACCCCGATGTATTTCGTCTGTAAGGATCCACTTAGGCTCCAAGTATAAACAAAGATGTGAGTATGGAAATGTCTGCACTCCGAGCTGACATTAATCGCTGCTTTAATAGATTAATTCAATTTTGATGTCATCAATCGTATATTCACTCGGGCAGAAGTAATTTGTATACCAGTCTACAGCAAGATTGAGAAGAATCGTTCCAATAAGGAATTAATTCAGAGTACGATGTTAAAACCAATGCGATGTATTAATCATGAACCTGTAGAACTGCTTACTTGTGTATTTCGGTTGGATTTTAGTTCAACGAAATAATTGAATATTCAAAACCTTCATCACGGAGATATTATTGCTTTACCACAACTTCTAAGCTAATGTAATCGATTATTTTGCTTCCTCATAGAGGAAACTCACGACTGAATGGGTAGAACTATAAAGCTGAAACTCGGTGCGCTTGGTATTTATTTTCTATTGAAAAACAAGGTAAACACGCTAACTCGTGAAAATCTCATTCTAAAGATATGAAATTTTCCCCACCCTTGCGACCAAGGTTGATCGGTATTGCATTTGGCTACAATTGACAAAACGATTCAAAAGTTATGACTTTTTTTTCTAACTTTTCTGTATTGATTTAACGTTTATAACTCCAAAACGGCGCGACGTATTTAAGTAAAAATGTGCATGGGAGATATTACCCGAATATTATGCAAGTTTAGTGAGAACCAATCTTTTTTAAAAAAGGAAACATCCTGTATGGTGTAACCTTCAAGGTTTAAATGAGAATTTTCATATTTATATATAAATTAAGTCACAATTGAAGTTGTTTGGTTGCTAAATTAGTCCAAGACTAATATTGTGAGTAAAAAGCTGTAGAATTATTTTCCGGATTCAACAAAGCTTCCTATATGAGGAAGCCAAAATTGATCAACATTGTTCCTCAGAGACGTACATTTGTGAAATCTGAATAATAATGAAGAAGTAATGTACAAGGTTACACTTTACACCAATATTTTAAAAATTATTTTAGGAAATCATGATTTTTAATCTTTGATTGTGAAAATGTAAGCATTGATTTACAACATTTACAACAAAGCATATATAGCTATCAATTAGGGGAGGCCGTGGCAGGACGGGACAGTATTTGTACGATATTTAAAAAAATTAATTTGCGTTGATGATTTGCAATATTCTTACGGAGGTTGTATTCCATGATCAATTGAGTATATTCTGTGCAATTTTGACCGAATGAACTCCAGTTAGGCTAGAGTTAGGTAATACAATAAGTTTAAAAATCTAGCAGGCTTCAAGAACTTCTTTCAACGGTCGCAGCGTAGGAACTTTTTAAGTACGATGATAAAATTTAACTTTTGTAACACTTAATTGGTTTTTTACATGTAGTTATTCGAAATTTAATCGAATCCATATATACTTCACTATAAAATGTATTTCCGAGTAGTAACTGAACCTAAGTGACTAAAGTTCGCAACTTTGTAGCGATGGGTAACAACGTAATAACGTTTCTGTCAATCCTGTTGCCTGAGCAACTGTCAGTTGCGATTCAATAGTTACCTCCAATTTTGCTAAATAATTATTTTTTTTACCTCCCTGGTAAATTAAATTATAGAGACGGATACAGATTCACGAGCCAAAGTCCGTATTCGGAACCATAGGATTTGTTAACATCGTTTTCTATCATTTATTTTCACAAGGGCTGATTTATTATCCCGTGCAGAAATTTTCACGGGCGTCTGCGACTAAATACGGGCCCACTGGAGGCTTATCCGTGGAAGCCAGAAATAGGAATCCCGTAGTGGGTCCTACTTGGCCCAACAAAAGCCTCCACAACATAATTTGCGGGCGCTCTCATGGAAGTCATGATAGGGAAACTAATCTTGGTTTCTACTTGGCCCTAAAAAGCGTCGACAACACAATTTACGGGCACTCTCGTGGCAGCCATACTGGAAGCACCGGTACTTAGCCTCATTGGGTCCTGTAAATTCTAGCGTTACACAAAGTTTACCTATTATAGTAGGGAAAGGATTATAGGGCCTGTATAGGAACTTTCATGGAAATTCTTCTAAGTGTATCGCATAAAAAACGGGTGTATCAACCATATGCTGCCATGTTGTTACATTGCCACCGCTGCCGCTGGCAGTAGTGCAAATTCTTTCAAGTAACCCAAAGGTCAGTCCTTGGATGGGCGATCGCCCCACATCCAAATTCATCTTAATAACCCAAGAGTTAGTACATAGTTGGGTGACCGCCCCACGACGGAGTATACCAAGGGATACTTAGAACATACTTACAATACTTACAGTACATAGATGGGCGACCGTCCTACTCCCGAATTTGTCTAAGTTCCTCGTAGGTCAGTGCTTGGATAGGTGACCACGCCACGGCTGAAATTTTTTTAATGCCGCAAGGATCAGTACTAGCGTGGGTGATTGCTCTGCGTCCCAGCTTGTTTAAGTCCCCCTAAGATGTGGGTTTCAGTAATTTTTCAATATCCCTCAAGGGTCAGTACATTGATTGGTGGTCGATCCGCTGTGATAGGATTTTATATATTTCGTTCGAAACCATCTGAATGAATGTAGTCTTGACGCGTTTTCATTTATAGTATACTTCAAAAAGACAATCAAAATCAAAATCGTTTAAGATGTCAATGGCCGGGTGGGCTAAGGCACCCAACAGCCACCCAGAGGATTCAGGCTCGATACCCACCGACAGCAAATAAATTTACTTATGTTTTTTCAGCAATTAATATGTACTCATCAATGCAATAGCTCCGAACATCCAACTTAAAGTGCAAGATAAACCGAAATCAATGAACGCAGATAATTATTTTGTAATTAATTTTTTCGTTTTTTTAGAAGGGTCTTAGTATTTTACGTACTTTAAGATACTTTAAATACTCAAAATACATTTTATAAGTTCTGGAAATTTAGAATTGATAATGTGAGAAGAATAAAGGAATTAAGCAATTATTAAAATAACAGCTTATGAACATTGTATTTATTATCTTTTTACCATTTACATGATTAACGTAGTATATTTTTAAAATCTTTGTGTACGTAACATTTTTAAATCACTATCCACAACGGTGTAAAACGAACAAATTGAACGACTACAGCAGTCGTTTATTAAAAATAAAATGGACTATTTTATTTTTTCACACTATTATATACAATATACAAAACCTTAGATGTAGGAGAAAGTTGGTTGTGGAATCATATTGTTCACTTATGATTTTAACCCTCGTTTGTTTGCATTTTTGGCACTCGGCCTTCACTGACCCATCTGCCGTCGTAAATACCACTTTAAAAATTGTTCCATCCAACAAAACAGATTTCACTTTAGGGGCTTCGGGAACATTTTCTTTTTCCTTCTCGTTCAGCTCCACTTCTTTTATTAGTTATCTTTATCTAAGTAGATTCTTTTCACTTTGGACTCGCCACTCGTCCACTCGAGAACAACGAAAACAGGATCGTCCCAAAATCTACGAGGTTAACTTAAAACTTCTGGCGCGAAAAATGTAGGCGGGAACGCGAGAACGTAGCCGCCGAACATAACCGGTAGATAGCGGTACAGTAAATCGATTTTGTAGCTCGCACATTGAGGGCCATAGAAGTGACGTAGATCGATAAAGTAAACGATCATTGCCTCACAAAGGGCACTACCCAAGGTAAAAAAAGATGAAGTTCGAGCAAGCGATTACCGACTTAAAACCTATAACCTATAACGTCTAATGTCTAACGTATTATGATATTGAAAAGTATTTTGCAGTATGTATCTTGCACGTAAATACAAAATGCTAAATACAATGACAAGTTGTATTCCAAATACATATTTGAAATACGTGTATACCAAAAACTGCCCAAGTCCGACCCCGCCGAGGAATCCTATAAGAGCCCTATACAAATAAGCGGGACAAGCTTATAAAGACAGTAGTTGGATTTCCCTGATGGGCCCCGTAATTAGTTAGGGAAGACTAGACGGGCCCAGTATACGGCCCCGGCCGTATACTTCGACACCGGCAAATTCTTTAAACAAAGTAGTCCATAATTCTAATTGATCCCAGAATGTTCCTTATACAATTTCGAATACAACTGTACAAGAATTTCTACCAACGGCCTTCGGAACACCTTTCCGAAAAACAACAAGTCGAGTACCGCGTAGATTTCTCGGCACCTGCAAAATTTTTTAATGAACCAGTCCATAACTGTAATTGCCTCCAATATGTTCCTTAGACAATATCGAATGAACCTGTAGAAGATTTCTTATTATCGGACCACCGGACAACTTTCCGTACTCCAAAAACTGCAGGTCAAGTTCCACGTTCATCCACCGACCCCTGAAAAATCGTTAAACAAACTAGTCCATAGTTCTAATTGGTCCCAAAATGATCTTTAGACAATTTCGAATAAAGCTGTACAAGATTTATTAATCCCGAACCTCCGGACAACTTTCCGTATTCCAAAAATGACAAATCTAGTATGATGTTGATTTCTCGAAACTTGTATACTATTCAAATTTATAAGTCCATAGTTGTAATTGGATCCAAACTTTACCTAGATGATCTTAAATAAATTCATGCAGAACTAATCACCATCGCACCTGAAGACAATTATTTTACGAGGACAATTATTTTACAATTATTTAAACGTCTTTAAAATCTGTAAATAAAATAGTCCATAGCTCTATATCTAATGACGCACTTAAAATATGAGAAGAATAACCCGAAATACCGGCCATTTAATTTGTTCTGCGTGTGTAAAAAGTTTGTATTATGCAAGTAGTAGGCTTATCGAAGCAACGTCCTGCTCACATTTTACCATCTCCAGAAACGGTACTTGAATACCTGTTTTCTTGTTTTTTTTCTCTAGCCGGTGGATTTTCGACCATCTTGTCAGATAGCCTGTGAATTACGATGGCCTAGTAATATACGCGTTTGTAGGCACTCGGCTCACATTTTTTATAGTTCACATTGTCGTCTTTCGGCTTTCGGACAACAGAACCTGTTGCATCAAAATGGGCGACCTTATTATTTTCACCAACAATATTCAACTGCTCTCGCGAATACATGTGGAACGGTTCGCCGACTCGACGGATGTATGCGTCACCGCTTCGTTGATCCTCTTTACATCGTTGTGGCATATCAGATATATCAGTTGAGGGGACATACCGTTTTTTATCATTCTTCTTTTCTGCTCTCGCTTGTTAATAAGTGTGGACATTTCTCACCTTTAGAGAATCTGGATCAGTTAATAAATTTATGTCGGTATCCTTTGCGATTTCGTCAAACAAATCAGTTGGGCTGATATGCTTCCGTTTTACTTTCACAGCATCTCTTTCAATACCATGCAATTGCTTTAAAATTTGCCTACCCTCGTGAGTTCTCTCCGTTGACTGTCTTATCCCGTGGACTGAAATAGTCGAGACGGACTGGTCAATATCAGTTATTTGAAACTTTAATATTTGGTCGTGACTGTGATATTTACACTGTGCGTAAATTACTGCAGATAGCTGATGTTACGTCTCACGTAACTACACTTACACAGTTCACCGTTAGAAAAACTCCCATCACACACCGTAGGGTCCCTCATTGATGTCGCTATACCCCTTGTACGAACTGAAGACAGGCGGAGTCTTGGGTCAGTACTGATGCCAGAGTTGTCAATACTGGCGGACTACGAAGGACCGATACTGGTGTAAGTAATAATCGAGATTGGTACGGCCTCGGTGTGTTCATCTTTTGTCACCGAGAATCGGGACAGTACTAGTTAGGAGTCTTGGTTCCATACACGTATCTAGAAATGAGCCAAAGGTTATCTCAGGCTTTTCGCCGGTATCGGCTTCTGGCATTGGGCCAACGTTGGTGTGTTGACTCCGGTCCATCTTTTGGCACCGAGAATCGGGACAATACTGGATAGGAGTCTTGGCTCCATACAAGTACCTAGTAATGGGCCAAAGGTTATCTCAGATTTTTCGCCGGTATTGGCTGCTGACATTGGGCCAACGTTGGTGTGTTGACTCCGGTCCATCTTTTGGCACCGAGAATCAGCACAATACTGATTAGGAGTCTTGACTCCATACAAGTACCTAGTAATGGGCCAATGGTTATCTCAGGTTTTTCGCCGGTATTGGCTGCTGACATTGGGCCAATCAGTGGCATCGTACGAAACACTGATATTCAATACTCCGCTAGATGGCGAGCGGTCGAAGCGTTTCTCGCAAGTGACTTGAAGCCTGAACGTATATAAGACTGCAAAGCTGTCCTGAGTTCGACTACACACGAGGGGTTTACCCTTCGTTGACCTAGCGAAATGTACTATCTCGACACCAAGGGAAAACAACAACAGGTTTCGCTCGATTCCTCTGAAGAATTTCATTAAGAGTTTTTCAACGATTTTTCTGTTTAATGAACGGAATCTTTTCACGATTCTCTTAAAGACGCTTTTCAAGATTCTTTCGAAGATTCTTTGAAAGATTCTCAGAACGCATTCGGATAGAAAGAATCTTGAAAAGAATCCTGGAAAGAATCTTGCTCCGGATCCTATACGTGATTCTTTTCAAGATTCCTTTAAAGATTCTTTCAAAGATGCTTTCAAGACTTTTTTTAAGATTCTTCACAAGATTCTTTTTTTTCTACGCGGTACTGAGTAGAACCGCGTAGTATAAGGCCAGTACTGAGATAACACTCCGCTTTGTTCCTCAATAGTTTGTATGCCAACAACATGACATGTTTCAGCCCAGCACATACCCAATACAGAGACGACTTTCGATTTTACATCTCGATATTTGTTTGCCAATAATGTGAAATGATTCAGTCCAACATATACCTAATATTACGACGATTCTCGGTTTTGCACCTCCATAATTTCAATGCCAATAAGGTAACACGTTTTAGCCCAGCACATACCCAGTATTGGGATAATACTCGGTTTTGTGCACCGATAGTTTGTATGCCAATAACATGATATGTCTTAGCCCAGTACATACCCAATATTGTGGATTCAGTACTGTCCATACGCGTTAGCACTAAGATAGTTGGTTGGGACAACTGTTTTTTTTGTTACTGCAACTAAATCGTTTTTTCCATGCATAATCTATATACGAGTTTCATACAATATGAGGAAGCTCTGTTGCGGAAATACGGGGCGGGGTTAAAGTTCCAAATGGAAAATACACGAAGGTCTAAAATTCCGAAAATTAATATCTCACCTACATTTTTAAAGAAATTCGCTAGAAAACATTTCGTCAAAAATGTAGGTGAGATATTAAATTTCGGAATTTTAGACCTTCGTGTGTTTACCATTTGGAACTTTAACCCCGCCCCTTCTGATAGCAATTTGCCAACGTCTGACATTTTGTGAGGCGCATCCGGGAGGCAATACACACTAATTTTATACTATTCACTTCCGATTAATTGTCTGCGACTGGACACTGCCTTCGGATCGCGCCAAAGCGATTTCCGAAAAGTAAGAAAATGGCGGCTGACCGGGCATAAGATCGCCAGGATTGGGTTCTTAGCAACTATAATTGGTGCGGCAACGATTTCAGTTGGCTGTGCGACATCGCACCAACGTTGGTTACACTGACAACTATAGTTGGTTACAGTACCAATAAAATTTGTTGCCCAACTCTGTAACATCCTAAATACTATTTTAGTAGTTGTGTCAAGCAATTGGGTTTGTTGTATTTGCTATTCACGTCAACTAACTTTTCATAGTGGACGGAACTAATGCTAGGTTGCTGCAATAACGAAGCCGATAGTTATGGTAACTAATTTATGCCTAAGTAACAAACTATTAGTTGCCTCAACTAAGTATTGTTTTACCATGTTTTTGTGTTCTATTCGTGAAACATACAACGAACTTCTTTTTCTTCTCACCATCCCTAGCGGACCAAACAATCGAATTTCAACCGTATTTCCAATCGGGTAGATCTGAGCCACAAAAACAACCAATAATTTTTATCGACCCAACCCAAAAACCAAGCAAGCTTTGAAAAGCTCGCACCTTACGGACGGGTTTGTCCCCAGGTTATTGAAACACGGGTTCAACCAGGTTTCCAACCGTCGAAGAAAATATTCACTGGTTGCCTCCGGGTTAATCAAACCCGGGTCGAACCGTCGAACGAAGCACCGAACGGTTGGTCCCCAGGTTTTTCGAACCCGGGATTCCAACCACCGACTGGTTGGTCCTCGGGTTTCTCTTGAACCCGGGTTCTACCGTGATTCTGGAACCCAGATCCAACCGGTCAAAACTCGGAGAATATAAAAGGACCTGTTCTATCTTCATTTGACTCGGAATGAAAATGTTAAACAAGAAAAAGACTCAAACAAAAATTAATGCAACAGATACAAAAAAATGAAACGCTTACAATGCCTAGCTGACAATAAAAAAATCGATAACAACTTTTCGACGGTTGGAATCCCGGTTGTACCCTGGTTCGAAAAACCCGAGGATCAACCTGTCAACGGATAGAACCCTGGTTGGACCCGGGTTCGAAAAACCTGGGGACCAACCGACCGGTGCTTCGTCCGACGGTTGGAAAACCGGTTGAACCCGTGTTCCAACAAACTGGGGACCAACCTATTCGCAAGCTGCAACCTTTTGAAAACTAGATTGGTTTTTGGGTTGCGTTGTTAAAAATTATTGGTTATTTTCATAGCTCGGTTCAATCCGATTGGAAGTACGATTTATTTCGGGTTTTCACAGTTATTTTCGCGATTATTTGATCTGCTAGGGATACTCGTCTTTTCCACCAGTCGTGGCGTAGAATATATTCGATGATACCAAAAATAGCTTATCCCAGAAGAAAAACGGATCTTCCTTTTTCTTCAACGTGGTTGTCAACCAGAAGTATCAACTTTCCGAATCATAAATCCACCAACCTCATCAAAATCGACGTATGATTCGTCAATTTGTTCGTTTGTCATGAATTGTCCGAGGTACAATTTCTTTTCAGGACCCTGTAACTCTTTTATCCGTGTATCCCTTTTACCCTTGTACGCTTTTTAACACCACAGGACTAATCTGCGGTTACGATTGAATCGCACTGACAGTTGCTCATGCAACATATTTGACATATACGTCCCTTCGTTGATGCTCATCGCCACAAAGTTGCAAACTTTAGTTACATTTGAAGCTTTAGAATGAAAAATTTCGCATCGAAAATCGGTCTCCCCTACGTGATAAAATAATCTAATGTTGTCGATCAGGAAACATGCATCTAAAGGGACAAAAGTGTTTCCTAGGGCATAAATTTTGTTCATCATCTTACTGTGCAACCGATAAGTAAACATTTGTGTGCAATATATTTTTGTAAAATCTACAAAACTATTTTATTTAATTCCTTCGCATAGTTGAGTTCATCACTGACGCATCCACATTTTACGCCCGAGAAATCTAGAGGAGATAGGCATTGTAACGAATTTTTATATCACAAGAAAACTCATGTAAGTACTAGTTCGTACATTCAGCGTTAAGTAGCAACCAGTGCAGATACATGTGGTAAGCATCTAGTGTAGGTATGAGAGATACGTGCGCGCAGAATTTAATCGCTTGATCCGATGGTGTGTGTGTACCCGCTGTGAAATATCGTGAATATAAGGCGAGTAGAAGGCAGGAGACGTGATCTCCGAGAGCACTTTTGCACGCACTCGCTCGCACGCATCATCGGCTGATGCAAGTATATATGCATAGCATGCACGCGTGAGTGAGTGCGTGCGTCCGCCTCGAGACCGCAGCAGCATTAAACCTCGATATCTGATCGTGCGCGTAGTCGGTGCAACATCTTCGCACGCCTCATAGTCAGGGCAGGTCCAGGCATACTCCGCAGCCTCTCATCTTTCTCTCCCTCGGCCGTCTCCCCTTAGACTCTCCTCGCTCTCGCTATACGCTCACGATAAATCGGAGGCTCGTCCGGCGACGTCCGACATGCCGACGCCTGTTGATCCCCGCGCGCGCCACGGCACCAGCGCATCGCGGAATGAACATCATCCCCCTTTTTCTCTTCGATATACACGGACTTCCAGTCAAGCCTGCCATCCACTACCTCTTTCACGCTACTCCTTAAGATATTCCTTGTCTCTCGTAATTCTGACTCTCCGATGATAGCGGCATTGCAGGCAATGCCACTCTCGCTCGAAAGTTTTCGCCTACGAGCTCATTTGCTATATTCCTTTTAGTACACTAGCAACTTAAATGCATCACTAAGCTCGCATGTCAGTGTCAGATATAATTCTGCCGGTGTTGGATGAATTGATTAGATGGGGCAATTAGCTTTTGAAGTCGATTTTGATAACATTGCTAATGATTAGAGCGTATATCAAATTGTTAATCACCTTTCATCTTTTTGTAAAATACCTCGTGTTTGCAAAGTTATAGAAATTTGAAAACACATTTCATAGACTAATTATTTGAACGCACCGAAAATGCCCGAATTTGCTCGAACTCATCGGTGAAGTCACAATGTGTTATTGCCAAACGCGTAATGCGCACTGCAACTCGATTTTTTATTTAATTTTATGGTTTTTTTTAATAATGAATACAAAGAGAGAATACAAGTAGATGCGCAGTCGGTGTGTGGCTTCGGCGTTCCCCAGAGTTAAGCATCATTTTTTGCCGTCGTAACTTGGATAGGTGACCGCTTAGCTGCTCACCGGCTTGCGCGCTAACTGCTGAGCGGGAGGCAGTATTTCTGAGTTTCTAATATATTGTTATACAGTACAAACTCAGGAAAAATAAAGTAGTGCATTAAAGAAGTGGCTGCGGGCAATATTTTAGAGGGGGCTCTACAAACGAAGGATAACGGGGAAAGGGGAAAGGGGGGAACATATAAGCCTGAATAAGGCTTACGGATGAATAACCTAATAAATAAATCATAAAAGTTCAGCCCGCAACCTATTGCCTGGTCTCCATACGATTCTCGTGATGACCTTTAATAATTGTTCATCATTATGTTATTTAGTTCTCATATTTAACAGACTTAGAGAACGAACGAGTAAAAATAAAATGATTACCAATAAATCGACTTATATTGGGCTTTTGCATTCCTACCCTCGAGCACCACAAACATGTCAATTTTTGACAGATGTCTCGAATCAACTTTGGCGAAACCTGCTTGTAGGCGATTTGCCATATTTTTTTCGATTTTTTTCTCGAAAATTCGATGAAAACCATTCCACGAATCTACTATGAGAACGACGTCTCGAAGCACGCGGTAAAGAAACAGCATCGTGATGTCTCATATTGCGTTTTCATCAATTTGAATTTCGATTAATATTTAAACTTTGATATTTAATAAATATAAACAATTTGTTTCTATTTTCATGACTCAGTTTCATAATGAGACTTATTTAAGGGGAGGGAGTCAGGTAAAAAAAATTGAATTTTAAAATTCAATATGATCCAAATTCTCTTGCATATAAAAATGGTCAGTGAACTATGTTGTTGGTACTCGATGAAAGGATTTTTTACTGTTGTCTAAATTACATATGCCTTTCAGTATTAACTTAAGCAAAGATCTTAGGTTTTCCACTCTGCGCGTGATTCACACCAAACTGCTAGGCAGATTGGGCTAGTTGACGTCTCATTTTCTTTTTTACAAAAAGATACACCGGCTAAGCGGAGCAAAATATTTTTTTTTCATCCTGAAAGTAAAGTTAATCAATGATTTAGGAAATAGCATAAAATTTATTTATTATAAATTATGCCACTTAAAAACTATTACCTTTTATTAATACTAGTTCCATTTAGCCGGTGTATCTTTTCATGAAGAAGAAAATGAGATGTCAACCAGCCCAATCTGCCTAGCAGTTCGGTCTGAATCACGCGCAGAATAGGTTTAAAACCAAGTTTCGGCAAATGGCATCTAAAGCTTACCACTCAAATAAAAATTGTTTATGCTGTTTTCACCTTTGGGGCACCTTAGTACCTTTGATGAACAAAATAAAAATATTATTTGCAAGTCAGATTTCAGAATATTAGTAATTATTTTACAAATAAATGTTTTTTTTATTAACAAATAAATAAGTAAATGAATGCATAATATTTTAAAAAACCTGAGAATAACACTGGGATGATATCGTTTATTGACAACATCACTGACAATTTGTCCAGAGTTGAAACATTCAGAAATGTACTGCAAACGCATTAAATCACCACTTCAAAAGAAATAATACATATTTGAACACTTCTGATGATTGTTAATTCTGTTTTAAACACTGTTAATTTAAAAAAAACAGCGAATGGCCAATGGAATTAAGCTAATAACATAATATGAACAAAAAATAAAAACGTCAATTAGAGGTTATGTCGCTTGAGTGTAGCAGAAGTCAATTTCCCGGCAGTAACACGCTGCGCATGCGATGCGCATCAAACTATCATAGCGCATGCCCCGTTATTCGCGCGAATTCAAATATGATGTAAATAGTACTTGTTGCATTGGAGACATCACACTGTCATCGCATCGTTTATATCGCGTTTCATTAATTGTTTTTGAAAATGGTAAACAGATAAAAAATTATTTACAAATACGTAATTAATCTTTTTATCTATAGAAAAAAATTAATTACTAAACAGGCATATTGCAGAAATCGGCAATTTTTTGACTTTATGTCTAAGATTTTGAAGGTTCAGAGATCACCCTTAACTAAACAAAGCTGCAGAAAATGAAAAAAAAAGAAAATTATTAAATTTAAAAAAAAATTCAACACCCTTAATTATTTTGTGTCAACAAAAAATCGGCCTTAACGTCCGCATATAAAAACAATAAATAAATAAAATAGTTTAAAATTTAAATATAATATTCTGATAATTTTTTACGATTTTTGAGAAAATAAAATATAAATGGTACCGTAGGACTTGACCACTTTTGCGAATTTCGGCTTATAACTTTACTAACACATAGATTACATGGAAATGAACATTTTTACAGAAAAAAAATCGATTTTTTTACATTTTTTACCTGACTCCCCCCCCCTTAATCAGCCAAACGAAATTACTGAATTAACATTTTCATAAAAATCCCAATTATCACATCCAGAACAAAGTCTAGTTAAGGACATCCGTACCAGAAACGCAATGGGGTACGGGTGAGGGACGCTGGGCGCGATAGTCACTTTGCCAGAGAGAAACTCGTGCTAAATACGTGAATTAGACAGAGATGGAAGCCGAACATTCTTTATTCATTCAAACAATTTTTTAAATTATACCGTTAATCATCATTTTCATTCGATTCGAACAGGAATTGTATACGGGTATACGGATATCCTTAATGTAACTAAATCCATATATTAAATTTGTCTTTTTTTATAAACTAGAAAATGATTCCCATGAAACGTACATGTATTTTACTGAAATGATATCGACTATATTTATTTATTTTAATGAACTCTCATAAAACAACGGACACTGAAGCAAAATACAATTTGTTGCTAGGGAATGTAATATACACCGAGAGAAAACGTTTCATTGATTCACGGAATCTTTGCCAATGAAATACTTGAGGTTCAATACTATCTTTTCTTTGAATGATCTCAAATGAAATGAAAAGTAGTGACGTTGAATCAATGAAACATTTCTTTAAACCTTCTTCTTTGACTTCAAAGAAATGTATATTTAAGCCAAGTATGTTCTTTTCATAAGCAGCATTATTCGCGGTCATAACTTGGATGGGTGACCGCTTTGTCGCACTTTACGTCCCGTAAACAAGATTCTTTTTCTGAGTTTTCATCTCGTATGAACGCAGTACCCGTCGAAGGCAAGCTTTCTCAAGATAACAGCAAGATGAAATTTTCACATGAGTATTATGCGTCAAAAAATATTCTAATTTCAACCGAACATCGCGTTTTTTTTTCAAATGAATTCATGTAAGCTAGATATTACCTTCCATGAAAAGTAAAGTTGTCAAATTGCGGAAGAAAATAGTGGTTCCCATCGACGCCACAAACCCACAGAAGTTTGTGTCTTCCAATTTGAAGAATGTGTCTTGGAAAATCAGCTCGTTTAGCGTTACGACAATCCTGGACGAAGTCTCCCTGCAGAAACGCAAGTATCCGGCCTAACCCGACATCGAACCAGGATAGATACTAATTACAACGGTTACTTGCACGCGGGTAGCAAAAAGTTGATTATCCCGGACGAGTGGAGCGAGCCGGGCGATAGAGACGAGAGGCAAAGGAATATAGGAAAGCAGAGGGTGACCGCGGTAGAGAAAATAGAAGAAAACATCGCGCGAAAAAGCAACGAAAAAATGCTCATTGCCAGGAAGGAAAGAAAATAAAGGCATACACGGGAGTATCCAAGTTCTTCTTCGCTACTAGAGGCAGTGGCGATAGTTGCTATATAGCTTCAACCGGCGCGAATAATCGTTTGCCTCTGCTTCGATCGCTACTGCATTCGAAGTATCCAGTGACGGATTCTGAATCCGTGCAGAATTCTCTAATGTTCTTTGTAGCGCCTGTGGTATTGCATTTCTTTTCTCATATTTATATTCACGCTTAGAATCTGAAACGTTAATTACAAGAATTCCATAAATACGTTATGAATAATAATTAATTCATTTTAAAAAGTAATAAATAAATTCTGTGATTCACTATATTATGCGATGAAAATACAACTCGGCGTAATTTTAGGATAAGCCGGATTTTATAGACACGATAAAATAGACGAGTTGAGACTTCATACAATTTCGCTTCAAGAGTGAAATTGTATGAAGTGCAGATGTTTTCACATCGATGAAGACCTTTAAGCTGTTTGAAGCAACTTTACAAGATATAACACGAATTCTAATAGGACTATAACGATTTTTTGCCACACTTTTCACCGTTTCACTCGATTAAATGTAAAAAATCTGTTAATTAAACGTGAATTAATGTATTTTGCACTGTAAATTGTCAAATCTTTGCTAAAATTAATATACCGGGCATGAGAAAAAAAAACTTTATATAAAAATTACAAAACTCGATAATAAAAGTGTCGTTTTATGAATAACTTTATGAAAATTAATGAATTATTGTGAGAACTTATTTACCACTGTGAAAAATTATTAAAAAGTCTTTAAACATTCGCTTATCTAAAATCCCGCGAAAAATCATATAGCACGCAGTTTTTCAATACTTTTATAATCACTTTCTGCATAACGATAAAAAATGAGCATGCTATTGTAAAATCTGGCGTCAGAGAGGCGGTCATCTCCATTTTGAAGCCGCGGATTCTTAGTACCCGCAAAAACCACCTAAAGTGGATGTTGTCCCAGTTATTGGTCATAAACCAGTGCGTTGACTATACATTTTGCTATAGTCAAAGCACACACTATTTCCATTATCTTCTGTGCCAATGGGGGATTATAGAAAGACTTTCAAAAGTTCTTCTTAAGCGACTTTAATTTTATCTCGGAATTTGCATAATACCTATTTACAGTAAACATTATGAAAATCTGCAAATTTCCCGTACACTATTTCTGGTAATGTGAAACGAAAATATGGTCGACATTTAGGTTCAGCCTATGCATGAAAGGATCCATAACGTACATGAAATGTCAGAGACTTTTCAGAAAGTTCGAAGTACAGATTTGCTACAATACTACTGGTGCAGACATTCTTTTTTATTAGCCGTTACTTGAAAATTAGAAGATCATGAATGAGATTGAAATTCAAGAAACGGTTTGTGCATAGAAACTTGCACTCTTGGGACATTAATTTCCGAACCAATTTTTTTACAGTTTTATTTCAACTTAAAGACTGAACTTTTACAACGGTCGTAACGATTTTTAAAAAACTTTTATGCGGATTTCATCGACTGTCACAAAGACTTTAACGCTTTATGAGGATGATTTTAGCAGGCATAGCTCGATAAAGATTACCAAATAAAAAAATTATTTTTGTTTTACGCTGGTAAAAATTTTGTTTACAACCTTCCATTGCGGGTATAGGAAGTTCTTTTACATAAACTGGTGTAAACAATTCGACGTGCAAATAAAATGTACAATTACAATATTTTCTAATAAATCCTATGAAAATTATGAAATTTAATAAATTCATTCGTAAATTTACTATACTCGTGAATTAAATTTAACATATCCGTTGACGAATCAAATTCCCGGTAATGTAAATTTGCAAACATTGTTAACAGTGATACTACAAAAAGAGATAAACAAAGTAAATAATGTGTGTACTGCCACTTCCAACTTAGAAAGCGAGGCGTTGGATTGAAATACAATCTTATAAAAATGAGCCGCAGAAATAGTCGATAGAGCGGAAAGAGTGCGTGAGGCAGGTAGGCTGCACGCGGAAGGAATTTAGCCACGACATTCACTCTTTCTATGTCGATGCACACACACTCAAACATATAAAGAGATGGTGTGCGGGACGCGAGAAAATCAGGATATACTTTCATGGCAAATTATACACCGCTTGAGCGTGTTAGTTCAAGTGTAATTGAGGCGAAGTATGAAATAGATGAGGGTAGAGAGTGTAGTACAAGTAACTATACAGTAGCGAGAGAATAGCGCCCAGTTTTTATCACCTGTGAATTACGATACTTGCAGTGAATTGTAAAGCTCTGGAAAATTATAGTTCTGAGGTGTGTGCATTTATAGTATGGATGTTAACGAAGCAAGCGAGGCTTCCCAGTGCACTTGCTAAAAAATCTTCTGCTTCTAGATCTAGAATTTTCAACCTACTTTTTTCAAAATTTGAAGCGTAACAAAGTAGAGTCCTCCAGACGTTAAGTGGAATTTGAGTGACGGTCTAATACGAATTTTATTTATTTGGGCCATCACCAAATGGAGTTGAATAAAACATGATATTATCAGCATCGTTGCTGAATATTATGTATATATGGGGCATTCCATCCCGCTTCGACCTGGGTCTGACTCTCGACCTCCCCGATGTGGCGCGTAATTTTTTGTAGGATTGGTTAGACTATCAAATGCACCAGATTTTTTATTTCTATTTGACCTATGCAAACATTTTTTTAAACATTTTTTTAAGGTAACATATCGAATACCAAAATTTACACATCTGGAAAATACTTTATTGAATATCAAATTTTTCTAGCTTATAGCTAAAGTGGGCAAAATTTTTCTACTTATAGTTTTTAAGCTTTTTTAATTTAAGAAATTATAAAAAAATAGTAATCTACTACAAGCGATTGACCAAATGCTTATTTATGTAAACTCGGGTTTTTCAGAACTACTTCAGATTTTTCTGAACTAAGACTATTTCAACACCATACAAGCCACATTCTAGTACCAGCAGGCCATTATTAAAAAATCTGAAAAATACTCTGTTGAATATCAAAATTTTATAACTTGCAGCCAAAGTGGGGAAGATTTTTCTTCATATAATTTTTACGGTTTTTTGTTTTTTTTTTAATTTAAAAAAAATATTAAAAAATCAATCTACTATGGACGACTTGTCAAACATTTCTGTATATGAAACGGCATTTTTCAGAGTTTTTCAGAAAGCTTGAAAACTATAAGAAGAAAAATCTTGCCCATTCTGACTATTAGCTAGAAAATTTTGATATTCAACAAAGTATGTTTCAGAATTTTTTCAGATTTTTAAATTATGGCATTCAATATGCCACTTAAAGAAAATATTTGCATAGAAAAAATAAAAATAAAAAATCTGGTGCATTTGAGGGTCTAATCAATCCTACAAAAAATTACGAGCCAAATCGGGGAGGTCGAGGGTCAAACGTAGGTCGAGTCGGGATGGAATCCCCCCCCCCCCCCCCATACATATGTATTTACCACTCGTAAGATGATGCCTTTTATGCCAATTACGGGAAGTCAACTGGTAATCTCTGTGCAAAATCGATTGGTTTTACGCTAACTACGTTAACGAACCTTTGATTTGGTTCTGTTTGTCCCTGATTAACTGATAAAGGATGGGTACCGTTAATTAATCGAGAAGTAAACATATTGAACATATTATAATTTTTAATAAATTACGCTGGTTTGCAATAAGTTGCAAGCTTTATCTCTTGAACGGACGGATATTAATCGATACAACTTGCACCACTCACATTGATTGTCATGCCAAGATAGCTTTGGATTTATACGAAATATGAAATATTTTCATTTTTTACATTTTATCCCCCCCTAAAACGATGGTGACGTTAATCGTCAGTTTCGTTGTGTTTTGATTCGGTGTCTCTCGAAAGCAACTGATGGCAAGATCAGACTTTATTTAAACTTTATTAAAATAGTTAGTAATATTATGACACAATGGAAAGAAATAGAAATTAAAAAATGCAACAACGATAAATATTAAAAAGAGCTTCATGGAACAAGAGTTGATTATTTAATTCGAAGAATAGATAATCCATTTTAAGTCTAATATATATTTTTGATAATTTTAGCCCGTCTTCAAGAAATATCGAATGTGCGTCGGATGTTTGAAAAAAAAATGAAAAGCTTATTTATAGTCTTTTGCCACACGCCGTTTTTTTAAATGATGAAAAAAGAAACTAATTTAACAATTATTGCGACTGAATTTTCCTAAACCCAGGTCAACAATTTTCTTATTTCTTGTTGCATGAAGATTTACAATGCTAGCCCGTTGTTACCTTCGAAAAAGGAAAAAAATTAATTGTGACAACTAATTTTAGCCAACAGCTCGAAAAAAACCGAATTTACGACGAAAATATTAAGAAAAAAGGCTATTCAGTATATTTCACACATACAATTGTGAAGCCCTGTATTCGCCAACTATCCTCTCTTTAAAAAGACATGGCACATCGAACGCGAAAGACTGAAGCCGCTTTTCGAGTCTTCCGATTGGTCGGCGACGGCTGTTTCAGAGTCAACTTCAGTCTGTCGAGAGTGCCGCTGCAAAGTCGCCGCATGTGGCGCGCATTTTGACCTGTCGCTTTCGCTGTTCTGCCATGGCCGCTGGAGAGTCACATATCGCCAGTGACTTTAATGGCTGCCTTTTTCGTAGTTGTGATATTAAATAGAACTATCTCCATACAAACAAAAAGTAATCGATGAATAGATCATTATTTTGGCATAGAGGTTTGAAAGGTTCTCTCTTTTTTATTTCTAAACAAAAGCGACGCTGATCTTGGCGATGAATATGGTTGTAAATACGTAATTCTTTTAGAAATAGAATTTATAATACAATTGACTTTGTAATTATATTTTTGAAAACAATAAATTGCAGCGATTATAATATCCTCTTAAAAAAACAGCACATTGAAAGTAATTATTTTATGGGATGAAATAGGAACGCTGTCCATTAAATATATCAGTTCTGAGGAATGTCCAATAAAACTGCCTTTTTATAGCATCTGAAATTGATGGTGATAGGTAGAGCGGTTTGAAAGAGGATATGTAATGATTATATTAAAAGTATGTCATGAAAGTAGCGTAATTCTGACTACCTGCTATTTTGGGTAGACATATATATTGATTCTTCAGGATCGCTTCAGCTAAAAAAAGACGCAAAGTCACCAAAGCATAGGACGCGCGGAGCGCGGACGTTGTTGCTAGTTTTTAATATAAATGGGCAACTATAAATGGTCTTAATATTTTGAGTACGTGAATATTTGGCACTTTTACATCTTAGCCAGATATAACACTACACTGAGAGGAAAATATAGTAGAATAGTAGGTCGAAGTATATCGACATAATTCCCAGGAGGGACGATCATATCGATTGGTACTGAAAACTATGTATTTGATTAGTTGAGCTATTATTATATTTGCCGCTATTTTTTTTCATTGTCGTAACTATAAAGTATACTATACAGTATAGTTCCCACCTGGGAACTATACTGTATGATAAAAATATGGTAGAAGTATAATATTGTTGTTTCTCCTGTACGTCACGACGTAACTTCGCAAAATATTTCGAAAATACTTAGAAAATTTGCTTCGGAAACTTTATCATAAAGATTCATACTATGAAAGAAAGAATTTAAATGAGAATCGCCGCGCCAGCACTGGACAGTTCAATCACTGGCCAGGTGGTCGGGGATTAAGAAGATATAACAGTCGACGAGTTCTCGCGTTGTCGATGACAAAAGTAGAGAGCCTAAAATCTAACAGGAGGCTTCTGCCCTGTTCAACCAACTTTTGGTCGGACAGAAATGAGTTCTGTTGGGAAATCCTCCAACCACCTAAGAACCATAATTAGCACCCCTCAAATGGGACTAATAAAACGACTGATATCTCCCCCGAAAAACTGATAATCAAATAAAGATTTAGCTTTATTTCTCAGAATTTCGGCTTGAGATTGAAACTCTCCAAAAAAATTGTTTGGCACAAAAATGTCGGTGATCTCATTTATTATATTACTAAAATTAATTATTGTTCAGTTTCAGTTTTCTCCATTGATAATTTTTCCGACGTAATCGATCGAGAATAAAGAAGAGTCGACTATGACAAATACTCTTCCTCCAAATAAAGAGTGATGAAATCTTGACAAATTAAGCAATAATGTTTTAATCATTAAAGCTGGAATTTATAAGAACAATTAAAGAAATTATATTATTTAAGAAAATATATTTTGACCACAAGCATGACGTTTCATGAAATATGTAGCAACAGTTATTAAAATTATTTGCGTTATTCGATCTTCCAGTTCACTATATAATAACCCTCGCGAGACACATGGGCATAATTTATTCTGCAATCGAAATAGAACGGGAACATCCGATACGAAATTCGCCAATCAGATGTGAGACTTAATCTCAGCCAACCAGAGGACACGAGGAACAATGGGAAGCAAGTATGATCTTGCTAGGGGACATGTATAGGTGAAGCGGTTGCTAGACTGACCGTAACACCTTCGATGTGTATCGATATTGAAGAATCATATGTCGCCCTCCCAAACTTCCGAATGACCCGCGGGGACGCATCTGGTAGCCACATTAAGGGGAGGGAGTCACGTCAAAAAAATTGAATTTGAAAATTCAATATCATCCAAATTCTCTTGCATATAAAACTGGTCAATGAACTATGTTGTTGGTACTCGATGAAAGGATTTTTTACTGTTGGCTGACTTGCATATGCCTTTCAGTATTAACTTAAGCAAAGATCTTAGGTTTTCCACTCTGCGCGTGATTCAGACCAAACTGCTAGGCAGATTGGGCTAGTTGACGTCTCATTTTCTTCTTTACAAAAAGATACACCGGCTAAGCGGAGGAAAATATTTTTTTTTCATCCTGAAAGCAAAGTTAATCAATGATTTTGAAAATAGCATAAAATTTATTTATTAAAATTATGTCACTTAAAAACTATTACCTTTTATTAACATTTGCTCCGCTTAGCCGGTGTATCTTTTTATGAACAAGAAAATGAGACGTCAACCAGTCCAATCTGCCTAGCAGTTTGGTCTGAATCACGCGCAGAATAGGTTGGAAACCAAGTTTCGGCAAATGGCATCTAAAGTTTATGACCTAAAATTTTTTTTTTGCGCTGCTTTTACCTGTGGGGAATCTCAGTACCTTTGATGAACAAAATAAAAATATTATTTGCAAGTCAGATTTCACAATATTAGTAATCATTTTACAAATAAATGTAATTTTTTAATAACAAAAAAATAAGTAAATGAATGCATAATATTTTTTTAAACCTGTGAATAACACTGGGATGATCTCTTTTATTGACAACATCACTGACAATTTATCCAGTGTTGAAACATTCAGAAATGTACTGCAAACACATTAAATCACCACTTCAAAAGAAATAATACATATTTGGACATTTCTGATGATTGTTGATTCTGTTTTAAACACTGTTCATTTAAAAAAACAGCGAACGGCCATTGGAATTAAGCTAATAACATCGTATGAACAAAAAATAGAAACGTCAATTAGAGGTTATACTGCTCGAGTGTAGCAGAAGTCAATTTCCCGTCAGTAACACGCTGCGCATGCAATACGCATCAAACTATCATAGCGCATGCTCCGTTATTCGCGCGAATTCAAATATGATGTAAATGTTACTTGTTGCATTGGAGACATCACACTGTCATCAGATCGTTTATATCGCATTTCACTAATTGTTTTTAAAAATGGTAAACAGATAAAAATTTATTTACAAATACGTAATTAATTTTTTTATCTATAGAAAAAAATCATTAAAAAACAGGCATATTGCAGAAATCGGCAATTTTTCGGCTTTATGTCTAAGATTTTAAAGGTTCGGAGATCATACTTAACTAAACAAAGCTGCAGAAAGTGAAAAAAGATAATTATTAAATAAAAAAATAAAAAATCAACACCCTTAATTATTTTGTGTCAACAAAAAATCGGCCTTAATGTCCGCATATAAAAACAATAAATAAATAAAATAGTTTCTAATTTAAATATAATATTATGATAATTTTTTAAGATTTTTGAGAAAATAAAATATAAATGGTACCGTAAAACTTGGCCATTTTTGCGAATTTCGGCTTATAACTTTACTAACACATAGATTACATGGAAATGAACATTTTTACAGAAAAAAAAAATTCGATTTTTTTACATTTTTGACCTGACTCGCCCCCCCCCCCCCCCCCCCCCCCTTAAAAATAGACTCTAGAAATAAGTTAGGAGAAGGTGTACACAGTTGTATAAAAGCAAGGGACGAGAGGGTCTCGGCCTGCTCCTGCAGCGGGGGCTCCTGCTGCTCCGCCTCATCTTCCACGTACCACCCGGTCTTTATTACGGTCAAAGGTATTGTCACTTCTTAACCCATTGTTATACAAGCAGTCTTCATGCTTTGAACGATCTTTGATAAAACTTGCGTGGATTTTCCGATTGTAACGCGACTCGTGGATTTTGAAGTCAGAAACTTTTTCTACATCATTGTATTGAAAATCGACACCAATTTATTAAACCAGCGTTTCACATTTTATTGTTTATTTAACAAATATTGATTTACGTTTGCGCTATAATTTTTCTGGAATAAATAACCATCAAGCTGCAAATTAAATATCTCTCGTATTTGATTTCGTCATCCCGCGATTTTCAAATATCCAAGACTTCGACGGAATTGTCATCTGAATAACAGACCAGATCCCATATCCTCGTCCCACATCCTCGTCGCATAAGAACATCAGTTACACGGTAAATATCACGTAAGTACAAATTATTATAACGTAAGTTAGAAAAGTATATCAGCATAAATACACAACTTATCCTAGTTTTCACCTCTGCAAAAGTAGAATCTTCAGCCTAATCCTGGGTTATTTTTCGAAAGATTAGACCCGAAAACAGGCTTGCGCTAACGATACTATCGACAGTTGTAGTCAAGGGAATATTTTATATTTCTTAACTAGCGCACGGTAAAATTCTTTCGTTAACGTGCAAAACGTGTAAGATTGTCGAAATTAATTAATTGTTGCAAACTTGACGTAACACAACCATGCATTTTTTCTCTCAGTGTACCAAATTAAGTCTCAACTAGAAAACAAGTCTCCGCTAAAACGTTACGTCCGATACGTACCGTCCGGAAAGTAAGAAGGGAGAACTGCCATCATTGGACAGTTGCACTAATGATCCATCCGCATTTTTCATATCAAAATATAAATATATGCCTAGTAGAATTCGCATGGATACGCCCAGAAATCAAGGGCATGATAGAACCCTTAACTTATTGTAAAAAAATTCTTCCTTTTTGGACCTCTTGCATATCCCGCAGAGTATTAAACGCACATTAATAGCCCTTTGCACATAGTAAAAGTAGACTCACCCTTTACAATTAGCAATCGATCGCTTGTCATAAAACTTTTATTTTCGAGGATTTACTATGGTTTGGTTAATAAACCACGGGACCGTCACGAATGGACCAGTTATTTACGAGTGCACGACGTTTTGAATTCTGCACCCTGTGATCAACAATATCAAATAAAACATCGGTGGCGATTTACTAAAGCGAAAAAGATAAATCTAGTGGGACTAACGACGCAGTGAATACGACAACCATTGTGACTTTCAGGTCAAGAACACCGGCAGGGCCAGAAAAACAATGTAAGGAAGATCCGTCGTCATTGGACCACTCAAGGAAAAATGCTTGAAATTGTCAAAAACTAGTTTCTAAACATATTAGAAAAGGGATTTATTCGAAAAACCCAATGGTGTCGTCGATGAAACGACTTCAGGAATGGCCCACCCGGGTGTCATGTATGAACCACCTATTTAAGCGCAGTATTAAGGGGGTGCTGAAGTAGATTTTTCTATCGACTTTAGTCGCTCAGTTTCCCGATTATAACACAGATGGCGCCGACATAGTCTGTTTACTTTTGGCAAAAGATACTGAATCTCCCGAAATTCAATATGGCCGCACACGATATGGGAACAAACCTTTGCTGTTAGATATAATTGTTTCTGGAAATTAGATATATACAATCCGGACGTCAATTCTGTGATGATTTCTGAATATTCCAAAACCATCAGAATGTCGACTACATAAGCCAAATCCATATATAGTGTATATGTGTATATGTGTATATAGTGTATGCTCATTTTCATGTCTTTCGCTATCCTGTCTACAGCTGTGTTCATTTTCTTCGTTATGCTCATTTTTGTGTTGTTCGGCCTGGTGAAAATTCCCGTATGGGTTTTCACATGGGTTTGTATGGGATTGCATGGGAACGCACAGGAATGTGCGGGAATCCATATAGGTTCCTGTGTGGGACAGCATGGGAATCAATTTCCTCTACGGGAACTCAGACGGGATCCCATCAAGGATGATATAGGAAAATATTTCCTACGTGGAAAACCCTGAAGAAATCCATGTAGGAACACCCAGGAAGGAACTTTCTCTGTCGGGACCCCACAAAGACACCCACATGGGATGACACGAGGGAATGTTTCCTGCATGGAAACCCACAATGGAACCCCTGAAGGGTAAAGAACACTATATGGGATCCCGTGTAGGGTATTAGAGGTTGACATCTCCTACATGATAAACCCCAAGGGACCCCATGTGAGAACACATAGGAAGCAACTTCCTCTGCGGGACCCCACAAAGACACCCATACGGGATGACACGAGGGAATATTTCCTGCATGGAAACCCACAAAAGAACCCATGTAGGCAGATGTGGGTAAAGAACACCATATAGGATCCCATGTAGGGTATTAGAGGTTGACATATCCTACATGATAAACTACAAGGGATCCCATGTGGGAACACATAGTAAGCAACTTCCTCTGCGGGAACCCACAGATACCCATATGGGATGACATGAGGGAATATTCCCTGCATGGGAACCCATGTAGGCATGAGGACACTCATGTAGACCGATTCAATTCGGTATGATCTGCACGGTACCCATGTAGGATGACAATGCAGTTAAAACGTTTGAAATGGCGCAGGAAAATATAGATTATACTAGCATGCGATAGCAGGGGAAATCTTTTGATCTTTAACTTATCGTACGTACGATAATTCCTCTAACACGTTATATTCAAGTTTGAATTATTTTTATCCTAAGTTCCGAATAGCCGAGTGGATTACGCCGCAGTCTACAAACTACAGAGTCCTAGGTTCAAGCCTCACCATCAACATAATTAAAGTAAAATTAATAACGTTTTTCAGAAATAAATAGTTGGGAGAAGGGGTCCAAAGCGTAAATCAACCGATAAAAATAGGGAAATCATTTTTTTTATTTTTATTTTGGTAATTTGATTACTCGATTCAAAGTAGGACCCGCGCAGGTTCCCATGGGATTTTCGGACAGGGAACCTATATAGGACCGTGTATGGCGCATGGGAAACTGCATGAGTTCCTATACGGGAACCTGTACGACATATCGTCTGGGAATTCGCAAACCCACATAGGAACCCACATGGGTTCCCTGTCCGAAAATCCCATGTGAACCCAAACAGGTTTCCCATAAAGGATCCTACATAGGAGTTGTATGTACACGGAAAAAAGGCTTGGTTAGAACAACCAAGAGCCTTGGTTATATATGCGTCAGACGATTAATTGGTTAGATCAACCAAGAAATTGGTAACCTAACGAATGACTTGGTAGGTCTAACCAATTAATGGTCTGGCGCATATATAACCAAGGCACTTGATTGTTCTAACCAAGCCCTTTTTTGCGTGTAGGATCCCATGTGGGAATTTTCCGCGGGGCGCTGTCCTATCTGTAGCTGTCTTTCTTCATGTTGTTACTCCTTCGTTACTGTCTCCATCAGTATCTTGATGTCTTTCGTTGTCCTCTTGACGCCTATTTTTTACTTTTCTTGTTACACTAACAAATATTCCTTTCATGTCATTCACTGTCCTGTTCGGTGTCAGCTTCATTGCATTTGCCCTCGATCGGGTTTTTTCTCTACTTGCATATATTTAAATTAGTAGATGTTGATGATTCTGTCAATAAAAATATTTCACATGTTTCATTTCCTTTCGACCTTACAATCAAAATGTTGTAAAAGCACGTACATACCTGCTACCAAGTCCAAAGTAGAATTCTTCGTATCCACAGCTTTATTCACAGTTCGCCATCTGCGTGCACGTATACGTCCTAATTTTCGGCGCTTCACTTCGGGATCCATATTCACTGCATATTATTTTGCGACGAACACAGAAAGCGGAGTTAAAGCGTGCCAAAACTGCTCCGACTTCTCGATTGTAATGTTACCTTAAAAAACTCGCAAAATGAATAATAAAGGATTGGATCATACATCTAGTAAGGCCCGTGTACGGTTTCCTGATCGAAATTGGTGCACAAGATGGCGCTGGGGCTAATACAGAATGATAATACGTATCTAATCAGGACCTTGTACGGCATGATAATGCATATGTAATCAGTGCCGTGTACGGCTTCCTGACCAAAGTATGCATACCAGATGGCGCTTGGGTATTATCAGGCACCTCTCGCCGCACCAAATCAGGTCCCCGTAAGGCATTCCAAAGAAAAGCAAGCCTTAAGATTTTCCGATCGCGGCCTGACTAATCCTCAGGCACTCGTGATAGAATTTATACTCGGGTACTGGCCCATTGACGACCCTTTATCCTGTTGAGGCTTGGGCCTATCCCGACCGCCGAGTGTTGTCTGCTAATACTGGTCCGAGACACAGACGTTTGTCCGAGAACGGCAAGAGATCGGCATTCCTACATGAGATGCCTGGCTGAAGGCTGTGTTGTCAAGGATAGACACCTCGTACTATTGAGTCATTGGCCAACTGATCTGAAGAAATTAAAAAACGCATTTCAAGATTAACTAAAATCATTAAATTGTTCAAGGGATCTAGACCTACACCTTTCTATGCTGCAGAATTAACAATTCATCAGATACGTTCGCTTTTATCATTTTTTTCTATTAACTTTGTTGCTGATTTGACGCATATGTTCCCTGATGAAACTGTTAACAACAAAAATAAAAAAATGTTCGGTATAAAAATATGAATCTATCAAGCAATCCATTCATCGCATTGCGTGTAAAATCACATCTTTACGATGTCTCGTAACAGTGACAGTCAATATTCTACTTATTTTTGTAAAAAGTCGTCCAAAACCTCACAATTTGTGAACGTTGGTAGCATCGCGCTCCTCAAAAGCCGCAATGTCTATATCTATATATATGGATTTAAAAAATCATTTAACTGCAATATCTTCGAAAAACGGTGGGCACTGCCCGATTTTTTTTCATGTGTTACTAATAGTCCATTGTGACATTGGAAAAAAAAACTTACCGAAAAAGTAATCTGGAAATATGTATTTTTTACGTTCAAGTAGCGCTTCCCTAGCAGAAATAGTGACCAGTTTTTGGCAAGGGCCACGCGAGTTAGCCCTGTATATTGCCGAGGCACTCGTAAGGAAAAATGGCGAGGGCCTCGTCTGGCATGTAACGCATGTCATAGCCAGCCACTCGGCTGGCTGACTGCCGAGTATATGGCGAGTTTTCCTTGGCAGCAGCTGGCGTGGCTCATTTTCGAGTAAATGGCGAGTTTTGCTCGACAGTAACTGGCGTGGCTCATTTTCGAGTCAATAGCAAGCTTTGCTCGACGGTAACTGGCGTGGCTCATTTTCGACTCCATATATTCTATGCGTAGCAATATTTAACTAACTTTCATTCTGGTATGAGATGACAGAGAATTCCTTAGAAGAGAATTGGACTGTGCAAATCCAGCTTGGCTCTGTGTCGCAGCCTGATTTCTATGGTAGGTGCAAAATAAATCTCTTACCAGAAGTTCCATCCGATTGTCGACAGTTTGATGTAGAGAGTTCTTTACGTTGAGAACGTATAAACTTCTGAACTACTCTGTGTTTTCTAACACGAGCTGATGTCAAAACTCGTGTCCGTTCTTTTTTGTCCATCGTATTCTGTTGCTACTTTGGATCTATATATCTGTATAATGTATTAAATTTCATATTAAATATTGGTATATTATTGAGCCAGTCAATTTATGATGGAGAAAATTTATTATTAGCGATTATACTAGGTAACAGTCAAGACATTTTGATACAGAGGAAGGGAGTTTCTTGGAGGTTAATTATCGATCTATATCACAGCTTATCTGCACTTATTAGAACAATACTTGTCAAACAAAACATACCTTGAAAAATTATATTACGTCGTTCTTAACTTTACCGTCCAGACGCTTGAACGGTAACGTAACCGAATTAATCCCAGCTGTCAATGGACTTCGTTCTTCGATCGTGGACTTAGCACTAACAGCTGATACATGTGCTTGGTAGCGATAGACAGAGCGCTGGCGAGGCCACCTCGTGGAGCAATAGGTAGTGACTTACTACGCGGGCTCGCCAGCGGCACGTAGGTTCTACTACCGAATACAGCACGCGAGGCGCTCGCGAGGCACTCACGAGTCTTCACTCGCGAGGCCATCTCGTGGAACGATAGGTAGTAACTTACTACGCGGGCTCGCCAGCGGCAAGTATGTTCTACTAGCGAATATAGCACGCGTGGCGCTCGCGAGGCACTCACGAGTCTTCGCTCGCGAGGCCATCTCGTGGAAGAATGGGCAGTGACATAGTATGCGTGATGGCCAGCATCTCGTGGGACAAGTTCCCGACCCGATCAAGCCTGTGCCTCGCTAGACCCTCGCCAGCTATCCTGATACTAGCACAGCTAGGATAGCCCTCGCCAGCTACTCGTGTGACACAAGGCAAATCCGAGTACATTTCTGCTAGGGTTTCTACTCGTCATAACATGCAACCCATACTAAATGTTTGAACTTTCTGCTCGTACATCTCGGAATCCGTATGGGCAAAAAATAATTGAAAAATCTTAAATAATACTTCGTTCATTATTTCATAATTCCTGTAATTTTCAGTTTGAGAAGTAGAAAATGGCAACTGAGGTGTTTATCCTTAATCGAGCCAACATCGGCCCAGATTAGAAACCTGATGTCTGGCTGCTAAGCTTCAGCCACGCATCACATTTTGGTGCATGGCCTATAATAACTGCCAAGCATCAGCCGATACAGTTCAACGCCCAGCCAGCGCTGGACCGCTAGTCAATTCCTACATGGGGTGTGTAATAGGGTCCTATGTGACAGAGCTTTTTTTCAGTGATCCTCTGTGATAAAATAGCGAATGTTCGTCTCAAAACTTTAGTATTCCAAAGCAAATCACTTCCCGTCAAAAATCATATCGGAAAAAGGTTTCTTATTGCTTTTACAGATAGTGATGTATTGGGACCATACAAAAGTAAATTTTCCGTGGTCAGGATAATTTGTTCTGCATGTTTCTAGCGGTTATATAATGAAAAGAAAGGGTATAGGACGTTAATTGGGATCTAAGTTATATATCACTGTTCGTATTTTGAAGTGCAATTATTCAGAATCTGAAATATTTGCGATATACATTATAAATTTCGAGTGGGGTGAAGTGTGACACATGTCGAGAGGGTACACTGTGGCACAAAAATGGAAGGGGTACATATAAGTATTCAAGATAAACTTGAAAAGCATAATAGTATCTGTGATCGTCGTCAAATAACGGCGACATTAAAAGATCATTCATTAAATAGATATTTATTATTATTAATATATATTACACCACACCTATGTACCTATTTGGTACCTGAACAAACATTTAAATAAGCTATGAAATAACGATATTAGCGAATCTTCATTACTTGGCACAGTGTACCCTTTTATACAACATTTTACAATGTACCCTATGCTATGGCTCAACAGAGCCCACGCATGGGGTCCAGTGTGATAAACTCCTCATTCCGAATTATTAGATTTTTTGCATTTTTATTGTTAAAATATTATAATTTTTGTGTTACTCAAACAAATCTTACCATATTTAATATCGAATAGGCCCGTTAAAATTATACTGAAGTTATTGAAAAGCAGTTTTACAATCATTCGAAATATCGTGGCACAGGGGACACTCTCCCCTACCCATGTAGAAATTGTTCTGAGAGTCCCAGTATCCGACTCGACCCTAACCGGGATTTGGTCGGGTCTCCCTAAATAGATTATCGAACTTGGAATCCGAATCGACCTCGAACAGCTTCCCGGTTCCGCACGAGATTTCATCAAACAGACTATGCTAGGGTTTCCCTAAAAGGGATATCCTATTTGGAATTTGGATTAAATCCCGATACGTCTTTCTGTTACTTACCGACGTTGGTTTGCCGCGGAACCAATTTTATTGGAAGCCCAGAGTGATGCTTGGATCACCTAAATATGTTGAGTGCATCTTTGCTACGAGTGTCGAAGCTTGTGCATCACGAGTGTCAGAGAGGTTAACCCCCTAATGTATTTTCGAACATCTATTATATTAAAGTTTTTGTTATTATCCTAATTTGAAACACAGTTATTCATTCGTAAACAATTTAATGCGTATTATCTTCTAAAATATTTCATCTATTGGGAAAAAAAGAGGAAGCAGTTTATCGAGAACAGAAAAAAAAATGACTTTACGTTTAGCTTTGTCTAATAATATCATAAAGAAATAATAATGGATAATGTACCGACAACGGTGGATGCGCTGTTGGTGCGCGGCTCCGGTGATCATCCAAGTTAAGCCGGGTTCTTCGCGGGCAGTACTTGGATGGGTGACCGCTTAGTCGCACGCTAGCTGGCGCATCAATCGTTTAGCAGGAGGTTTGTTTCAAGCGTTGGCCGATTACTCGCGTTAATCGCCAGTGGGCAAGTTCGGTTTAGAACCGTCCGATGTACGCCATTTTCTCATGACCTAAAGTTGTGTAAAAATGAAAACTGATTATTGATAAAATACAAAAGATAGTGCATTCATAACACCGGAGTGGTGCGTTCGTGAAGTCGGACCATTAACGATATACATAGGTTCCGCGAATGATCTCTCTTCTAATGTGTTGAGAAACTTTTTTCAGACAATTCAACAATGACGTCGGCTCTCTCCTAATCTGATAACGGTATATTATGGTGATGTTTGGGCGGAGGTTGATTTTCAGGTAGAGATGTGATGAAGTGTGAATGTACCGAATATTTACCCTTCGTTCACTCGCACAATAATAACCGCCCAGTATTGTACATCAGCACAGTGTAGAATTCTCAGGAGGATTTCCAAAGAGCGATGTCGAGGATCGACAGCGTTTTGCGGGCATTACCATGGATGTTCGACGCAGCAGCTGCCACCGCGTCCAGGATATATATCTGCGCTACTACTACTCCAACTTCTGCGTTATATAAACTATATGCAAGTAGTACCTGCCGTGCGAGTTAGCCGGTGCGCGCGATCGCGAATAGAAAAAAAATCTATGCAGGTGTGGTGGTTAGTTGCCGGTGCTGTATAACTGGGAGGACGAGGAGGGGGGCAAAGGATGGCGAGAGGGTAGTGCCGCGGTGCGGGAACGGGAGTGCAGAGCGACGGCAACGGGTTGCGTAAAAAGGCAAGTGAGAGAGCATCAGAGCTAGCGAATGAAGGAAGAAACGAACCAACGAACGGTCGGATGGTGAACGGCAAAGAGGGCGAGGGCGAGGAAGGGCGTCGGCCGGCCTCGTCAAGCGCCACTCGGTCAAGCTCACTGCCATCGTCTATCGCTAAGCCCGCGGGCCCGTCGAGCTCACTATTCTCCTTCCATACCCTATCTACTCTGCGTACATGCTCTCTCCGCTATCCTATGTAATTCTATGCGCTAGAAGCTAGTTATACTCCGTGCTAGTGGCTTTTCTCGACTGCGCTAGACCAGCCGAAGCTTGTAACTACGCACGCGGCTCGGCGGGCAACGGCAGCACGTCCACGTCCTTCTTTTCTACATTGCTGCTGCTATTGCTGCTGCTGCTGCAGCTGCACATCCTGCAGTCGCGTGCGGGATTGCCCCCGCCTTCTCCTGGTATCTCGTGCAACGGAAAATACCTATAGAACACCTTTGCATCTTGTATCAATGATTGGTAGTAGTCGTTATACGGCGGCAATAAAATTTGGAAAATATAGTCAAGATCTAGCAATAGTCGAATTACCATAGAATTTACGGTGTTTGTTTTTATGGCATATTACGTTTATTTCAGGAACGCTACAGGCAGAGTTCCAGAAGAAGCAAAATATTTTGAATTTTTGGGTGGAGTAATCGGATATTTTGGTTTCTGTAGTATTGTAAAAAGTGTTGATTTTTTATGCATTCATAGATATGCTTAACGATTTTGAACTTCGTAAAAAAAATTAGAAAACCAAATCGTACTTGTAATTTTTATTTTCTTTGTACAGGAATCTTGGTTTTAATGAAATTTTTTTACTCGCCTGAATCAGTTCGAATTAATATTACATATACAGTGCTATACAATGCTTCTTAGGTATACATTTTATAAAAATCATTTCACGACCTTTTGTTATCACTCTAACTCGAACTAATTTTTTTACAGAGGTATTGAACTTAAACAAAATCGGGTAAACGGTTTCGGCTTTTACGAAGTTGTAAAATTTACATAAAACCTAGGTTAGTGTATTAAATTTAGCTAAACTTGACCAACCGAGTACAAATATTCCACGTAAATGTTCAGTGATGCTAGACATCTAATTTAGTGAAGATCGATGGAAGGGTTCGAATTTATTAGAAAATGATTTTTTTAATGAATTATTTCTTAACGACGCTTTCGCTAAAATTCAGTTTTTGATTCATTTGTTTAAAACAAGGATGCAAAGTAGAACCTTGCACATGTGTTCCTTATTGGTTTTCGTTGTTTTTTTGCAAAGCATCCTGTGAGAAAGCCAAAACCCATTGATATCGTTTTTAATAGAGGTTTTATAAATAGCAAAAAATAATGAGGTAAAAATCTTCAAGGTTCTACTTTGCATCCTTTTTTATAACAGAAGCAAAATAAAGTTACATTTTCTTATTCAGGAATATGCAGTCGTTAAATAAAAAACCGATGCAAATCTCGCACATTGTTTCCTCATTATTATTCAGATTTCACAAATACACGTCTACGTTGATCCATTTTGGCTCACAAACGAAGTTTTCTGAAATTTGAATAATGATTCTATAGATTTTGAGTCCCGTTATTAGTTCCGGAAGAACGCTCACCAACTACTCGGAAATCTTAAAATTAACACTGAAAAAAAGTCGATTTAACCTGCCCAATGGGCTTCGGCGGTCCCCAGACTTAAGGCGTATTTCTTGCGGCCGTAACTTCGACGGGTGATCGCTTAGCAACGCATCGGCTTGCTCGCCAACTGCTGAACGAGAGGCAATTTTTCTGAGTTTTTAATGTGCCCTCATACAGTAGAAACTTAGTAAAAATAAAACAGCCTGCATCGACCAGGTTTTCCGTAGCTTCTCTGTGCCCCTTCGTGCAAATGCGATATCGCAGTGCATTAGGAGGTGTGCATTCAGAAAAATGTATGGTCAATCCTACTATACATAGGTTTCCCTGAGAGGACAAAAATGTTTTTATGGCTGCTGTAACAATAAATAACGTAACCAGCAACTAAATTATGGTACGAGTCATTATTTTTATAGTAAAACTTAGTGTATTTAGCAATCTAACACATTCATTTTTCTCAGTGCGACTGCCGACAAAACTCTAGGGGGATACTCTACGAAGGAACGGGGAACGGAGAGATCGTAAATACCTGAATAAGACATACGGAATAACCCAATAAATTAAATATTATTCCGTTTAAGCAATAAAATATTTCTTTCGCCACCCGCAAACGCACATTCAGTAGGTCTAATCGATTTTTTTTCCAGTGCACATAACAAGGGATGTTTGCACTGATTATCTTTTTGTAAATAGCATCTTATAACACTTGAATGTCGATTCTAATAACATTTACCACGATATTCAGGCTATATGTGCTGCGGTCGCATACAAAGTTTCAGTTAAGTACGTCGCGTCGTTCTCGAGTGATACGGATTAAATGAAAGGAGCAAATCTTGAATAACGAAGTCATAACTTTTCGGCGCTACCAAAATGCAATGTGTTGATGAATAAAAAGAAAAATTGAACTGAGAAAAAATATAAAGAATACAACAAAGATCAATTAAATTGACATTAAATATAAATATTATAATAATTTTTATAATTATAATGAAGATTATAATTTCTAGACCGTAAAGTATCATCACTATCTGTATACAAGATAGTAAGAAATCAAAGTGGACAGAAAAGTCTAACTAAATAGCAAAAACTTTTTTCTATATCTACCGTTAGAAATATAATGTACAATTCTTTACGAACGCGGGGTGCAAGTTCAAAGTGCTGGAAAGTATTCACAAGATAGTTATACTTGCGAATCGTCTATGACAAGGGGCTAAACGTAACGCCTATGTGCCGTGTATACTTTCTCATTTTCTACAAGAGTTAATTGCAAACTCTCTCTCAAGATCGACAGTCGCGCTCGAGAAAACGCGCTCGCTAAATCCAAGAAGTAAATATATACCGGAGGGGCGCGATTCTTTAATAAGCATATAGTATGAGTGATATTTACACGCGTGTGTTGGTATGCTGTACCGAAGTATAGAAACACGTCGATAGTGAAGTTGTGCTCCAGGCCACAATTACACGAAAGTATTACGCTTGTTATTAAAGTGAGATCGCGTCATCATGTTAAATACTATTGCTTCTCTTCTCTTTCATCCCAATGAACTATATCTCAGGAATCCGTTTATCATCACTGTCGCTAAGAGAATTGAGCCTAAAGTTCAAACTTAAGACCTTAAGGGCCAAGTCATCTGAATAAAGAGCGAAATAATATTTCTTACGAATGTCTCCACTGCTTTGAAAAAGATGTATTTAAACGACAACTTTTTTTTAGATTCTCGCAACTTACTTGATATTAAAGCAGCACTGAAGTTTGCTTCAGTGTGGTGCGAAGACAAAAGGACGGATGGACAACGGACGTGCAGACAGACAGATCAAATAGATCAGAGAGATCAGGCAGCTCATAGCGATCAGAAAGATCAGAAAGATCAGACCGACCTGAATATTTCTAAAAAATCTAGGATATTCAAAATGAGTAATATAAATAAAATGTGTCCATAAAAAACTGTGTCCATTCCTGATTTGGTTTGCAGTAATTTCCCTTTTTACTTTCTCATCGCATACTAAGTATGTAAAAAGAGAAGTATTGCAATCTAAAAAAATCGACTCTTGGATTTTTATGGAAATACATGTTTTGAGTATCCTAGGTTCCAAAAAACACATTAACTCATTTTTGTCTGTCTGTATGGCGTCTGTATATACCTTTCGAAACCACAATAAATTTTGAAAAAATCTATGGATCGCAATGAAAATTGGTAGAAAGTCGCGGATTGCGAATACGCCAGTAGCAACATTTCTTAGCTTCTTTTTTACTTAGTATGTGATGAGAAAGTAAAAATACATATTAAGAACTATTTCAAGATGCAATATATATGTATAAATTAATTCGCTGTCACGTCATTCTGATTGTCTCAATTTCGTAATGAGCATTCTTCGTTAGTTTTTATTGCTTTTTAACTGGAAGTCTAATCATAATCAATGAATTAAAAAATGGAATATATCAAACGGAGAATTTACGAAAAAATCACTGCTTGAATTTTTAAAGCTGTTTTCCATAGTGAAATATACGAATTGAGAACCATATTGAAAGTGCCTGCTCTACCGATTTTCTGATAATTACATGCTTATCATCCTATAACAGATGAGTGCTGCATCGCCCATTGTCAAATAGTGCTGCGCTGTAACGCGCGTGGTTTGCTTAGTAAACATTCATTAAATTCACGAAACGACTATTTTTTCAATCTCCATCGGAGCTTCTCTATACAACCAACAGGAAATCAATCTATCGGCAATGAGAAGAAATTAACGAGATCGGATATTAACGACTTAAGCAAAGGGAAAAAACCTGATGATAAGCCAGCAAATTTATTCACGTAAACCGGAAGCCGCTCCTCTTTCAAGTAATCGGCAAACAGCATCCTTATACTACATAGATGTCTATCCATACGCGTCATTAAAAAGCAATATAGTGAATAATAATAATAATAACAATAATAACCAGATATTTCATGGAGAGCATAAACTACCTGACATACCGCTATTTTAAGACCATTAAACTGAGTTCGAACATGAACTAAAACTTTCGGCGCAATTCCAGCTATAAATACAGCGAATTAAATAAATATTCGCCACCAGAACTTCAAACATCCAAGATAGGCCTCGAAGGAATCTTTGTAACGGTCCATAGTTGCAGTAACACTTCTAAAACGTTCTGCTATTTCGCCAAGCTGTAAACGTACATAAAAATCCTGAGCAAAACCTTAACGCGGTTGCATAGCTTTCGCGAGAACTACGAAGAAATAGTTTATCCCCGGTTGGAAAAGTCTTCGATCGCCATTCGGGAATTTGCTCGGCAAGAGAAGCGCGCATAGACGAATGTGGGACAGCGTCAGACACGGAGCCATCCAAATGCGTTTCTCTATTTTTATCGTGCACTGTGCACCGGAGAGGAAGCGATTCTCGCGGAGGGGCGTTTTATATAGAGGAAAATAAGAAGTCAACGTCGAAGTTTAAGGTTTAAGTGCCGCGCGAGCCGCGAAGGTTTACGGCCACGGTCGAATCGTCTTTTAAGCTCGGAAAAACAGTTTCGAGACCTTTTGAACCGCTACGCACAGTTCTCTCTGTTAGGATGTACAGAGTTGGATGGCATGTATTTGGCTGCCTAGGTACGATTTGTTTGGGATAGAAACTGTAGGCGACGGCCTGCAAGCTGGTTCTCGATCGAAACATTGCAGAGCGTGTTTAGAGCTTTGGCAGAGGCTCATGGCCATCCAACAGGATCGTCAAAGGTGAGACGATGTAAAAAGAGAGACGAAAAGAGAAAAAAGGCTTTGGGGTTGCTGGGAGAGCGAAAAAAATAAACATCAGAGAGTGAGAGGTGGAAGTGACTTCACTGTCTGGTGGTGTTGACGCTGGCGCTGCTACCGACCCTGATACATCAACGAGTCACAGTTTGAACGGTGGATGGCAGAAGGAACGGTAACGGGCGCCAGGCCAAACTATCTTCACTCGAACAAAGTTTTAATTATCCACGGGAAAGAGAGAGAGGCCAGACTATAACATGCAGCTAAGCTTTGCCATTAAGGTGATATGCACACCGCCACCGCACTCATCCCATACGAGAAACCGGAGTAGTTAGAACACTTTTGACTTGGGATTTAAAAAAAAATGGCTTACTGATTCGCAATAGCAATACTAGGGTTGTATGCTACAATTCATTGTCTACAATTTCCAACATCCTATATGACCCTGGCTATTTGTGGCAACAAATAATCCGAGAATCGCTGAAGTTTTTCGACCAGCCCCGTACCGGAGTAAAAATATATATACGTACAGACAGTATAATTCATTTTTTTACAAGTATATGTATTTTGTTTTATTTGAAAAATCATGACATTTTTCAATTGTTAAACAAATGGCAATTTATCATAGAAAAAATTGAAACCCGTTTGAATTACAATGTTTCTACGCCCAATGATGACATTATAAACTGTGGAACAATTCTTTGCTCGACAATGATTGTAGCCACAATTCGTCATAATGAATATGAAGACATTATCATCCACATGGTCAATCCAATAGAAAAAGGATGCAAAGTAGAACCTTGCTCATTGCTTCCTCATTATTTTTCACACTTTACAAATATACCTTTATAAGGAAGTATGTTAATCAATTTTGGCTTCCTCATAGAGAAAGCTTTGTAAAAAAGCGAAAAATAATGAGGTAGCAATGTGCAAGGTTCTACTTTGCATCCTTGTTTTAATTAGATAAATAAACATGTTTTGAATACGTTTTTTCTATTTCGTTATTATTACAGCGTTTCCGAAAGCAAATGTGATAACGTATATTTTTTAAAAATAATTCAACAATCCATAAAATCAAAAATTTCATACTGTTTGTCACTAAATTATACATATATAATATCTGAATATTGTTTCATTTACATACAAAATTTGAGCACGTTATCTCAAGTTTTGTAAAAGTTACAATAGAGCGATAATGTAAATTTTTTTAAAAATTCAAAATTTCATCATATCTGAACCACTTTACTGATTCGAGCCACTTTCAATACCAAACAACATGAGTGTAGCATGAGTACACCTCCTCTTACAAACAACTATTTAGCAAAATAGACTAAATTTTACGAAAGTTAGAGCGCCCACGCCTTTGTTTCAAAAAATTCAAAACGGCACAAAATCTAAATTTATGCACACGTTTTGTCGAAAATTGCTACAATTGATGAGGGTCTGCTGCTACACTTGTGTGCCAAATTTCAGCTCGATATACAAAACGGTTCTTGAGTTATCGGCGTTCGAATTTTGAGAGTTGTAAACATAGACACACACACACACACACACACATACGGACATTTTTTCTAGATCACTCTTCTGAATGTTTTGGATAATTCTGAGTGTCCTGACATGAAAATCTCGAAAATACATTTTTTTTCATGAAAACACAGGTTCGTCTATGAGGAAGCAAAAATGAATTGGCACAACCAATCGATTATTCTAATTCGCCTACAACTAAACTCAGTTATCACAAGAAGAATTAGTAGCACGTTTCGTTTGTAGATAAGCTAATAGTTGCTGCAACTAATTATATTGCAACCTTACCTAATTGATTAGTTGACACGACCATTTGAATGTTTGACGTAATGTGCGTTGATGGGAATACAATTCGAATGGTAGCCTCAACCAATAGATTTGCTGTACTTATCATCTCGCGGAGAACAATAGTAAATAGTTGAGGTTACTATTCAAAGTGGTTATGGCAAATAATTTACGAGCCGTCAGACGCAATGTCAAAAAGCCGGGATATAGCAAACTGAAAACGTTGTGGTCACAACCAATCTTTTCTGTCCGTGTTTGATTCTATTCGCAACCTCTCAGCGTAGAAGGCACCAAATGTGATCTATCTAGACTGAAAATGTAGGTAATAGAATAAGCTCTAAAGTGTTTCAATGATAGTTGCATGGAATCTTTTCAAATGTGACGAGAAAAGTTTACTCTTGCACCACTAAATTCGATTTTTCAGTGTAATTATCTGAGATTTAATCGGACCCTTTTAGAAGTTCAGTATAAATTGTTCGGTGGAGGCTGAGAGTTATTAAATGCGGGTGGTCTGAAGATTCAAGCCCTACCGATGACATCAAAAATTTTAATTGTTATCCGCGATCATATACGTACCAAACTATCAAATAAATCCGAACAAGAAATCAAAAGATGAAAATAGACCCGTTTAATTGATTGCAGCGCAGATAATAATTATATTGAAAAAAAAAAAAACAGTTTCGGTGCTTATTCGGTGCTTTCGACCACAAAATTCCGGTATTTTTAATATTCGAAAAGTACTCAGTGCTTACCGGTTCTTTTTCGGTGGCTGACCTTTGTTCTTTCAGTGTTTGTTTAGGTGCGTCAACTTGCTACGGAAATTAATTTTTTCTTTTGCTTTCTCATAGAGGAAGTTTTGTTTCCATGAAAAAAAAATCGATATTTTTATGTCAGGACACTAAGAATGGTCCAAAAGGTCGAGAAAAGTGATCTAGAAAAAATGACCGTATGTATGAGTGTGTGATAACTCAAGAACCATTTTAGCTATCGAGCTCAAATTTGGCATACAACTGGAGCAGCAACTCCTCTTTAATTGCTGAAATTGTTGACTGCGTGTATGCAAAACTTTAGATTCCGTAGCTTTTTTAATGTTTTGAGAAATTGCGTGTTCGCTCTAACTTTCGTAAAAATTAGTCTATTTTGCTAAATAGTTCTTCAGACGACCTTTTGCACTTGATGTTGTCTGGTATTGAATTTGGCTCCAATCGGTCAAGTGATTCAGATTTTATGGAATTTTGAATTTTTCAAAAAGTTGATATTATGTCATTCACTTTTCCAAAATCCCATCTGACATATTGAGATCAAATTTGGTACATGAACAGAATAATATTCAGCTATTATGAATATATAATTTCGTCACAAACGATATGAAATTTTTATTTTATGGAATTTTGAATAATTGAAAAAATTAACGGTATCGCATTAACTGCGGCAAAACATGAGATATCAAGCCTAAATTTAGTATGTGAACAAAATAATATTCAGTCATGATACATATATATTTTAGTAGCAAATAGTTTGAAATTTTTATTTTATGGAATTGCAAATTATTAAAAAATTCATTTGAATGTTATGACAATGAATTTATAGTAAAATATCTTTTGAGCTAAAACAAGCGTGCAAAATAGAACCTTGGAAATTGTTTCCTCATTATTTTTTGCTTTTTACAAAGCTTCCTCTATGAGGAAGCCAAAATAGATTTAAATACTTCTTCGTACAGGTAGCTTTGTACACGGAGAGAAGGATCTGATACTTTTTACCGACCGACAGTAGTGGACGTGCGGTCGGTGTGTGGCTTCGGTGGTCCCCAGGGTTAAGCAGCATTATTTGCGGCCATAACTTGGATGGGTGACCGCTTAGCCGTGCTCTGGTTTGCGCGCCAACTGCTGAACGGGAGGCAGTTTTTCTGAGTTTCTAATGTATTCTCATACAATAGAAACTCAGTAAAAATAAAGCCGTCTGTATCGGCCAGGTATTCCGCAGTTTCCCTGTGCCCTCGTGCAAATGCGATACAGTAGTGCATTAGGATGAGTGACTGCGGACAACACTCTAGGGGGGTCTCTATGAAGTGAACGGGGAGAGGGGTGTCTATGATGGAACGGGGAAAAGGGGAGAGGGGCAACGTAAAAGCCTGAAGAAGGCATACGGAAAGAAACAAATTTAAAAAAAAGAAAATTGCACGAATTTTACTTTTTACCATATTTCTAGTAAAAAGTATCGTAAATTCCTGGTACAGGAGAGCCATGACGCCACTTATCCAGAAGTACGAGAACTACAATAATTTTTACCACGAAAGATGGTAAAAAATTCTATGTATATGGTAGAAATTCTCATAGTTCACGTATTTTTCGTTAGGTGACGGCTATGGCTTCTCAATATGAGGCGCGTATGATAATTTTTACCATAGCATCTGGTAAATTTTATCAGATCATTCTCTCTGTATAAGAAACAAAAAATAATGAGGAAGGAATTTACAGGCTTTTTCCTCACATGCTTGCGGTTTTTTCAATGTCATTCAGAACAATTTTTGATACCAACCGCGGTTTTTCTCGTCACCTTAATTACTGTACTTTGTATTGACGAATTTGTAACACAATAGTGTCCACTTTTGCGAATAAGCTTCACAACATATTATTGACGAGAGAATAAAAATTCCGAATAATGTATTCCGAGAAATGGCTTATCATATTGTGTAGTTTCTGTGGTTATTAATTTTAGTGTTCTGCATTATTTTGATACACTGAGAGAATAATAACTGGAATCTATTGAATGTGTAATCCTTTGAAACTGGGCGTTTCTATTTTATTTGTTTATTCGTCATAAAATATACAATTGATTTACATTAATAATTTGGGAATTTATTTATTCACGTCAGATAATTTGAATAAATAATAAATTCGACGTGTCCTAATAAAGTAGGTGTCTCAGAAAATTAAAAAAAAGCCAGGTATGTTCAAATAAACTAATGTACCTCGGAATTCCGGAGAGAAAAACGTTCAGTTTCTGATGGCACGACGTGCTCCCCAGCTCCGTCATTGTGCAGCCACCATGCTCCCAAAAGTCTGACTGAGTATAAATACTCATACACTCATCGTATCATAGTTTTTATCGCTCATATAGCATTTCATACGAATTTCAAAAACTGAAAAGCATTATACACATACCATAACTTTTCAAACGTTTCATATATAAATTACCGATATGTGAATCCGACTTGTCAAACTACCACAGTGACGACAATAATACCACCAAAGCGGTATTAATAATACATTATATATAACGTACGAAGTTCCCAAATTCTCATTTATGTAATTCCTCACTATACGCCAGTAACGTCACGATAAGAACTTCATTCCAGAACAAAGCGGCATGAGTAAGTCATGTGTTGCGAATACGCCAGTATTACCTTTTTTGAAAAACCATCTTTTGGTGGCAAAATAAAAAACGATCTACTTATAACTCGGGCTTAAAGAGTTGATCAAAGAAGCAATAATAAATAATAGTAAATAATTATTAATAAATGATAATGATAACAATAAATTATACCCGCAATATAACCATAATCTTGCAGTAATGTTTTCTGTTATATTAAAAAATCATATGACAGTTATATAACTGTTATGGAATTTGTTACATTACCCCACAACATTAATTGAATGTAGCGGTAATGTACCAATGTAATATTAAGAAGTCAGAAATAATAACTTATAGCTAAGTTACATGTAACTTCTGAATAACATTACTAACGTTACTGGGTATCTTTGTTATTCATCCTTCCCAATATAGACGGATAACAAAGTAGTTATGGCAACCAATTTTAGCATATGATGTACAGCGTACTAGTCACTGAAACCAAAATTGAATTTTAGTCTTAATTATTTTTAATTGGTAGTGAAAAATGGTACATAAGACGAGGGATGGGCACCATAGAATAAAAATTGCAATTCAAATGGTTTTCCACTAAAAAAAAATATTAATCATGCTTTTAAATGCTTTTTTACGCCCGAAAAAAACGGTTTCTTTGGGCCAACAAATTATTTGTCAGTTGAGTGAAAATTACTTGTCACAACCATCAGATTGGTCGGTGTAACGACCTAGCATTAGTCGCATTTATCATTCAGAGTTAGTTGACTTGAATAGATCACACAACTAATTTTATTTGTATTCTAACTAAGTCAGATAATTGGAGCCAACCAACGGTGGCGCGAATGTAGCACAACCAATGACTATCATTCCCGCATTCGTGTTAGCCACCATTCTTCTATCGTAGAAGATCGTCAAATCGCGTGAAAACCGGCATATAAAGTGACGAAGTTTTACGAGGCTGCAAAAAAAAATTACAAAGATTGTGAGGTGCAAAAAAATTACTGAGGTTTAATCCCCCGAGCAGAAATTTCTTCTGGCTGAGGTCCGCGCCTCATCGGGTTTTCCTTAATTAGTAATCAGGCCCGGATAAGGCGGCTCTATCCGGTCGTGCACGGAAAGAAATGTTTGGTTGCGGCAACTACGTTTTCGATTTGCTGTACACAATGTCTAACAAATTATTTGCCTCAACCATATCGAATAGTAACCTCAACTATTCACGATTAGTTCTCGCAACATTAGTTAGGTTAACTAATCCAATCGTTGGGACTACCACTCGAATAGTTGAGACTACCATTCGAATCGTCGGTATTACCATTCGAATCGTCGGTATTACCATTCGAATCGTCGGTATTACCATTCGAATCGTCGGTATGACCATTCGAATCGTCGGTATTACCATTCGAATCGTCGGTATTACCATTCGAATCGTTGGTATTACCATTTGAGTTGTAAGGAAAATAGAATAATCGATTGGTTGTGTCAACTCATTTCTTGGTTATGGCAACTAATCTTTTTTCCCGTGTGATATGGCATGTAACGCCATTTCTGATCTGGCTGTAATCTGGTTACAAACCCGGCATCATCAGGCTGCTAAACCGGTCGCTAAAAGGCTCTCAATCCGGCGACGATCAGGCTACTAAACCGGCCACGATCAGACTCCTGATCTGATCCATAGTAAAAAAATGAGAAAGTCCAATATACATAAAACGCATAACGCCAGTTTAATTATTGAAAGTTTAGTCTGGTACCACGCATGGTCGTGGAAGCGTTAAAAATGAAGTATTACTGTTTTATTTTTAACTAACCAAATTGACATATAAAGGACTGATAATCTCGAACAAATCGCCAAATAATGGGGTTCTTTTGAATAGTGGAACTATCTTGAACATCCAAAATAATATATACAAAACTCAAGACGAAAACAGAATAAAAATAAAAGGTAAATAAATCAAGACGAAAACAAATAAAAATAAAACAGTGTGACCGACAGCGATGGACGCGCGGTTGGTGTGTGGCTTCGACGGTCCCCAGAGTTAAGCAGCATTATTTGCGGTCGTAACTTGGATGGGTGACCGCTTAGCCTTGCACTGGTTTGCGCGCCAACTGCTGAGCGGGAGGCAGTTTTTCTGAGTTTCTAATGTATTCTCATACAGTAGAAACTCAGTAAAAATAAAGCCGACTGTATCGGCCAGGTTTTTCGCAGTTTCCCTGTGCCCTCGTGCAAATGCAGTAGTGCATTAAGATGAGTGGCTGCGGACAACACCCTAGAGGGGTCTCTATGAAGGAACGGAAAAAAGGGGAGAGGTGAAACGTAAAAGCCTGAAGAAGGTATACGGAAACCAATAATAAAAGGAACAGTGTGGAGTGTTGAAAGATGTATGTACATATGTCCATGCGACTCATCAATTATTTAAAAGTGGCGCGTAAAAAAAACGCAACGTCGAAAAATGTTTACGATAGCATCAATCGATCGCAAAATGATGAGTTAGGGTATAAGTGACACAGTCGCCGAGAAAATATATGCTGTTTCCCTTTATACATGAATAATTATGTAAGACACATACATAAAAATACAACTATTTCTAATCGATAGTATTACAATAATTATTGTAATACTATCGATTAGAAATAGTTGAATAAATGAGAGATGTTTTCTGTCTAATATCGCTTATTATAATAGTTTTAATAATATTATAATATTATTATAATTTATTAATATTATAATATTATAATATTAATTAAATAATAAATAAATAATTAAATAATATTAATAATATTATAATATTAATATTATAATATTATTATAATTTAATAATATTATAATATTATAATAGTTTTCTGTCTAATATCGCTTATTATAATAAGCGATATTAGACAGAAAACATCTCTCATTTATTTATTGTACACCGGTAATGCCAGATATGCTCTTCCAGTACCCTGATAATTTTGTGTGAAATGGTGTATATTTTAAGTCAACCAGATTTGAATATTCTGGCCAAAAGCAGGGCCGCTACTGGCTAGCCCGGCCGGGAGTGCCTGACCGATGCCTGATCCCGGCATGATATGGAAAACTGTAGTCTAACCACATTCAAAATTTTGTACCTATACATGATCCGGACGGGATCGAGACCTCATTTAGCTAACCGGATCAGGAATGCCCGGTCGGTGCCTGATCCCGGCCTGATGGGGAATATTTCAGGCTAGCCAATTTTGAAATATTATACCGATACATGATCCGGGCAGAACCAGGGCCTTATTTGGCTAGCCTAAACGATGCCCCATCCGGACCTGATGGTACTTCAGGCAATTTGAATTAATTTCTACGCGGGCCTACACCCAGACCTGGGCAAGATACAGGTAAAAAATGCATCTGAAATACAAAATATAATTACTTGTAAAGGCTGTATTTACAATAGTTAAAGAAGATACGTATTTTAAGATACTTCAAATACTAAAAATCCATTTTATAAGTTCTGGAAATTTATAATTGGTAATGTGAGCAGAATAAAGGAATTAAGCAATTATTAAAATAACACAGCTTATAAACATTGTATTTATTATCTTTTTACCATTTACATGATTAACGTATATTTTTAAAACCTTTATGTACGTAACATATTTAAATCACTATCCACAACAGTTTAAAACGAACAAATTAAACGACTGCAGCAGTCGTTTATTAAAAATAAAATGGACTATTTTATTTTTTTACACTATTACATACAATATACAAACCCTTAGATGTAGGAGAAAGTTGGTTGTGGAATCATATTCTCCACTTATGATTTTAACCCTCGTCGGTTTGCATTTTTGGCACTCGGCCTTCACTGACCCATCGGCCGTCTTAGATACCACTTTAAAAAATGTTCCATCCAACAAAACAGATTTCACTTTGAGGGCTTCGGGAACATTTTCATTTACCTTCTCGCTCATCCCAACTTCTTTTATTAGTTATCTTTATCTAAGTAGATTCTTTTCACCTTGGACTCGCCACTCGTTCACTCGAGAACAACGAAAACAGGATCGTCCCAAAACCTACGAGGTTAACCTAAAACTTCTAGCGCGAAAAATGTAGGCGGGAACGCGAGAACGTAGCCGCCGAATGTAACCGGTAGATAGCGGTACAGTAAATCGATTTTGTAGCTCGCACATTCAGGGCCGTAGAAGTGATGCAGATCGATAAAATAAACGAACATTGCCTCACAGAGGGCACTACCCATGGTAAAAACAAGATGAAATTCGAGCAAGCGATTACCGACTTAACACCTATAACCTATAACGTCTAATGTCTAACGTATTATGATATTGAAAAGTATTTTGCAGTATGTATCTTACACGAAAATACAAAGTACTTAAAAAAATGGTATTCCAAATACAAAATGGGAAATGCAATGTCGAATTGTACCTGGAATACCAAATACGAATACAAATCTATTCCAAATACGTATTGGAAATACTTGTATTCCAAATACGTATTGGAAATACTTGTATTCCAAATACGTATTGGAAATACTTGTATTCCAAATACGTATTGGAAATACTTGTATTCCAAATACGTATTGGAAATACTTGTATTCCAAATACGTATTGGAAATACTTGTATTCCAAATACTGCCCGGGTCTGCCTACACCTCATGTATAATCTTTTCTACCTTCTAACTCATGACTGGGGTCGCTATCGAGCCCGGTCCTATGACCAGTAAATACGGTTTTCCGCACATGAATCTCTTCGTTTTTTAATAAGGAAGAGAACGGCAAATTTGATTCCATTAAAGTTTCAGGGGTGAAAATTACACTTAAAGTCCAAAACGTAACAAAAATAGGCAAAAATCGCATACGATTATTATTTCAAATAATAACCAATGAAGAACAAATGATTCCATGAAGCAAGAAAATGGTTGCCGCAAGTACGTAAAATTGTTTATCAAACGATTTCACTAGTAGTTGGTCGAACTAACGACTTAGTTCGTTAGATTCAAGTGAAAATAGTTGATCTAACCAAGTAATGGTCTGTCCCTCAGAGCACTAAGACACTTGGTTGGATAAAACTATTTTTTCGTTACCTTAGCCAAGTCGTTTTTTTCGTGAGTGGGAAACCATTCAATTTGTCCCCATATACGTCACCCGCTTCCCTGTTTAAAAAATCCCATTGATACCATTTAAACTCATAAAGTCCTATTGAAATCGTATCGATTTTTATCCGTATGAATGGTGTTTTTTGTCCATCCTATTGGTCTAAATAGGATTTTCTAAGCAGGGTTACGCTAGCAGTGTCCATTTTACCCCGCTCTCCCTAACAACGTTGCTAACTTTGGTTACACGTTATTAAGGCCACGCAAAATTAAATGAAGGACACAAATAAATTAATTCTAGTTTTTGAGTGAAATTACGAGGTTAAATTAGAACTTAAGCTGAATATTAAAATCGATCTAGCGCCCAAAGTAATACCTTTTCAATGGTCTTTTATTTTGAGAAGAAATAAACTCAAGACCAAAATTACAAACTACGAAAACGGTTTCGCACTATTATTTTTCCACCCTAGCAATCACGATAACTCTCATTTTTCCTAAAAACAATTGTCAAAGTGACCATAAAAATAACGCTCAATACAAGTTTTAATTCGCACAGAACAAACTTTCGGAAGTGGTCAAAATGATCTTTGAATAGCCGAACCAAAAAATCTAATAATTACTTTTTCGTCACTGGAAGCAATAACTTACCGTCATAATGAAATTTTGGAGGTAAAGTTGTTTTGACGGTAAGTTATTGGTTCCAGCGACGAATAAGTACCTGTCAGATTCTTATGGTTTGTTTATTTTGAAGGTCATTTTGACTATATCCGAAAGTTCCTTCTGTGCAAAAAACAACTTCAATTGAGCGTTATTTTTTTTCATCATTGAGCAGAATAAACCAGTACACTATATGCTCGATGAAAGTCGATATCGAAAGACGCTTCATTTGATATTCAATTAATTACCGAGCATCCTTTGTATGAAATAATTAGATTTAATTCAAATTGCTGTACTACTAAATTTTGCACTGAATAATTGTTACAGCATCTGCATAAATTACTTTCTAGAAAAAAAAAATACTTGCTCGAATAATGTTTCCTACGGCTATTAATAGGACATCAATGTGGATCTGCAACGATCTAAAGGTGTTCGGCAGGGCACGCACCAATTTCGCTAAGTTCGATGGAATAATTAATGAAGTTACACGGGATGAATATTCGGAACAATTCGCATTTACCTTGGCACGTTCCGCAGCGGCATCTCGTTGGGCACGTCCCTTATTCTTTTTAACTCTTCAACCGCAAGCAATAGCCTACAGCAATGTGTTATAAACTACGGGAATAGTTATCGGAAGTGTCGTCGCCTTCTACTGGTCGTACAATGTAAGTATTAAGCTGCTCTAACTACTTGTAAAGAAGCACCGACAGACCGATACCGCGCACAAAACGAAAACATACGCCGGTGCCCATACAAACACACATATACAGAACAACGCTCTGTGCGCATACGAGCGAGAAGAGCCGTGCAGGAGAAGTCGGCATGAAATTAGCAAACAAATAGCTTAATTCGCACGGTCTCCTCTTGGATATGTAAATTTAATAACGCCGATTTGGTGTGGGTGCTGCTGCTCCGTTGGTGCGTTGGTCTGACCCTCACCCCTCCTTCTTTTTCTCGCGGCTGATGTTCCAGAGAGTACAAGTTGTGCACGTGTGCGAGGCAGAGCAGCAGCAGGAGGAGGAGAGGTGGAGCAAAGGGGGCTTGCATTATGCATGCGTATTGTGTACACCTGTTGCCCCAAATCACGGACGGTCGAGTTACCGCTGTAGCGCACTTGGTGCATACAACCCCCTACGCTTATATTACAGTACACAGTACAACCCCTACTTTATACTGTAGACAATATCGCGTTGGACTTGCCGCAGCTGCTCGATTTCCTATAATGTCATAAACGCTTGTCCTCACACGGACGACTACGTTACGGTCTATCCACAGGGCAAGTCCAACGATATTTCAAAGGGGAAAAGACAACGATCTAAATGTAGACTCAGCGACTGAAGGTCGATTTTAAAAAAAGCGCTTTAAATGCTGGTGTAATAGGGGTTAAATACTACCAGTTTTATAACATCATACACTTTTACCCTGCAGTATATACTTTTTGATAACATATCTTCCTATAGTGTAAAAATGTCTCATCGTTGCCACCTCCGTGTAGCAAAGCATATTAAGGGAAAATTTAGGTTATGTTATGTTAAGTCAGGCGAGAATAAGACAGATTAGAGATATTCTGATAAATAGGCCGTGGGAAAATGGCACGGAAAATATCGGCCAATAGGAAATTCGTAAGAAACCGTGAAAAACTCTAGTTTGTTCAATAATGATTTTATTGTAGTAGACTACGATGCAAGTGCGGAAAACGTTTTACACTCTAACGAGTGTAAGTTTGCAGCACGAACTGAAAACGGATGTTGCAATCACACGCGTAAAGAAAAAATTTGTCCAACGAATATTGTGCAGAATTTTATTTCAGTCGGGGCGAGAAACGCGGTTTTACGTGCATAAATTCCCATTTTCGCACCTTATGAAGTAAAATTTAATACAATACTCGTCCGATAAACGTTTTCTTAACTAAAAAGTTTTTCCGCGCTTGTATCGTAATATAATATTACTTCAATAGACCTGATATTGAGGTTTTCACGCATACATAAAACGTCCATTATAAGCAGTGAATTTAAGAATAAAATGGTAGGAAATACATGTGCTTTATTCAACAGTGGAGCCATTCGACTGTTCACAGTTTCACTATATCCCATGTAGAAATCCGTCTGGGCGTCCCAGTTTGAGACTTGATCTTGGTCGGGATTGGCTCGGGTTTCCTTAAATGGGTTATCTAACTTGGAATCCGAATAGATTCCGAATGGATTTCCACTTCCTCACTGAATGACAGTTTATCATGGATCAGGAATTGACAGGGTAGGAGGGACCCACTTGCCTACAAATAGGATTGGACACAAGAGGATTGGACACATCATATTGGACACATGAGGATTGGACACACAAGTTATTGGACACAAATTATCGGACACACAAGTTATTGGACACATCGCGATTGGACAGAAGACTTATCGGACACATGAAGATTGGACACAAATATTGGCGACATACTTTATTGGACACATCGAGATTGGTCACACAAGATATTGGGCACAACGAGATTGGACACACAAAATATTGGACACATCGGAATTGGACATACGAAGATTGGACACAAATTATCGGACAAACGAAGAATGGACACAAATTATTGGAATGCAGGAAGATTGGACACACGACGGTTGGATACAAATTATTGGACACACGACAATTGGACACAAATTATTGGACACACGAAGATAGGACACAAATTATTGGACACACGAAGATAGGACACAAATTATTGGACACACGAACATTGAACACAAATTATTGGACACATGAAGATTGGACCCAAATTATTGGACAGACGAAGATTGGACACGAATTATTAGACACACGAAGATAAGATACAAATTATTCCAACCCTGTACGACTAGGCGCTGTCGTTTCGAAGCCAAATTTTTCGGCTCCAGGCCGTTTCGACACTGAGCCATTTGGGCTCGAGACGTTTCGGCGCGGACGTTTCAGCGCGAGCTTCTATAACTCAAATCCGAATTTGCCCCCACGCCGACCAGATGCTAACATACGAAGACCGACTTTATACATCCCAATTTTGAATACAATCCGACTTTGCACCCACACCGACCAGGTGCTAAAGTAAGAAGACCGATTTTGTACATCCCAATTTCGGATAAAATCTAACTTTGCACCCACACGAAAAAGCATTCACGTTCCGTTTCGGAAAATAAAAAAGCTATATGACTTTTCTTCTTTTTAAATTTTTTTATAAAATATAATTGTACACAAAAAAATTACGCACAACATAAATGTGCACATAAAAGATTCTGCACAATGTATTTGTGCACAAAAAGAATTATGCACAAAAAGAATTGTGCACAATGTAGTCGTGCACAAAAACAAAAAGAATTATGCACGATGTAGTCGTACACAAAAACAAAAAAAATGTGCATAATGTCGTTGTGCACAACTTAGTAGTGCACTATGGAAACGTGCAGAATCGGTATGTGGCCAGATGGAACCCTCTCTTTGTGTCCAATCTTCGTGTGTCCAATAATTTGTGTCCAATCTTCGTGTGTTCGATCATGGTGTGTCTAATAATTTGTGTCCTATCTTCGTGTGTCCAATAATTTGTGTGTCGAATCTTCTTGTGTCCAATCACGATGTGTCCAATAAATTGTGTGTCCAATAATTTGTGTATCCAATCTCGATGTGTCCAATAATTTCTGTGTCCAATATGATGTGTCCAATCATATTTGTGGACAAGTGGGCATCACTCGACAGGGTTACCTTAAAAAGGACGTCCCATTTGAAATCGGAATAGATTCCAGATCGTGTCCCAGTTCTAAACGGCAAGCAGTTTTACCGTGCATCGGGATTTGTTAGGGATGACCCCTAAGATGAACCCAACTTGGATTCTGAATAGATCCTGGATCGTCTTCTCGTTACTAAACGATTTGCGCGGAACTAATTTTACTTTATACTTTACGCGGTAAAATGTTGTAGCATTCGAATTTTTTTTCCTTGTCTCCTGTGATTGCAACACCCGTCATGAAAAGTTTTACCGCACTTATATCGTAATATACTATTATTCTGAGGATTCGGCGAAAAAAATTAACGGGAAGGGATCATTATGGAAATTGAAGGGAAATATTGTACCTATCCTACCGCGTCTGACAAATTGAACATGTGGGAACTTCGTCAAAATTGTTCCTTACCTAACGTGTCCCATCAATTTTAGTAGTAGCAGTAGTAATTGTGAGTTTATTGACAATACAAACCATGGGACGAGTTTACATTCATAGTACATTACATTACATAAATACATATTTCACATTTTATTTCCCGTACTGTCAATGGGCCATCGACCGAAGTCTTTCAGCCTAGATTGTCTTTTTCGTTTTGCGTCGGCTATTGTTTCGGCTTAATTTAGTGTAATGTGCATTCACTGTTGGTTGTTGGCCATTCTTACTAGATGGTAGTATGTCGTGTGTATAGAGTATCTATGTTTACGTGTTACATTTTGATCGGGTTGTATGCAGAGTGTTTGTATATTTTGTATTTGTGCGATTGCGAATTTTTTGCTTAGTTCTTGTGTTCTAGGTGGGTTCAGGTGTGATGTCTGTGGTATTGTAGAGTAATGTGTTGCGGGGGTTGAACAGCGGATTAGCGGGGTGACGAATGCGCGTCAAGTACTGTAGGGCGCAGGTTTCAGCCGTTTTTAGTTTTTTGGGCGCCGTTTTCTTGCAGTTCATGAAGATAGGGTGACCGTATTCTATTATTGGTCTACAGATGCATTTATATATCCTCGTTAAGTGCTTTATATGTAGGCTGCGGTTTTTAAATGTGATTTTTCTGAAGTGGGATGCTCTCTAGGACATTTTATTTTTGCAAGCTTTTAGGTGGCGATTGTAGTTTAGCTTGTGGTCAACGTTGACTCCTAGATATTTAGCACATGGTACGGGAGCTATTTCGACGTTGGATAGAGAAACGTTAGGTGAATATGGAGTTATTTCGTGGTTGAATATGATGAGTTGCGATTTACGTGGATTTGGCTTAATCCGCCAGTCATTGAACCATGCTGTTGTTTGGTCAGCGATGTTCTGGAGCGAGTCTACTGTTTCCTGGAGCGATTTTTTGTGGGTAATTAAAGCTGTGTCGTCCGCAAACTGTGGTATGTATTGACTTCGATCGATGTATTCTTTGTTTATTAGGTTGGCGTTGTACATGTCGTGGCAGCATATACATTATACAATGATGGTAAGAGAGGGGATCCTACACCCTGTTCCGGTATGAATGAGGTTGAATTAGCTGATCCAGATTTTATTATTAGTGAACGTGTTTGGAGGAAATTGTTGATGATGAGTAGTAGGTGTTGTGGGCAGCGGAGCTGGTGCAATTTGAATAATAGGCCTTTGTGCCAGACACTGTTAAATGCTTTCGCGATATTCAGAAAGAGTGCGGCCGTTTTCTTGTTTGACAGTTTGCTAGCTTCTACGTTGGATGTTAGTACGGTAAGAGCATTCAGCGTTGATTTTCCACTTCTAAATCCGAATTGGTAGATTGGTATAGATGCGTCTACTTCTTTTTCGATTCTCGTTTAAATTATCCTCTCATATATTTTTCCTATGGATGGTAGAAGTGTGATTGGTCTGTGGTTTTCAATTAAGCTATGATCCTGATTGGGTTTTGGAATTGTAATAATTACCCCCGTTTTCCAGACTTTCGGGAAAAGGGAATTTGTTAGGCAGCAGTTGAAAGAATCTACGATAAACTGGAAAACTCTGTCGTTCAATTTTTTAATTATACTGATGGGAACATTGTCGATGCCGGGAGAGGTGTTTTTGCATTTTTTTAAGATGACGTCAATTTCGCGTTTCGTTACGGTGTTGATGTCTTCGTCTTGGATGTTCTGTTGATTGAAGTCGTCTTCATACCAGTTGGATACGTCATCAATTTTATTAAACAAAAAATAGTAAAACTATCACTGAAAATGAGTCAAGACGGAAGTAAGAAAGTCATCGTTGTTTCGCGTAGACTTCACTTATTATTTACTTTCCATAAATGCAATCTATCCGATAAGTATTACAAATTGCCAAGTTTTCAAACGCATTTATATAAGTTTGGTGTAGGACGGACTTGTATATAACATATTAAATAGAGATACACGAGTTCATATATTTCATCATCCTCCATAACTGGAATAGTCGTCGTCCAACGCAGAAACAGTAATCTTTAGTTGAAGCCGTTCTTACTGCAGATTTTATTACAGTTATTGTTATTATTGGAATTTAGAATAAAGTTACAGATTCTTATGTAACTTATACATTCATCTATTTATATTAAGTCTAACCAGCACCATGCAGAAATGTTGACAGGGATTCACCTGGAATCAGCTTGGTATTCCCATTGTTCGACAAGAATCCAGGTGGATCCAACCTAGTACGCCCATCTAATGGCTGGAATCCAGTCAACTATCCGATCGGATGCCAGTTCGAGATCCCGATCGGAATTCAGTTTCCGCGCGTTACATCCCATGTCTGGAATCCGATCCGATGACCGACTGGAATCCGACTGGAAGATGGGAATACCAGGCAGGATTCAGCTGGATTCCTGCCGAAATTTCTGCATGCGATTTACTTAGTTGTAATCATAACAACTAAATTGTGGCGTTTTGCTTTTTACGTTCTCAGTTCGCACAAAAAATCTTCCGTACATCCACTTAACACACATTTATACATTTTGTCCATACCCACCGATTTTTTCAGTAATATCCGTTTCACTATTTGGAGTATACCCACCCAGCATAACTCATTTCCCTTTTTCTCGCCTTCTCTCAAAATCCTGATTTCTCTTGAGTTGAATCACGCTTGAGAAATTTTATCATGCTCTATATATTTATAGATTTTTCATTCATAGATTATTTTCAGATTCATTTATAGATTACATATCTATAGACTTTATCATGTTTCGGAATTATATTATAATTATATTATAATTCCGCAGCAAGTCACTGGTTATACTTGATCCTGAATATATTCCAAATCGAATTTAGTGCTAACGTGATCTAAAATTGAATGTTTGAAACGGTAATTTTTATTAGGAACTGAAATGAAGCGGAGTCTATCAAAATATAAATAGGGACGCCGCAGCATCTCTGCACCAAATATTTAAATATTAGCACGGTTAAGAATAAAAAGCAGAGATCTCATCGCGTGATCAATAAGTATATATTTTCCCAAGTAGATTTTTTTCCTATTTAGAGTCACTTGACCTATAAAACAAGTGGACATTCGAGTTATTTTTCAGCTAAAAACTGAAATTGGATGAAATCTGGATAGACACTCACTCTCTATAGGCTGCTGTTCTCGTCCTAGTAATTAGATAAATAATTAATTGAGTTCACAGTCAGTCGAAGACGCGACAAACGCGCCGAAAATACGATCATTCGGTATTGCAAGAGAACGGCGCAAGAACTGTAGAATAAATTACAAAACCCTTTTGGGAGACACCCTGTCACAAAATGCCAATAACAAGCTGTTGTAACCGATAGTGTACGAACCAAGAATACAATATCGTTCTATTATATTCAGTCGAAATCTTCAACCAGAGCTACAAAATAAAACTGCTAGAAATATTATGGCAATCGAACGAATTAAAATGGCTAACAAAATCAATTTACGGAAAAAAAAGATTAGTTGCCATAACCAAGAAATGAGTTGACACAACCAATCGATTATTCTATTTCCCTAGCAACTCAAATGGTAATACCAACGATTCGAATGGGAATACCGACGATTCGAATGATAATACCGACGATTCGAATGATAATACCGACGATTCGAATGGTAGTCCCAACTATTCGAGTGGTAGTCCCAACGATTATATTAGTTAACCTAACTAATCCAATCGAGAACTAATCGTGAATAGTTGAGGTTACTATTCGATATGGTTAGGCAACTAATTTTTTAAACATTGTGTACAGCAAATCGAAAACGTAGTTGCCACAATCAAACATTTCTTTCCGTGTTGATTAATTATGTTGACTGAGCAACTCGTTTGGATACAGTAAATGATAACATTTTTGTAGGCGTAGAAATCCAAAATCATTTAGTCATAAAACTATTCTAAAGATAAGTCGTTTTTTGGTAAACCAAGTCAACAACAGACTTCCATCACAGGTACGCCTCACGAAGAGGTTACAAATCGACTAGAAACAAAAACTGGTTCTGCCGTAAAAGACCAGGTGACTAACAAACAAAATTATCTTTTGAACGACTTTTCGAATAATATACATTATACATTTCCATCCGATCACTGATAGTTCCCAAATATTGTCTTATTACCTAAATCACTCTTTAATCTGAACAGCTACATTATTCACTCTAAATTTCCTCTCCCATAAACGCTAAATTGAGGTTACTACGTTAATCATTTCAACAATAACTACAATTCCTCTAATTACACATTCATCAATTACACATAAATGCAACAAGGAAAATAAGAAGCACTTGAACCAACCAGTAGTCGATGATGCCTTTGGTAACAACCACCTGTAAAGTCTATCAAGCGCAACCACCAGATAAATAAAGTGCTTATTCAGAGGGATAGCACATTTCGCACAGATCCACGGGGTAAAGGTCTAAACGTACGTTCTATAACCTACGTATATCAAAGCCTCCGAGAAGCCGGTGGTATTAACGCTTTATTCGAGAATAGAGGTAACCGAGCTAAACAACACACGTTATACAGTATATCATAGCGTATATACGTATACAAGTAAGTGAAAATGTATGGAAAGTGGAAGGTAAGCGAACAGTGTGGGTGCGGACTCGCGTCGCTAACTTTGAAATTGGTTTACGCCTCTTGTTTTACCTATTCTGTTTGCGAAGCTATGACCCGAAATTCCTCCCTGCTTCTCTCTGTCTCTCGTTTCATCGTAACCGCCCCCCTCCCTCACTCTCACTGACTCGCTTTCTATCTCGAGCTTGTATATATGTATATATATATATATATATATAACCAACAGTTTTGCCCTAGTCCTATACTATACCTCGCTCTTCCTTGCACTCTACACCCCTCTACATGCCATAAGCTGACTACATGCAACTATTGCGTGGACCTGTTGCGCTTCATTCATTTTAGTACACTGATTCACTACCTGACCCGTCCCTTGGATGACGCGCGAGTTTTCCCACAGTGTACACCCTCGCACAGCCCCGCGCGCGCGATTTCTCCGTTCCCTCGCGTCCTTCTCGCTTTCATGGAGACCCTGCGCGGTCCATACTCAACGGGAGAGCCCTAACTCGCTCGCTCTTACTCTCGTTCAACGACGCGCTCGGCAAACTACGAAACTTTCGATACGACCGACTCAACGAGCGTGTAAAGTTCCCTTAAAGGGTCCAACGCCGGGACAGACGCTATGAAACTGCGCTCAACCGCGGCAGCATTTACACCGGCCGAGATTCTATCCATTCGCGGTAGCGAGAGGCATTACTCTGTGTGTACAAGAGACACTTGAGCATCGAGGCTTTAGTTTTTACGACACTAGCATCCTGTGATAGTTCATCCTGTGATAATGATGAATTAAACATTTTCGACGACACCGCAGTCGCATATATTTAGATGACTCATTACAATGGTATTTTTTTGTTTATTTAACACTTATGTTTATGGCATTAGAGTAATCAATTAGCGAAATCGCGGTAGCATTGAAAACTATTTGCGTGACACCTATTCATTGATGGTTAATGGGACTATTTTTGTAGGTGTAATAGATTTTTCCAAGTATTGGATGATTATGGTAGCTGTGGTAACTTCAAATATATCGTTTAAATTTTTTGTATATACTATTTATGGTAATCAATAGCACTTTTTACTTTCTCATTATATATAAAGTACTGAAAAGAGAAAGTATTGCAATCTAAAAAAACAAAATCGGCTCTCAGATTTTTATGGAAATACATTTTTAAGAGTCCTAGATTAAAAAAGAAAGCTTCACTAGTTAGTCAGTGCTCTTCGAAAACACAGTAACTTTTGTAAAATTTAGTGTATGCCTTTTATGTATAAAATATAGATTTGATATTGTAATTCAATCCAAAATATATACTCCATCTGATACTTGACGTGAAAGATAAAAAAAACAATCATTCAATTTGTAGACTGCAGACTTATTTCAAACTTAATTATCAGCAAATAAACAGCAAGCAATAAGTATTCAGTACAGCAAAAACTCTGTGATATTTACAGGCACTCGAAAAAGATATCTAAGTCATTGGTTGAGAAAAATTTCCATTGAGCAAAATATGGATTGTGTTACCGACAGCAGTGAACGTGCGCTCGGTGTGTAGCTTTGAGGGGTTATTTTTACACTTTATGTATATTTTTTCGCCATTATCAAGCATGTGCTGTAACGCTGAGACCCTTTTTCAAACTACAAATGTATGATAACTTTGTTATACGATTTTTATATGCGTTATACTACAATATATCGTCTTACGTATGTGATCCTCATGCGAAAAGTCAAATTGGCATTTTTCTTTTAAACTCATTGGTTATATTTTAATGTTTATTTTAATCATATATCATGTAATGTTTCCTGAATGAACATTGCGCCAGGTTTTCCGCATTTTCCCCGTGCCCTCGTGCAAATGCGATACAGTAGTGCATTAGGAAGAGTGGCTGCGGAAAATACTCTTGGGGGATCTCAAAAAATGGAATTAGGAATAAAGGGGTGGGGATAGTAAAAGCCAATAGGCGTACTTGAGGATTACCCAATAAAAAAATAATATGGATTGTGTTGAAGGTCTAATAAAAAATTATTATTATTATTAATCGTAAGATAATGTACTGAAAATATTCACATCAAATGATGTATTAAGACTCGCGAAAAATTGCAAGTTTTTTTTCTTTTCGATATTACATTACTCTCAACTGTTGGAAATATTTTGAGCATTTCAGGTTTAACTATTTAGAAAAAATACTAAACTTATAGCATTTGGAGGGTCCAAACACTTATACCTGATATCGTGTGGCAAGTCTTAACGCTAACTTCAAAGCTGATTTCCCACAAATCGCTTTTTTTTATCTCGTGAAGGTTAATCATGAACGGACGTTCCAATCGGTTTCAATTTTTCACAGCAATTTAGCAATGCCATTTATGTGACCCAGGACAAAAATGAATTAGCAGAAAATTGATTCACAAATTTTACGCCCTCCCATTTTTACTTTTTAAATATTTTTTACATATTTTTGTTAGTTCATACGGAAGGGACATTTATAATGCAATCATAAATATGTCCATTTTTTTCCGACACTCAGATCGACGCCGAAGTCAATCACCATGAACGCGTGCGTCAAGAAAAACCATTTGCTTTCCGGCTAATAACGCCACCATTTTTCTATTTTTCTTTTATGCTTAACATATTAAATAAAGAAGAGAAAAATCATCGTGTGAAGGCTACATTAATTTTCGTACGAATTCCGAATCATTCTGGCCTACGGAGAGTTGTAAATGTTCTATTGGCTGCCTGCCATTGACATGCCCCGGTGACTGGACGCACTGTATGTGCAAGAAAGACGGTCATACCATTTTCTATGTATGGTCAGTACACTATCTCAAACAAAAAACTTTTTTTTACTCGCCACATAAAAAAAACTGTAGTATGGATCCTAAAAATTGACCCGCGTGAAAGGACAGCTTCGTACGAATTTTTTTGGAGGTAGCGCCACGACCCTTTGTATTTTTCATTTCATTAACACGCAGAAAATCGAATCTTTCGTGTGCACGGATATAATTATTTTTGTACACAATGGTCGGTGCTGTGCATAATTTAATACCACGCTATGAATTTGATAGCTTGAATAATTGAACAGATGTTTTTTGCTGTTCCAAAAAACGGTTATTTAAAACAAACTGCCATCTGCCTTGGTACACGGCAAAAAAGTTTGCTTGTGGCAACTACGTTTTTGATTTGCTGTAAACAATGTCTAAAAAATGAGTTGCCTCAACCATATCGTGAATAGTAACCTCATCTATTCACGGTTAGTTCTCGATTCTATTAGTTAGGTTAACTAATCCAATCGTTGGGACTATCATTCGAATCGTCGGTATTATCATTCGAATCGTTGGTATTACCATTTCAGTTGCTAGGGAAATAGAATAATCGATTGGTTGTGTCAACTCATTTATTGGTTATGGCAACTAATCTTTTTTTTCCGTGTAGGACCACTATAAAGATTTGTATAAAGTTTGTCAAGAACATCGTAAAACTGTTCTTCGTACAATTTAGCCCCATTTGCGATGATTATTATTATTATTATTATTTAATATTAACATGTTTTTTTAAATGGCTAATAATTTTTATTTCGACTATACACATCCGAAAACCACGGTTTATACCATAATATTGAACCTCGTAGAGAGAAAACCCCGTATGGATTTTTTTAAGAGTGTAGCGTGAAGAATAGAAAAATTCTCTTAATTTTGAAAACTCTTAGAAAAATTCACACAATTTTGCCTTATTACGAGGTTTAATATTATGGTATATAAATCGTGATTTTCTCACGTGTATAGCAGGAAAAAATTGCGTTTGGGACCTCGCTGGTAAATGTTCAAAGATTAGTAAATTGACCTCAGGTTTCGATACCTTTCATATAAAATTTACCGAGATGTAAATCCGACTTATCAAATTATCGCAGCCGAGAAAATAACACCGGCAAAACGAGAAAAACATACGACGTGTTAAAGGTCCTTTTACGCGGTACCGCATCGCGACTACGCGCCTAGCATCAGACACACACGGAGGGAAATAATTGGTTGCCCCTAACATTGGCGTGGCTAAATACGCTCCAATTGACTAAGTTAGCTAGGTTAACCAATTTTTTGGATGGACCAACAAACCAGTTGGTCGTAACACCCAATTCGTTAGTTTCCAAACAAATAATTTGCTGGCATATCCAACTGATTTATCGCCCAACTAACTAGTTTGTGTCTGCAACCAACTAGATCAATGCCCCAACCAATTTTGTTGTTTGGAGCGTATACAGCCAATTATTTTGTACCGTGCACGCTAAAACTCAAATTTAAAGATTCGATCTAAACTTATAGCGGGAAACGTGCATTACAATTAATATACGAGATTCCAAAATGTACATTCGTGTAATCCGTATAATTACACGAATTCGTTACTAAAAAATCACGTGTTGTGGATACATCCGTAGCAAGTTTTTTTGTTAGTATGGTCGTTCTCGCAACTATCTAGATGATCGATGCTATCATTTTTTCTCCCATCTCATTTCTTCTTATCTCACCTCTAGTATATATATATTAGTGAATATAATGCATATCCTTATTATTAAAATGTGCTTGTCTTAAGTTTTTATATACATTGTGTTTTTAGAAGGATTGTATAGAGTGTTTTTCGGCAACCGAAAAAACACCTATGATTTAAAAAAAAACCTTGAGACATGTTGATTTACAAAAGTAAGTTCCCCTATTCTGCAACAAGCCGCCAAAAAATCAAGCTCTTCTCACATTTATAGTCAAATACACTCGATTATTATTTTTTAAGTAAACTCGAAGATTAATAATAATAGATAATTAGTGAATATCATAACTCAAAATTGCATGAGTCAATTTATAAAAATGACTTGTCGGTCCATTCTACTTGGTGAATTAACATGTATAAACTCGTAACGAGCTTACAATATCGAGATGGATTATTAATTTTTACAAATAGATTTATTTTCTACTTTACATGAAAAATAATAATCGAGAGTACTTGACAACAAATGTGACTTCCCTCCCGTCAAACATTAGGCGAACCCTAATTTGAGTGAAATCAACATTATTATAATTTACCTCCGGTGTACTAGCATCACCTGGACTTGCCGAAAACATGTCAACTCTGCTCGAAACGGCGAAAAACGTTCCGAAGCGTTCTGATGGAGGAGTGAAAGCCAACTGAGCCAAGAACGAACGTGTTTGTGTCTTTCAAACCTCGTCGCGTTACATTGTACTATATTTTCTAGGTATGGATTATTCGTGGAATTTTAAGGGGGTGCTGAAGTAGATTTTTTTTACCGACTTTGGTCGGTAAAAATAGGCGATTTCGTAGTATACACTATTCATCGAAAATATGCTGCAAATATACGTCAAATTTTGCAGGAATGTAATAAAAACATTCATGGTTGGGTGTCCGGTCGAATCACTGTTTAAAACATACAATGTAAGAAATTGTATATTACTGAACCTCTCAAAAACCAATATGGCCGCTCGAATTGTCAACAGGTCCTTTGAGGTAAGATATAAACGTTTCTGAAACTCAGATGTGTTAAATTAGACCGGACACCCATTCTTTGATTATTCCTGAACCTTTCAGAACCGTCGGAATGTCGATTACACAAACTAAATCCACGAATAGTATATGCTACGATTGCAAAGACCGTTTGCTTTTCGCACAGGCTCAGAGCTGGTAAAGAGCATATAGTTCCGTCATTAGGAGACAGATGGTGCCGACGTAGTCTGTTTACTTTTGGCAAAAGCTCCGAGTCCCTGCAATGCGACCGTAGTATACACTATATAGGGATTTGGCTTATGTAGTTAACATTATGATGGTTTTGCAATATTTATAACTTATCACAAAATTGACGTCCGGTCTGATTTTACATATCTAATTTACAGAAACATTTATATCTTACAGCAAAGGTCTGTTGACATATGGTGTGCGGCCATTTTGCTTTTCGGGAGTTTCGATACACGCAGAGAAGAGTCTGGTAATCATTACCCGATTTAGTATAGTAAACTCGGTTTATTCAGCGCTTCTGGCGTCTATTTCTATATTTTCGTATAGAGTACTGTATCGTGTTTTACAGTGTACTGCACGCCGTACAAGAATCGTTACTATGTTTCGGTCTTTAAACTGTACTATAAATAATCCAAAGTTTGTAAGGATGTACACGCATAAGTGTCTCGAACACATCTTAAAGCTTGACAATGATCGTGACTTCCAACAGACAGTGATTACGATTCGCAATATATGAAGAAATTCATCTCTCAATTTATTAATAGAATCTATAGTTACGGGATCGGTTTCGAAAGAAATGCGAACATTTCACATATACAAAATAGCAAATTCTGATATCCTCAACGTTGTAACTATTAAGACCGCACGTCTGGGATTCATTCCCCAACTACAGGCTATAGTTCTAAACAATCTATTAGCTATACAGGGAAGATGTGTGGTGACTGCAACACGTTTGGCGGTGGCTGAGTGTGTTTACATCGTCAACGGCGTTAGGCGCCAATTGTTCTGGGTATAGTGTAGTGCAACAAACAAAGAATTGTGAAAACGAAAAAGCAAGTGCACGTCTTTTTTAAAAATAGTATTATCTATGGATTCTTCGTCAATACTATAAGAAAATCATCACATGTCATCGTCGTTGTAAATCGGTGCGTAACCTGCACAATTTGCAACGTAATACAACCTGTTTAACTGCTCTTTAGTGACCTCCGAGATCAGGACGAAAAGTGGTGATGGAGTTTTTATTTTTAAAATATCATTTCATTTTAAGAAAAATTAATGTTTAATAATTGAACAGAACAACGTGTATTTTCTTATGCTACATTTTTGTAACCTATCCCTATCCTACCTTTAGATACCTTTACTTTCTATTAATTTTAACTGCACGAGTGCCCGACATTAACTGGTATACGATGCAGAAGTAAGTACGTAACCGGCCTAGCAATCTTCACTATGCTGTGTTTAATCAGCAATATATAACGTTGATAAGTGACTCGTGAACACAACTGGCACCGTTTGCCATACTGTATATTAAACACAAAAGATTCGCGTTAATGTACTGCATGGCAATCATCGCCAGACTGGTCGAATAAACCGAATTTACTGTGCTGTATGAGAAACATCGTCAAACTTTTTGAATTGCGATTACCAGAAAGTTCTCTTCGTGTATCTTTTGCCAAAAGTAAACAGATTACGTCGGCGCCACCTGTGTCCTAATCGGGAAACTTACCGGCCAAAGTCGGTATCAAAATCTACTCCAGCATCCCCTTAAGTATTATTGATAAAAAATTAAACTGTTCACATAATTATATAATTATTTTTTTCGATAAAAATAAAATGTGATCAACATTTTGCACCGAAAAAAAAAAATTCAAAGATTTTGGATAGGGCCCGGGCCTTTCGGACCACTCCCTGGCTACGGCACTGCACACCCGAAATATTGCCCGCAAGCCCCCATAACATCTTATGACGCGTGTCTTAAAATTAATTCGATTAGCTAATTTAAAGTTACAACTACTTGAAGATCGTCGCGGTAACAGTGGAATATTTAATGAAACTATATAAATGATCGCATAAGCTACAAATTAATAGTTGTCACTTAATGCTATTAACTTCTCTCCGTGTATCGAATTAAACTAGCTTGGTCGCTTTATACTAATCAACACGCTTTTAATGATGATTCATAGGTAAATATAAAAAGACTCAAATTCCTCCTCACATGCTGCAAAGATTTCTTTACTCAAAACATCTAAGCCAGTATATAAATTATTTTTAAATATAAATATGCTCATGGAAATCATGGCTTCAGAATGGTATATTACAATACGAGTGCGAAAAAACTTTTTCTGACGAGTGTTGCAATCACACGAGTTAAGAAAACGTTTTTCACATGAGTATCGTACAAAATTTTATTTCACGAGGTGTGTAAACGATGTTTGACGAACGCAAAGTTTTTTTCATCAGATAAACATCCGCTAAAGCTGGGTACCAAATCTCGTGTAGAAATTGTGTTCGGGTCCAACAGGATTCCAGTTAGAATCTTTATTTGTCGCTCGGGATCGGATCGGGCATCCGATCATATCCGAATAGGCATATGTAACGATTGTGAAATGGATTCCGGTTGGATGATCTGACGGGATCCTGATAAGATATATCATTACGGATTCTTATTCAGACATAATCGATGATTCATGCGATTCTGAATTAATTATAGACAAACTGTCTCGAATCTTTACATATTGAATCCGATGACTGCACAAGGACACAAAAACACGTTCGGATTGATTGATTTAAACAAAACACTCGTATTTGAATCTCATGAAATACAAATCAGAAACTTGAAGTCTACAATCTTGTATAGCTATACATTGCGTTAGAAGAATGCCGTAAGACGAAATATACATTTTTCTCAATGACAACATAATTTTATATTTATTCTCGCAGCCCTCGGGTGTACTACATAACTGAATACACTCGTAGGTTGATATTACCTGATGTGCGATTATAAATTTTTATTGACAATTCTTTAACATTAATATCATCTATGAGAAATATTATCCATTTCAAGAGAGAAATATGATTTAAAATAAAATCTCTTCAATGTCCTCATTACATTATCAACTAGATAGATTTAGTAATGAATATAGTTTTTGGGTTTATTGTCATTAACGATAAATCCGGAAGGAAGTAGACAAATTTTTGTCATTCCACTTCACCACTTTTAATAACCTGTTATTATTATATTATATTATTGGTTTAACCTTTCTAATTAAGTAAAGACGAAACTCAAATTTATACGGATTATCTTAATTATATTCCACTAAATGCTCATTGCATATACACATAGCACGTTTTACCATTCGGCAACTAAAATAAATGCTGTTGATATTTTGAAAAACTTTGTTTTTTAATCAATTGAAAAATATAGTTTTATAAATATTAATGTGGATCTAGAAGTACGTTTCGGAAATCGGATTCATACCTTGAGGGCTGTTTGCAGATATAAAAATCGTTATTGAAATTATTTATAGACACCTATGCGGCTAGTAGCGAGGAGCTTCCGACCAAATGTTTGTACTCGACACACGAATATCTAAAAACATCCGGTCAGGATCAGATCAGAAACCCCTAGGGATTTCATAGGGATCCTATCGGGATACCTTTAATGCAGAGGTCATCAAACTAAACGCGTCATCTAGTCCCTCGCGATCCATTTGTATTATTATTATGAATCCTCAAATGCTGAAGATGCATTTATTTAGACTGAAAACAAAACACTGCATTATGTATATGAATCAAAATTAGTTTCGCGAGTATTAGCAATCATTAGATACAATTTAATTATTTAACGAAATCTGATTATTTTGTCAGTATATGATATAATACAATATTAAATAAATTGTATGGGTGATTCAAGGTCAAATCTTGCTTCACGGTAATTAACCAGTGATTATTTAGCAAGAAATAAAGCAATACCGCGAAATAAAAATATCAATGTACATCTCGTTACGGAGTAAATAGCGAGATAAAAAATATATACACGAGTGATACGTAATACAATATTCACGTCTGACTGGAGGATACACAGGCTACAAGTTAAGGTACCGGAGTGCAGTATTCGTGTGCACTTATGAATCCTCTTATAAGCTCCTATCTCATTTCTTCTCGTCTCGCCTCACACACGAGATCTTGCTTCCCCCCCGACGTCTTATGACGCACGTCTTCTCGATCCGGTATACCCGTCGAACCAGCAGCCACAAAACCAAAGCCGGACCAGCGAGGCAGAAGCGAGGAGCGAAGAGCCTGTCTGGCTCGGAGGAACCTCGTCCTGCCCAAAATTCGCATCTCTCCCTCTCACTCCTTCTCATTGGCATTATAATCTCCGTAACAGTCGCAGCGAGCAAGAAAATGCCAACTACTATACATAGCACACATGTACAAGTATGCGCCTCGTGGATCGGGCGAGATCAAATTCAATACTGGCTTAAAGCTTGAACGACTAAAAAAACCACTCTGGTTATTATAAATAAATGTCATTTCAATAAAAATAATTAAGCATGAACGTAATAGCAAATATATTATGATAATAAAATTAATCGTGATCTAATAATAATAAATTATTACCAGAAAAACAAAGCACGACTTCTTTCTTGATTAATAGAAAAAAATATTCAACCGGCAATTTGCGAACAACTCGTGATCTTATTGAGTACTGGCTTGATCAGTTTTCTACCTGTACGTTTTGCTAACATCTCTTCGGCTGCAGCTATATACAGCGGCCTGTATGCATGCACGATATCAACAGGAAACGCAGGAGCACTTAGACCGGGCTAGCCTGATCCTACGGAGCGCAGCAACCTCTTTACTCCTCCCTCCAGCCCGGTTCTCGTTACGCTTCACTTCGCGCGGCCTCTTCATCCACAGTTCGATAGACTTTCATGCGGTTTGCACCTTGCACCCGGTTGAATACAGCATCTTAGAGTCTCTCGAATAATCAAGCGATCCCTTGCAGACTCGTGCGTTGCAAATTTTTGTTCTGAATTTTTCATCTTGACTGTTTTCAATTTTTTTTCGGTTTTTTTTGTATTCTATATTTTGTTGACTCTCCCAAAAGTTGCAAGACTCCTTTGTTGAGATCGCTAACAAGGAACCGTACCAACAATATATAGAAAGTCCTTTACATAATTAAGAAAATCATAAAACTAGTTCTCTCATAACAAATTTTTCCCTTCGTAAAGTTCGCATCGCTTCCTTGTTATTCTCGCTAGGGAGTAGTGAGAGAGCGAGTAGGACCCGCGACTCTGGGCAGACCAATGCAGTAGCCTATTCGGACCCACAAAGCCGACGATTCGATTGGGACACATCGCCTCAATCTTCCTTACTTTCCTGCGCTAGAATCAGCAACTTCGACACGCTTCGAAAATACACAGCTCCTCCGCCAGCCGACACTCAGACGCAATCAGAATAGTAATTAAGAATTCAGTTAACGCTCACCGATTGTAGAACGCAACCCAATTTGAGGATACAAAAGTGTAAGGTAGGTTAGCAAGAACGAGTTGCGTGGACGGGGGAAGGATGAGGATAGGCGTTAGGGAGGAGAAGGATGAGGAGGTGATTTCGTAGGGTCGCTCGGCAGAGGAGGGGGAGAGACCGCGAGGGAGGCAGAGAGACAGAACAGTGACGGGCAAGTCAGGCTGCTGCTGGGCTTGGGAAGGGCGACAGGGGTTTGAGGTGCCGAAGTATCGGCGGGCGGGGGAGAACGGAAAGGGGGAGGAGGTGGGGATAAGAGTGTGGGAGAACACACCAGTGGCGTACACGGAGTCAACGACGGGGAGAGTTCACGCTTCTCTTTTCCTTTGCATCATCATCCTCGCCTCCTCTCTGCATTTTTGCTTCCTCCCCTCCATCTCCTCCTCCACCCTCTCGAGCGAGTGAGGCAGATATACATATACGTGCGGTGAACGAGAGACACAGTGGAGGGTGAAAAAAGCGAGAGAAAAATGAGGAATAGAAAAAGATGCCAAATACAAGCGAAGGACGGAGGAAACGACGAGTGAAGAGGAGAAGGATCAACATAGAAAATTCAAGGGTGGGATGAGACATATATAGACGCATAGATTCGTAACGAGAGAAAGAGTGGACGGCGAGAGGCAAGAAAAAATTAGGAAGTGAAAGAGATGGAAAATGCGAATGAGAAGAGGAGAAGCAGGAGAATACCGTGAGTGGGGAAGAAGTTCGACGGTGGGATGGGGTAGGATCACGCCTGGTAAGGAGGAGGAGAAGGCGGAGGAGGAGGAGAAAAGCGATCGAGGGGAATGCGAGAGAACACAGACAGCCCTGGCGCTGCACAGAGTGCGAGTATACAGTGTAGACGATGTGTTGGTAGTAGTGGTGCATGTTGCTGATGCTGGCTGGTCCAACCTTGGAGTGGGGAGACGGCGAGAGAGAAGGGAAGACCTTCGGGAGACCGAGATAACCGAGTGGAGGTGAGGGAATTCCTATGCACCAGCCCTCCTATCCTTCTCACTCTCATTGCCACATTCGACGTTTCTTCCCTTTTCCCCTCATCCCTCGACGTCTCGCACACCGGCCACCACTGTGAGCCCGTGTCTCGGGATTTCGTGAGTGTTGGAGCAAGTGGAGTGAGAGAGACGGAAGAATGGATGAATCCAGGAGGAAAGAAAAGGCTAGGAAAAAGAGACTGAAGGGGAGGAGGTATTGCTGCTGCTGCTGCTTCTGCTTGTGCCGGTGGCTGCTGCTTCTGCTACTGCTGGTCGTGTTCGCAGAGGGATGAGGGCGAGAGGGTAGCAAGTACTGGTGCAAGTAGTAGTAGAGGTGGTGGCGGAGAAAGAGGTTGAAAAGAGACCCGTGCACGGGGAAAATAGAAAAGAAAAATCCGGTAGCCAATGGGAGATGGCGTTTTGGCCCAGCAGGAACTGCGAGCGGGAAGATCCGACAACGTTGCAGCCGAGTTTTTGTTTACCGCGCGGGCGCCCGACCGTCACACCGAGAGAAGTGCATCACCAGCATGCACACAGACCACCCGAAGCCACTACTATCTTCCGCTCCTGTTCTGGCTCCTGCGAGCAGCTACTTCAAGTGCTGTTGCTCCTGCAGAGACCTGGCTCTCCTTTCTGAAGGAGCTCTGTGGTAAACGCGACGCCGGACCTCTGACAACCCTATGCACACGCGCTTACAGTATTCCCTCGCGGGTACTCGTTGCGCCAAGACGCATTCGGACTCCTTCGCCCCGCGGTAAGAGCAGTAGAGCGACGAGAAAACACGAATTTAGCGAGAAGTTTCGACAGAGTTTTAAGCAACATGGCAAGAAGTTGAGGAGCAGAGGGCCTGGGAGGGAGGGGGGGGGGGGGGTGGACAAGAGTGTATCTTCCTACTCGACGAAAATTCTCGACTCCTTGTAGACTTCTCATCATCTGCGAAGGACTCCGGGGAAGTAAACACTTCCAATTCTAAAAGAGTACAAAATATGTACGAGTGACACTTTTTTTGGTAGTCTTTCTATATCTTTTTTATTGTTTCCTAAGAGATAAACGACTTTGCCTTCTTTACCCTTAAGGACTGTGCAAACTACCGTTCGTTTCGGCAAGAGCGTTAATACCGTAAAGTTTTGTTTTGTTGGCAAATAAAGGATCTTGATGATTTTATTGTAACTGATGGTAATGCTACTTTTAAAAATTTGTTTATGGATTCTCTACGTGGCCCCAAATTATTTCGGAGAATCATTAAATAATTCTACGCATGGAGAAACTTTCAACGTACACGGAACGTAATCGTGGGTATATTGGTTGCGACTGAGTGGAAACCATTAATTGCAAGTTTATGCCACTATTTTCATCAAAATTACATTTTTTAAAATTGGTACAGTAACGCGCCCTGAACTATTTGTACAATGAATTAAAGTTAGTTAGGGTAACGATTGAAAAAGCGTATATTAATATAAAAATAGTAGCATATTCTTGTAATTAATAGTTTTTACTTAATAATTTTTACATTTTACACAATTTTTTTAGTGCAGATATCCAACGCCTCCCCTTGCAGAAATTGTGTTAGGGAACCAGCTGAATACTTTCTGGATTTCCTACGTGCAGCTCGGGATCTAGTCAGAGATCCAGTCAGAATCCGAAAATGAATGTAATGGTTGCAAATTGGAGTCTGATCGGGATACGCGATCGGATCCCAATCTGGCCTGCTGACCGGATCCACTCTGAATCCAAGATACCCAAAAGTCCGAAAATTAATTAAAAATTATATTGTACTCTACTTTTAGGAGGTAACTTCCACATTTAATTAGATGAACGAACTTACTTTGCTGATTGGCACAAGAATATCCCCGTAAAAAGTTGATAAATTTGTCACTATCACCAGGGATCGATCCAACGACCCTGCGGGTTGCAGAGCACGCCAGCTGTCCTTAAGTTGCTCGGCTATCTAGATCTTAGAAGATGTTGATTTTAATTTGATACTTAATCCGTTGTATGTATGGTGAGGACTCGTGGATTGACGCGTATAAATAGAGACAGATATGGTACCGTATCGACTTACAGTAACGAAAAAGGTTATTGGAATTTACGTTGAACACAATACAATCGTGTTTCATGTGTAAATACGATTGACCTACCGGTGATGGGCTCCGTAGACAACGAGACGAATAATACTGTCGATAAACGTTTAAATGTTGCTAATTAAATATCCGTTGACAAGTATTTCACGCGTGTATTTCACAAGTATTTGCAAGCGTGAGCTTGCAAGCTAGCTTGAACAGTCGACTCTCAATATTTTATCGAAAATATCCAACAATAATTGGTATCGTTCAAATATCATCGCCTGGAATTAGCTAGAATCTTATAAAGGACCTCTTTTTGGGAAAATTGGAACAAATCCGACCACAAGTAAAAAGTCTCTGCAATGTCCCGTACTTCGGTAATACCTGATTTCTAAAATTTAAATCGAATTCTAGGTGGATTCTAATAAGGATGTTCGGTTTACGATGCCCCTGCGATATCCCTAACTGTACTAATGGATACTTGGAACGTCCGAATCGGGATCCAGCTTGATTCTTATAAGGACACACGGAAAGAAATGTTTGGTTGTGGCAACTACGTTTTCGATTTGCTGTACACAATGTCCAAAAAATTAGTTGCCTCAATCATATCGAATAGTAACCTCAATTATTCACGATTAGTTCTCACGAGATTAGTTAGATTAAGTAATCCAATCGTTGGGACTACCACTCGAATAGTTGGGACTACCATTCGAATCATTGGTATTATCATTCGAATCGTCGGTATTACCATTCGAATCGTTGGTATTACCATTTGAGTTGTAAGATAAATAGAATAATCGATTAGTTGTGTCAACTCATTTCTTGGTTATGGCAACTAATCTTTTTTTCCGTGCACATTACGGATCCCTTGTAATTTCCCCAGTTACGCTAATAACTAAGTTTACTTACCAAATTGGGATCCGTCTGGATTATTACAAGGACACCACTTTTAAGGAATTCCTAACAAATCAAAATCGGAATCCGATCGTAAATTGGGAAATCCCCGAACGATTTCTGCACGGATTACCAACTAATGTTGGTGTGTGACCATTAATGCTGGTACCATATTAAAAGTGTTAAATTCATTTTTCTTCATCATTATATTGTATAAAACCTATAATCTAATATGCTAATATGCTAGCCTACACGGAAAAAAAAGATTAGTTGCCATAACCAAGAAATGAGATGACACAACCAATCGATTATTCTATTTCCCTAGCTACTCAAATGGTAATACCGACGATTCGAATGGTAGTCCCAACTATTCGAGTGGTAGTACCAACGATTGGATTAGTTAACCTAACTAATCCAATAGTTAGTAGCAATTTAAAAGTTAACGATTGGATTAGTTAACCTAACTAATCCAATAGTTAGTAGCAATTTAAAATTTAACGATCGGATTAGTTAGGTTAACTAATCCAATCGAGAACTAATCGTGAATAGTTGAGGTTACTATTCGATATGGTTGAGACAACTAATTTTTTAGACATTGTGCACAGCAAATCGAAAACGTAATTGCCAAAACCAAACATTTCTTTCCGTGTATAGATCCGTCGTATTTGAACCACTTAACGAAAACTGCTTGAAATTGAATAAAACAAGATTCTACCCATTAGAAGAGAGATCCATTTATGGAACCGATTGATGTCGTCAATGATCCAGCTTTATAAACAGACAACCCGGGCATTATAAATGGATGATCTAATAAGTATCTAATGTTATTGGTACCAAGTTTTTATTTCTACCCAACTCTACTTCATGAAAGAATGGCACATACATTGTTTTTCGCGCTTGCCGCCGTCTCCGACCTGATAATCACAATGTTCATCGTATTAATCCCTTTCTTAATCCCACTGGACTTATCCTTATGGATTTGATCAATCACCACCGATATTTCATTTAATGTTGTCCATTACAGGGCACGAAATTTCAAAACACCCTACACTTGTAAATAACTGATCCATCCATGACGGTTCGGCGGTCCATTGACAAAACCATTTCAAATCTTGGAAATAAAAACTTTATGACAAGCGACCGAAGGGTTACTGTAAAGGACATATCTTTTCTTACGATGTGCAAGGTGGTATTAACGTGCGTTTAATATACTTCGGAATCCGCAAGGTTTAAGAGGGCTAATGAAAAAGCCTCTTTCACATCAACCATATGCGTTAAGTGATCTATAGTGCCCTTGCGGATTGGGTATATCGATTCGCCTTCCACTAGGCAGATGTTTATATTTTGATATTCCAAACAAAGTGTTCCAGTTCATTGTGATCTATCAGTGCATTACTGAGAAATGTCCATAAATGGCTAAATAACGCCGATTGTTGCCTCCATGAAGACCCTAAAAATCTAATAGTACTTTTTCTTCCCGCTATCAATAGCGAACCAAAACATTTAAAAGTTAATTGAATGTCATTTATCCAAAAAGTGCAGCGAGAGAGTTTGACGATGATCGAGTCATTCGTTCGGGATCCACCCGGTGAGCTCAGCTCACGCGACCGGATATACTCGAATGCTCGAAATAACGAGAATCATCGAGAGTAAAGCGTATTCGTTGTAGCGTATGTGCAAACGTACGTGCACAGTATATATGCCTGCGGGTATGAGTGTAACCGAGGCAAGCGAGAACCACGAATAATGTGATGCGAGCTGCGTACAGCGAGAGAGTCAACGATCTCCGCGGTGCCTTCTGCTTCTGTTCGGGTGTCAGAGCCGCTGCTGCAAATTCGTGCTACTCTCTCTCTCTGTCTTTCCCTCGAGAAAATCGCAGGGGCCTCGCCCCTCGAATCCATTTCGCTCGTTTTCGTGATGCTACTGCTGTAGAACGTGCATATATGTATTTATATATATATACATATATATATATATATATATATATATATATATATATATATTTGCATATATATATACCCACGCTCGTGTACTTGGTCGTCGACGCGTAGACGTCGTGACTGCATCCCAACGTGTCGTTCTCTCTCCGAGAGCGTACGACGATCCCAGCTTGGCCTCGAGCTTCGTGAGATATTTTCGGCCCTGGAACTGCATTTCCTAGCGTTAAATCCTATAGAGCTTCTCGCGCACAGACGCATTTGCTGCAGTTGCTTGCAGTCTCACTGCAAAGACGACTCAGAGAAAGACTCGCGCTGGTTCCCGGGAATCCCTCACAAAGCGGAGCCCGCAAACGTTACGGCAATCTCGGTGGTACGAAAGCGAGAAAAATATACGTAGACGTAGTCACAGAGAGAACGATGATCGATGCCCCTGTGAAAAATGAGCCTCGGTATGCATTCCAACGGACACCAGTCTTCTCTATCTCCTCGACCGCCCGCCTCAACCCTCTCTCCGACGAACCAAACACACATAGATCCCTCTCGCAATCGAATTCGAAGACTTAACGAATCATAAATCTCTTATACGAACGATCAATCTCTTGGAGGGGGGGGGGGGGGGGGGGGGGGTAGCGCCCGACCACGGGTGGAAAAACGATTTCCTGAGACGAGGAGATTCCATTTGAAATAGTAGAGGATCGAAATCGACTTTTATACTCACTAATATTAATATCGTATTCACGTGCGAACATAAAGATGTTTTGAAAAATACATGATCGCGGGAGTGATTAATCGTCATCGATAAATCATTGATTTCGTTGATTAATAGAAAGATTGAATTATGCATGAATCTTGGATAGAGATTGGCGGCTTCGGTCGATTCCCAAGTTCGAAAAATCTCAAAATCGGCGATTGATTGTTTGATACGTTTCAATACCAATGTATATAAAAAAATCTGTGGTCGAGCCGAGCTGAAAAAGCTAATGCGATTGATTGCCCATCTCGTGCTCCAAACAGTTTAAATTGCCGCTTTCGGGTGGTTGCCGAGTGAGTATGGTAACTCTGGTTATGCTTTGCAAGTTCAACTTTGCGCCCTCCCTTGTCAATGCAGAGTTGGCAAAGAATGTCTTGTCCTCCATCGGCCTTCTATTGAATTTCAAGGGGTAATTTCTTGCGAGGTTGGATCCTTCATGCACGCTATAATTACGGTATCAATGGAGATTTAAATTTTTAACACGGTTACAGAGTGCAATTAAATGCATCTCAGACATCCAATCGGGACCGAAATTGGAATATAATGACTGTAAACGGGATCCGGTCCTCGACTAGATTCTAACTCGGATGCCAGACGGGATCTAATTCGGAACCCGTAGACAAACAAATTTATAAAAATTAAAAAACACGCGACTGGAAAAATTAGTGTAATTAATAAACAAATTGCGTAAATCAAAAATCATTAAATAAGAATCATTCGCATATTATACTTGGGAGATTAATTCGTAAAGGGTGTGGTAATCTCGATGTCGAGGCGAATTTCTGCACTGAGAGAAATTGAGATGGTCCTGGTAAGTATTCAGTGATAATTATATTTTATTAGTCCAGGTGACTATTTTCGTAGTTACACTAACAGTAACGTGGTTATATTAACAGTAACGTAGTTACATTAACAGTAACGTAATTACATTAACAGTAACTTAATTACATTAACAGTGAAGAGAGTTAATGTAACTATGAAAATAGTCACCTGGACTAATAAAATATAATTATCAACGAATAATTACCAGGACCATCTCAATTTCTCTCAGTTTGCGCTTACTATTGACAGTCAATAGTAACTATTCGAATAGTTATTATTCAAAATAGTTACTATTGTCTTCCAATAGTATCAACTATTAGAAGTGAATAGTAACCATTAGGGTAGATAATTTTTGGAAATTTAATGTATATGTTCAATAGTAAGGACTATTAGAGACCTATAGTAATCATTTGTGGAGTAATTTTGCGATATAATTACTATTCCTCATGAATAGTAATTATTTGAGCAGTAACTCAGTAATTGTTGAATGATATAACTTCTGAACTTTAATAGTAAAACAAAAATACTTGAGTTTATAGATTGAATGATTGTGATTTTTTTTCGCGTACACCCTAATGGGAGTCTGAGGTCATAACATTACTAGTTCTAGACACAACAGTTCCTTCCAATAGTGTACATTTATCTCAATACACGGAGAAAAAAGGTTAGTTGGGACGACTCCCATTTTATGAGTTGGCTATAAATGAGTTGTTAGAACGATTTATTTAATGACTATAACCATTTTGTGAGTTGAGACAACGAATAAGTGGTTGTCCCAACTCACAAATGCGTGGTTATATGGACTAACGAAAAGTGAGTCCGTGTAACCACTTTTTGAGTGCGCCCAACTCATTTTTTTTCTCCGTGTAGTTATTTCAATAGTTTCTTCCAATAGTACGCCAATTTAGCATTGGCTTATTTTTTAATAGTTTAATAGTTCAATAATCCTAATAGTTTGTAATAGTTTTTTTCCGGACGGGTTACAGGGTTTGTGCTTCCGTAATGGACACATCTCTGGTCTGTGCCCGTCCGATCGTTTTCTCGTTAAGATTGTTAGCGTCGTGGGTAGCCTCGGAGCCGAGGAGGAGCGGGAGTCGAAGAAAATTCGCGCATATTCGGCATCGAGTTGAGCCCTTGCCGTTCGGCAATTACAGTCTTTCTGTTATTATAAAATTATGTTTGTTTTAAAATTATTATAAAAAGTTCGCAAATCTTTATTTGATGATGTGATAGTGAGTCCCGTGCAAGGTTATGGCGTATCGTAATACCGCGTGGCTTTAAGGCGAGTAGTTATCCTACGAATAAGGATTTATAATAAATAGTTTATTGGATTTGCAGGACATCGGTAGTTTTCTTGTCCGGAAGAGACTCGACCCGAGTCGAAATTTTTACCCTCCTTGTAACCTAAAATGACTGAGATCTACTGCCGTAGTATGCAGGGTGAAAGAAAGCACTCTGCAGGGTGAAAGGAGAGTATCGCTCATAGATTAACATTTAAATTTCAGCCTACCAGACTCCCCAAATGGCAGAAAGTAGACATCTCGACTTAACGGAGGGTCACGGAGGGTGAAGCAGACCCTAAAATACCTTCATAGAACCAACCATAGAACCTCCCAGACCCCCGTTGAGCCTGTCGCAGAATCTCCCTGATTCTCCGTTGAGCCTACCACAGAAACCCCCATACCCTTAGTCGACCCTGCGAAAGTTCCTTTCACATACACTATTATACCCTCCGTTAACCCAAACATCAATGGAAGTATAATTATTTATGTTATGAATATAAGAAACAAATTCAGAAAGACAAAAGCGTTTATTAATCTTTTTATAATGTCATAGATATAATATATTTTTATTTAATATCAACAATATTTCTATATGCATTTTCTTTTCGTTAAAAGACACAATCTCTATTTAAGACACATAACATTTGAAGGTGATGTGAGATACCAACGAAGTAAAAAAATTATTTCCTATTTTCTTAGAAACTATTAATATCGCTTCTTTAAAATTAAAGACAAAATCAAATTAGATTCAGATACATCTATATCTTCTTGTATGAGAATCTGATCGATTTTAGTCCGAAATATGAATCGTCTAAGAAAGTAGGGAAAAAAATAAAGAAAAAATGAACATAGAAAAAGATGATTCGCTCGAAGCCTCAAGAAAGATATAGCTTTGTCAGTATAATCCCAGTACAATTACATGTGAAGAAAGTACGATAATGAGTAAGAAACTTTTTCTGGATTTATCGTAACGAGTGAATTGGTTTGCATTCCTTAAAATATATAACTCTTCGTGAGTTTTCATCAGGGCACCTTTTTCTATGTTTGTAGCTTAAGGGGAGGGAGTCAGGTCAAAATAATTAAATTTGTAAATTCAATATCATCCAAATTCTCTTGCATATAAAAACGATCAATGAACTATATTGTTGGTACTTGATGAAAGGATTTTTTACTGCCATCTGACATGCATATGCCTTTCCATATTATCTTAAGCAAAGGTCTTAGGTTTTCTACTCTGCGCGTGATTCAGACCAAACTGCTAGGCAGATTGGGCTAGTTGATGTCTCATTTTCTTCTTCATAAAAAGATACACCGGCTAAATGGAGCAAAATATTTTTTTTCATTCTGAAAGCAAAATTAATAACTGATTTAGAAAATAGCATAAAATTTATTTAGTAATAATTATGTCACTTGAAACATATTACCTTTTATTAACTTTTGCTCCATTTAGCCGGTGTATCTTTTCATGAAGAAGAAAATGAGACGTCAACCAGCCCAATCTGCCTAGCAGTTTGGTCTGAATCACGCGCAGAATAGGTTTAAAACCAAGTTTCGGCAAATGGCATCTAAAGCTTACCACTCAAATAAAAATATTTATGCTGTTTTCACCTTTGGGGCACCTTAGTACCTTTAATGAACAAAATAAAAATATTATTTGCAAGTCAGATTGCAGAATATTATTAATAATGTTATTAATAAATGTTTTTTTTTTTACAAATAAATAAGTAAATGAATGCATAATTTGAAAAAAACCTGTAAATAATATGGAGATGATCACTTTTATTGACAACACCACTGAAAATTTATCCAGTGTTGACACATTCACAAATGTGCTGCACAAACATTAAATCATCACTTCATAACAAATTTACATATCTGATCACTTCTGATGATTGTTGATTCTGTTTTAAACACTATTGATTTTAAAAAAACCGTAAATGGCCAACGGAATCAAACTAATAACATAATATGAACGAAAAATAAAAACGTCAATCCGAGGTTATGCGTCTCGCATGTAGCAGAAGTAACTTCTCGGGGCAGTAACACGCTGCGCATGCGATACGTGCTAAGATATCACAGCGCATGTCCCATTATTCGCGCGAATTCGAATATAATGTAAGTGTTACGTGTTGCGTTGAAGACATCACACTCTCATCGCGTCATTTGTATCGCGTTTCGCTAACTGATTTTAAAAATGGTAAACAAATAAAAATTTATTTACAAATACGTAATAAACTTTTTATTATATAGAAAAAAATCATTAAAAAACAGGTATATTGCAGAAATCGGCCATTTTTTCGCATTCAGGTCTAAGATTTTGCAGCTTCAGAGGGTATACTTAACTAAACGAAACTGCCGAAGAGAAAAAAAATATATATATATTTGATTTTTTTTTTTTTCAACATCCTTAATTATTTTGTGTGAACAAAAAATCGGCCATAATGTCTGCATACAACAAAAATCAATAAATAAAACAATTAAAAATTCAAATATAATATTCTGGTAATTTTTACGACTTTTGAGAAAATTAAATATGAATGGTACCGTAGAAACTTAGCCATTTTTGCGAATTCCGGCTTATAACTTTACTAATAGATAGATTACATGGAAATGAATGTTTTCACAGAAAAAAAAAATAATCGATTTTTTTAAATTTTTGACCTGACTCCCCCCCCCCCCCCTTAAGTAGGGTTATCTGGATTTAAGTAGGTTACATCCCGTGCAGAAATTTAGTCAGGGCTATATACTGGGCCCGTATAATTTTCCCTGACTAACTACGGGGCCTATCCTGGAAATCTAACTACTGCCTGTATTGGGCGGTCACACTTCAAACCTTTGGGCCAGTATTGGGTTCCTCGGCGGGGCCCATAAAGGCTGCCATGCTAAGCCCGATATAAAAAACGAAATAATTAATTACAAAATAATTATCTGCGTAGATTGAATTCGGTTTATCTTGCTTTTTTAGTTGGATATTTGGAGTTATTGCATTGATGGTTACATATTAATTGCTGAAAAAACAAATATACATTTTTTTTGCTGTTGGTAGGAATCGAACCTGGATCCTCTGGGTGGCTGTTACATGCCTTAGCCAACTCGGCCATTGACATCTTAAAAGATTCTAATTTTTATTGTCTATTTGAAGTATACTAAAAATGAAAACGCGTTCAGACTACATTTCTGTACATAGATGGGTGGCTGTCTCACGCCTAAAATCTCACTATAAGTCTCACCAGGATTAGCACTCGGATGGGTGACCGTCCCACTCCCGAAATTTTCTAAGTTCCTTGTAGGTCAGTATTTGAATGGGTGATCACGCCACGGCTGATATTTTTGGAATTTCGCAAGGATCAGTACTTGCATTTAAGTGCCGGTTAAATAGGTTAGGTTGCGACCTTTCGATCGCAACCATCTAAATAACCCTTGAGGGACATTTAAAAATTCGGCTGTGTGCGTTCGGGTCACCAATCCGAATACTGACTTGGGGGACTTAAAGAAGCTCGGACGCGGAGCGATCACCAATGCAAGTACTGACCCTTGCGAAATTCCAAAAATATCAGCCGTGGCGTGGTCACCCATCCAAGTACTGACCTACGAGGAACTTAGAAAAATTCAGGAGTGGGTCGGTCACCCATTCAAGTACTGACCTACGAGGAACTTAGAAAAATTCAGGAGTGGGTCGGTCACCCATCCAAGTGCTGACCCTTGGGATATTTAGGAGAATTTATTTATTAACACAGGCAGCGGCGACGGTCGCAATGTAACAACGGAACACATATGGTTGATACAGTCAGTTTTTATTCGACACACTTAGAAGAATTTCCATGAAAGTGCCCATACGGGCCCTATAATCATTTCCCTACTGAAATAGGTAAACTTTGTCTAACGTTACCATTTACAGGACCCAATGAGGCTAAGTATTGGCGTTCATTATGTTATCGACGCTTTCTTGGGCCATCTAGAGACCAATATTGGATGCCCTGTCATGACTTCCATGCGAATGCCCGGAAATTATATTGTGGAGGCTTTTGTTGGCCCAAGTAGGGTCCAAGTCGGAATTCCTATTTCTGGCTTCCACAGATAAGCCTATAATGGGCCCGTACTTACTCGCGGATGCCCGTACAAATTTCTACACTGGATAGGCTCAACGGGGTTCTATACCTCATTTAGGGTGAGTAGGTCGTAGGAGGGTCTGTGGATAGGGCGCGTAGGCCGTCGGAGGCCCTACACGGAGTGAGGAAGACTCTACGGAGGGTGGTAAATAACGGTTGAACCTCCAAGCAAGGTCACTGTCAGCTGTACGGAGGGTGAAACCGGCTTTTGCCTCGTTAAAAGATCTGGGATTCCCGGAGGGCTAACCGAGGGTTAAAATTTTGACTCAGGTCGCGATATATTTTGGCAATGGTGAACTGAGGAGCTGGTTTTTAACGTTTGAGGGTTCAATTGTTGCGAACAAGTGTCGTCAATTAATTGTTGTTTGCCAGATATAGATAAAGTCGTTTGGAAAAGTGAGGTGTTCAAACGCGTGATCTATTTTTGTCAATTCTTTTTATTAAATTGTAAAATCGGAGAATCTAGGGGCAATCCCGCATCGTTATGGATTTTGTTGTTTTGGCGGGAAACCGAGGAAATATCCGATCGCAGCTAAATTCTCAAAGTCATCCTGTTTTGTTTTATTTAAATCGATTCGGGTGGAGTATTGATCATTTGAAACCACTTCGTGTTAAATCAGATAATAAGGGTAACTAATTATCAGCAAATCAGCAAAATATGAGCCATATGAGATGTTGGAGTTACAATGGAAATCAAGAGATTCAGCACATTGCTACCAATCGACTAATGCAATGGAATCTATTTTTATGCATGGTTCAGAAGAGAAATTATATACTAAATGCATTTAAAAGGTGTCAATCACTGACACTGTAATTGTCGAATTCTACGGAATCAAATTTATGAAGAAATTGAAGTTAATTAGCGGGCCCTCACGCTTCAACGCCCGTGTCCATTTATATTTGATTTGACATTTGACATAAACAAACAATTTAAATACATTAACTTGGTCCCGAACCTAGTGTGTCTGTCGATACCGGCGACCAATCACAGCACGAACGAAACGATGACAATGGTTTCAATAAAATCTTTACTCATGAACTTATTAGGGGAGGATTTTGTACAATTTAACTTCAATTGACGTGTGACAGGTTATTATTGAAAAAAGTTTTTAAATGCTATGTATAATATTATGTACCTGAGAACTTAAAGATTTAGATATTAACAATTTGTGTCTGTAAAGTGGGCCATCCGATACAAAAAATGCAATTAACGAGGCTCTCTAAAGCGTCATTTGAGAAAGTATTGTTCTTTTCATATTGGACGCCTGTATCAAATTTAAATTAAATCAACTCCCAATTTTTGTCAAAATGCGGCGCGTATCATATGAACACTCCGTATATACCCAGCCCAGCCATATATATCTTCAGCCTACTACGGGTTTATAAACTACCCACTTTCTCTGTTGGAAAAATATTGAAATGTACTGATAGAAACCGATAGAAATGGACAAAAACCGCATAGATACTAGGTTCTAAGGTATAAAAAACAAAATAACACTACATCTTTTTGTTATATTGCAACCTTGATCCGTGTCACTCTAGTGATTTTTTTGAGATATCGACAGTGATGCAGGAATACCCTATGATTTTTTCAGCCAATAAAATCCGTTATTGAATGAAAAAATAATTCTCTCGTTTTTTCGAAACTTCCACACGAATAATTTTTTTTTACACCGGAACCTCGATCCGTGCCATTCTTTTTCGTGCCATTCTTCGTTCGATTTTTTTCTAATATCGACAGTCATGCAGGAATACTCTGTAATTTTCTTAGCCAAAAAAATGACCGTTTTTTATTTGAAAAATAATAATTCCCCCGTTTTCGAAACGTTCACACACTGAGAAAAAAAATGTAGAAATTAACTAAATCGGCGTTTGCCCTCGTTCAAACGAATTTCTCGTTTAGGACAACCAAATGTTTAGAATCTTCAATAATTATTTGATTCAGTTGACTAAAATATATTTGTGGTAACCAAAATATTTGTTATACTGTGACGGCCCTACATTGCATATAAGAAGACGATTCGAATGAGAGAAATATATAGGTGACATTAGCGCAGTGGTTAGCGCTCTTACTTAGTACCTGAATAATCCAGGTTCGATTCCCGGTGATCACCATATATTTTCTCTCTTCGATACTTCGTCAGTCCATCCGCAATGCCAATATCTACACTTCCCCAAACTCTCCGCTTGGTCATTACATGGTGTCAGAAGTTACGGGCCCAAAAACGTCCTCAATTCCGCATTGTACCGATGGAGCACACACACAGATTCCCGCCAATACAGGCCTGGCACTGAAGAGCTACACCGCGGGATTCAACACGGCCGAGGGAAGAGGTCCGACGTTGGATACAGGCTTCGCGTAGCATCTACGATAACTCCACTACAATCGCGTAACAGGAAACCTAACTCTGCACTGTCGACGAGGACGTCGAATACAGTGAAGGGGGGTGTGTGACGGCCCTACATTGCATATAAGAAGACGATTCGAATGAGAGAAATATATAGGTGACATTAGCGCAGTGGTTAGCGCTCTTACTTAGTACCTGAATAATCCGGGTTCGATTCCCGGTGATCACCATATATTTTCTCTCTTCGATACTTCGTCAGTCCATCCGCAATGCCAATATCTACACTTCCCCAAACTCTCCGCTTGGTCATTACAATACCAACTAAAAATTCATTTGAACGAGGGTGAACGCCGATTTAGTTCATTCGAAAAAAAAAATTTCTCAATGCACAAATACATTTTTTCATACCGCAACATCGATCGGTGCCACGCGATTTTTTTTAGATATCATCAGTTACGCAAGAATACTCTGTAATTTTTTCAGACCAAAAAAAATATCCGTTTTTAAATAAAAAAATAATTGCTCCGTTTTTCGATTTAAAAAATCATGCTCACCGGAACGTAACAAATATTTCGAACATTCCGCTGAAAAACTTAAAAAAACGACAACATTTATGTGCAGACTTTTTTTTCAGTAACTTCAAGTTTCCAAGACATTTGCATTTGAAAAAATAATAGCATTTTCTAAAATAATGTTTTTAAAAATCTCAACAAATTCACATAAAGTACCTTTTAGCGGTACATCGGTATAACCAATTGTGGTGCAGATCGGAGAGGGTTGAAAAAAAAAGTGGCTGAATCGACAGAGAATGCTTCTTATACGTAATGCAAAAATGACAACTCGTAGAACCCGAGCCACAACAACGTACTAGTAATTACGTACCGCCAACGAACCATCAATTGAAGTCCCTCCAGTTCAGCCTTTCTTTAGTATTATTAATATAATACTGGAGGGACTTTTTTGATCTTTTTAATTGATTAATTGATATTAATTAACTCATTATCGACTATGACCGATTAATTTTTAATGATGGAATTTTGCAAAGCACTTCTCGGGTCTGAGACCGTGATCGCTAGATTCAAAACGCGCGAAACCGAAGCCTAATTCAAATTTCACTAAGCCGGATCTCTTACAGATATCGACTGTAGCTGCTTAAAAAAATTAAGTAGATTCATTAAGCAGCCATAATCGTCGAATTTTTATCCTAAACAAATTGTGAAATAATTTCGCCACGACCCGGGTTCGAACCGAGAATACCCAGAATTCTAGTCTGGTGCGTTACAAATTACGCCACCGCAAATTACGCACTTGCAGAATTGATTCACAATCGTTAATTTATACTCATATCTCAACCGTTGTATGTTACAGGCGTGATCGTGTATTATTAATATTAACTCTTCTTTGAAGTTTTTAAAAATGTTTATGGAAGTAATGTCTCATACAGAAGTGTGTTCTATGGTTGTACAGGGTCTCAAAAAAGCAACGTGTGAGCGTTAGACACCGATTTGTACAAACTTTCACGGTTTCTATTTGTTTAGAGAGTTTTGTTTGCAGCTGATAACAAAATTGAGTGACGATACTTGATTTAACTTCGTCATGATCTAAGAGGAGTTTATGAAACACCAGGATTATCTGCTGCCACTTTATCTCAGACATTTTTTATTTAACGCGCGTTCGTGTTTCCGTGATGAAAGTTGAGTATTATTTGAAAAACTAACATCAGAAACTATTGAAGAGCCGTTGGAAAAAAAGGAAAAAGGTACTTGAACGTCAAGCGCGCGTATTTCGAGCCAGACGTCTCGGGAGTAGCGCGCTATTGCTATGCATCGCAACGAGACGACGTGGAGAAGTGGAGGACGGATAAGAGCGTCGTAGCGCTCGGTCCAGGGGGGCAGTGCTCACGCTACGTGGACCACGGAGACCATGAGGACAACGTCGTGACGCCAGGTAACAACTCTTGGATCGTGCAAGAACGAGGCCAAATGTCGAAGTGGCGAAGAGAACGCCGAAACGATGCCTCACGACCCTCGAACCAAGGTCTGCACTCTTTTCCCCTTTTTCTCTCTTTCGCATTACGTGCCCGTCTTCAGTTTTTTTGTCGTAAATGTATTCACGAACGCTAGAAACATATGCAGGAAGACAGTAAAGTGGAGAATATATTAATTATTTTACTTCCTTGTAAAGGAACCTGTTTTTTTTTAAAGCGTAAGTTAAAATTAGGTTCGCGTGCTTCATATCTCGTTAGTCTTTTGGCCAATGAATTTTTTTAGATATTCTAATTGACAGTTGCGATTTTGCGAAATTTCCTACAAAACTTCGTAAGTTATGTCGAAAAGCGTATGATATTTTTTGTACTTTCAACAATCAAGGAGAATCATTGATTGTTGAAATTGATTGAAGTGCCAATAAAATCGGATCACTGCTTTTATACGGAAGAATATTCTCGATACACCTTTGAAGCTTCTTCTTTACTAGGAAAGAAAGTGAAATATACACTAGAAAGTCCTAGCAACGTGTAGGCAAATGTATGGGCAAGATCTATAAAGAATCTAGGAAAAGATCTATAAAAAGGGGAAGATCTAAAAATATGGACATGACTTGAATAAAAATTGAAAGGCTCTTAAAACCGCGATTTTAGAAAGCTTTTGGTAGTAAGTACCTGAATTCGAAATTGGTAATAACCCGTGTAGGAATTGCCAGAGCTGCCCACACACCCGTATTGTGGCCCAGAATTCATGCCAGTACTTAACCAGCACCAACCTATCTATACGGTGCCAACGCTCGCCCCAATCAAAATCTTTAGAAGACCAGTATTGGGATGATAACACGGGTCTCAAATTTGGCATCGACGTTGGCCCGATATTGAACCGTATGAATATCCTATTCCGGCAAATAATTCTGTTTTGGTACTGGAAAACAGTGTTGGGTCGTGGCGGTACTTGATGTGTACTGGGGCGACACGTGGCAAATTATTGGGGACCGATGTTGGCTCAAGTACCGAAAACACCTCGGCCCAATCATGTCTACTGCTGGGTGCATTTTTTTCTAAAGGCAAATTACCGGTATGGTGTTCTGGATCAGCCTTTTGGCGAAAAGATGTAACATATTCCTGTTCTCATGATGCGGTCGTAGGTTCATAGGCGGTCACCTATCTAAGTATTAACTTTTAGAGTCATCCCGGTGGTCACCTATCCAACTACTGACCGTCAGAATCAGCCAGGTAGTCACCATCCTAGTACTGACCCTCAGGTTAGTCAGACAGTTATCTACCCAAATAATAATAAACTAATTGGCGTAAACAATGAAACAAGAAACTTCGTCGAATATGTTTATAGATTGCAAAAACGATACAATGTACCCTTTTCGATATAACCGATTGCCGTGAAAAATAACTGAATGTGTTTTTAATTTTACCACTTCAGACGCAATCATATAAATCTATAAAGTTTTGACTATTTTGTACTAATTTCACTTTATATTTCATATTATCGATATTCAAATAGACAAAAAAATTGTTTAATCATATGATCTGAATTGCCGAGTGGGTTAAAGCGCAGCGCAATAACACCGTCCGGAGGGTCCTACGTCCGATTCGCGTCAATGTCAAAAAAAAAATTTAATATGTTTTTTCAGCGATTAATATGTACCATCAAGTTGAGGAAGACATTATATCTAATAAAAATGCAGAATTACTCGATTGACTAAGCTCAAATTAATATTTTTCAATTAATATTCTTTATTATTTTAGCCGTAACTGGGACTTAACTGTTACCGAAACTGGCCCGACATTGACTATCTACACTGGGCCCTATCTAGTAGTCAGTAACGGTTCGAAGTTGGCGCCAAGACACGGTCACGTGTTATCAAAACGTTATTAACACGGTACAGATTTAGATTTGACCGCACACTGGCACCGAATTAGTTGCCAATATTGGCAGTTCTGGCAACGGTACTAAGCCAGTACTGAGCCTCATAGCAACTCCTACATGGGAAGTGGTCCAGATCATGCGGAATACCTCGTATACTATCCAGCCCAGCGAAGGTCAATAAACTTTTCACTCTTCTTCAACGCCATCTAGAGTCCTTAATCTTATAAAATCGCAACAATAATAAACTCAACGAATGTTTGCTAATGAAAATGGTGTTGATGACTAATGAGCTTCGACTTGTCAGAGGGTCACACGCTTCGTACGCTACAGACATTCGTATTGCTCACTCGTGAACAATGATCGTGCCGGAGAGCAGTTACTATTTTCGTCGTATAGGGAGATAGAGATGCAGCAGGAGAGAGTGGAGGAGGGAGTATCTCTTGGAGATGCGTCGACCTCGGGACTATTCTTACGACGACGACGACACGTCGGCGCAACGCGATGCTCTCAGTTACAAGTTCGTGGACGTATACTATCCCCCAAGTGCTGGGCCATCACCCTCTTCCATTTGAACTGCCGAGCCCTTCTCGCTCGAAAAGACGATCATTCGCAAACGCTCTCCCATCCCCACATATCCACCCATAGACTTGAAAATTTCATGAGAATTTTTTTGGTTTCGCTACTCAGGGATTTTACTACCAGCCCACTAGGATATATTACACATTGTACGGGAGAAAAATGGTAGTGATAATTCCGGCCGACATAGAAAAAAATACTGCTATTTGGATAAAAACTATGTTGATTGCAGTAAAATTAGCAATGCATGTGGATATTTTGCGGTGTTGTAAAAAATTACACATGAATAAGAAAGAGGTATACCAGTCAAAGTGAGTGGTAATGATCGGTCGTTATACTTCAATGTGTTCGTTTTTCAGGCAAAAAAGCGGCACTACCGACTTCATGCAGAACAAAAGGATATTTTATTTGTTTATTTTCTGATCGGTGGAAGAAAATCGAACGAAAAATCCCGTGCGATCGAATGATCGTAACGATGGCCTGATTCCGTAAAAATAGCTCCAGTTCCGTATAAAATACATTGTAGAAGGACTTTAAGATTATTTCAGTATTATTTAGATTTATATTGTATCCTGGAGAGCTTTTGTTATAACACCGTTACAACTAATCAAATAGAATTTTTAATGGCATTTTTTGTATTAAAATGTAAAAAGGTTTTTCTTCTTCATAGACAAAACTTTGCCATGGCCAAAAAAAAATTATAATGTGCCAAAATGCCCTGAAAGCACATTTAGAAAAAATGTCCGGTTGTATGTGTACGTGCGTAAGTACAGTAAAATCCAAACATTTAGAATTGGAGAACGACTTTGAGTCACAGCGCCAAAATTTTGCAGCCAGATAAAGAGGTAAAACCTTTTTATTTATTATTGTTTTTAGCAAAATTCATGTAAGGGTGCAAATTTTATGACGCGTTGGATTTTTCGAAAAAATTTGTAAACGCTCTAAACTTTGTAAATTTTTAGGTATCAAGATAAATATTTCTTTACCACTAAAGTAAAGGAACCTTCGAAGACGATTGGTTTTGAATTTGAGCCAAATATGTAAAGTGCTTCAAATTTTATGAGAATGTGAGTTTTTAGGAAAAATAAATTTGATGTCTCAATTTTTGGATTTTCGATTATTTTTAATGAAATTATCTACGGACTCAAAGTAAGTTCCCATTGTACCCAATATTAAGTTTGGAAAAGATCGATGGCGTGGTTAGGGTTTTACGCGATTCTTAATTTTAAAAAAATAGACGTTTTCTTGCTATCTCGAGCTAGTATACCAAAAATTTCTAGACAAACGAAGTAATATTCACATAAAAATTATAGAATTTTTGTTAATCATTATGGTCAGAATGCTTAGACATAGACTAAAAAAGTTGCAAACAAGAACCTTGCAAATCACTTCATCATCCTTTTGGCCAGTCATCCACAAAGCTTCCTTTATAAAAAAAAGTCAAAATTGGGAAAAGCCCTTCATCGTGAAGGACGTTTTGTGAATGGCTGGCCAAAAGAATGAGGAAGTAATATGCGAGGTTCTACTTAGCAACTTTTTTCTGTTTTCTCTCTGTGTGACTGTATCGCACTTTTGCATGAAATGAAAGAAAAAAAGTTCAACCACAGTCTGGCTCAGCCTATTATCCTATTATTAATAGAGATGTGGCGACGGCTAGCGAAAGAGAGACGTCAATGTAATAGCTGAGAAAAAGTATGGAGCCCAGTGAACCGAGTAGCTTAATCACTAATCAGCAGAGCAGCGTGGTACGGCTATCGGGGGTGTAAAAAGAAAGGAGAAAAAGGACGAGCACGACGATGGACTTTTCGAGCGTGCTGTAAGCTCGCATTATAATGATGACACTCGCTTTCCTCATTCCCCTGCATAAACCGTCGTGTCCCTCGTTACTCCGTTATTTTATAATCCGGACACTTTGCTATAATATTAAATCGCATGAGCACTCGATGTGTGTCAAACTGGAAAACGTTTCGGCCACGTGGAATAATTCGCGCTGCTGGTATGCTGCAGTTGCACACAGATGACTGGCGTCATTCGTGCTGATCGCACCTTTTCCTTTGTCGTATTATACCATTGCGTTTATAACACGCGGTACCGCCATATCGTCCTATAGTTAAGTGCACAAACATGTCGTATCGGTGAGGCGCTCGCGACCATCATTTGACGACGAGACCGTGCAGTAATCGCGTTCACCGAGATACTCTCCTCCTCCTCCTCCTCCTTCTTCGGTCTTTACCAACGCTCTCACGAAATAAACAGGTACGCGCCGGGCTTTGTGGACGAGACTATGCTCGAATTGTTATTCACTCATCGTTCATTGGACATTGGTAATTTTTTTCAGTCTATCTGCAATTTCCTGTACGCTGGGACGAAAATGTCAGAGATAGTGCGGTCCTTTATTTCTGTCAACTTCTTCTCACGCTGTAGCAAATCGAGCAGCAAAAAAAGTCATATTTTATACTTATTTGAGGAGGTTTTAAAGAGATACGATATTATTGAACATAAATTTTGTTATTTTCAAATCTATTTTTAATTCCTTTACAAAAAATTAAATGCAGATTTATTTGAGCAACAGCAGCGGACACGTGGTCGGTGTGAGGTCTCGGATAGTTTTGCCCCGTAACTTTAATATGCATAGTCAGAGCGCAAGATCGTTATAGTCATAAGTCTTACAAACATGTTTTTTTTAGATAGTTATTACCAGAATTGTAAATGCCTAATATTTATAGAAATAATGATGACGATACGATCAGCTCTGTAATTAAGATATTATAATAATAACATGTAGCGATTGTAATATGATGATTAAACTTTGGAATGGCTGCAAAAATTATTATTTTTCAATAAAAATTCACGGTAATCCTTTTGAAAAAATAAGTAATGCATTAAGAAAGTAATGCATTACTTATTTCTTCCATTTTTTCCACTATTTCTTGCAATATTAAAGCGAAAATTAGTATTTTTTTTCAGCTATTCAAATGTTTACACTCTATTTTATAATCACTATATATTATTATGAAATCATAATTACAAAACAAATTGTACTGTAAACTATATCTCATGAATTAATGGGGATTTACAACTTTGGTTATTACCATATTATTATTTTTTATATAATGAGGAAGTGCACAACTAAGCTTAAATACACTAAGGTGTATTTTTTCTCTATGTATGGTTCTTTTTTTCATATTGTTGAAGCCAGTTTGTACCAAATGCATCAAATGAATAATTTCCAAAAAAAACGCATATCACTTGGGTAGTCCTTCTACTTAAGCAGCATTTCTTGCGGCCATAACTTGGATGGGTGATCAACAGCTGAGCAGAAGGCGGATTTTCTGAATCTAATTTATTCGCATATAATAGCAACTCAGTAAAAATTTAAGCCGCCTATATCGGTCGAGTTTCCGCAGTTTCTATGTACCTTCGTGCAAAACGCTACAGTCGTGTACTAGCAAAAGCGGCCGCGGACAACACTAACTAATAAAGGAGTCTCTAAAAATTGAGAGGGAAATAAGTGGGGACCTGTTCGTAAAAACCTGAAAAACGCATACAACTGAATTTTTTTTAAATGCGCTATTTTTCTCTGTATATTATAAAAAGATTTCGCCGTCGCCTTCAAGAATCGAGTGGCTTAGAGTAATTTGAGCTAGGGGCGGTCACCCATTTAAGTACTAACCCTAGAGTTTATGACTTCCCGTGTAGAAATTTGTACGGGCATCCGCGAATAAGTACGGGCCCATTATATCTTATCCGTGGAAGCCAGAAATAGGAATTCTGTCTTGGACCCTACTTGGGCCAACAAAAGCCTCCACAATATAATTTCCGGGCATTCGCATGGAAGCCATGACAGGGCATCCAATATTGGTCCCTAGATGGCCCAAGAAAGCATCGATAACACACTGAACGGGCACTCTCGTGGCGGCCATACTGGGGGCGCCAATACTTAGCCTCATTGGGTCCTGTAAATGGTAACGTTAGACAAAGTTTACCTATTTCAGTAGGGAAAGGATTATAGGACCCGTATGGGCACTTTCATGGAAATTCTTCTAAGTGTGTCGAATAAAAAATGACTGTATCAACCAGGTGTTCCGTTGTTACATTGCGACCGCTGCCGCTGGCTGTGTTAATAAATAAATTCTCCTAAATATCCCAAGGGTCAGTACTTGGATGGGTGCCCGACCCACTCCTGAATTTTTCTACGTTCCTCGTAGGTCAGTACTTGGATGGGTGACCACGCCACGGCTGATATTTTTGGAATTCCGCAAGGATCAGTACTTGCATTGGTGATCGCTCCGCGTCCGAGCTTCTTTAAGTCCCCCAAGTCAGTATTCGGATCGGTGACCGCCTCACAGCCGAATTTTTAAATGTCCCTCAAGGGTTATTTAGATGGTTGCGATCGAAAGGTCACAACCTAACCTATTTAACCGGCACTTAAATACAAATACTGATCCTTGCGAAATTCCAAAAACATCAGCCGTGGCGTGATCACCCATTCAAATACTGACCTACGAGGAACTTAGAAAATTTCGGGAGTGGGACGGTCACCCATCCAAGTGCTAACCCTGGTGAGACTTATAGTGAAATTTTAGGCGTGAGGCAGTCACCCATCTATGTACAGAAATGTAGTCTGAACGCGTTTTCATTTTTAGTATACTTCAAATAGACAATAAAAATTAGAATCTTTTAAGATGCCAATGACCGAGTGGGCTAAGGCATGCAACAGCCACCCAGAGGATCCAGGTTCGATTCCTACCAACAGCAAAAAAAAATGTATATTTGTTTTTTCAGCAATTAATATGTAACCATCAATGCAATAACTCCAAATATCCAACTAAAAATGCAAGATAAACCGAATTCAGTCTACGCAGATAATTATTTTGTAATTAATTATTTCGTTTTTTTATATGAGGCTTAGCATGGCAGCCTTTATGGGCCCCGCCGAGGAACCCAATACTGGCCCAAAGGTTTAAAGTGTGACCGCCCAATGCAGGCAGTAGTTAGATTTCCAGGATAGGTCCCGTAGTTAGTCAGGGAAGATTATACGGGCCCAGTATGTAGCCCTGACTAAATTTCTGCACGGGTTAGATGGGTGACCGCCCCCCCCCCCTCCCCAAACGTTCTTCCCTTGGCCCAGATTTTTATAAATCCCCCATGTATGGCCTCCCAGGACCGGATTTTTCTATTTCTCGACTTCTTTGTTGGCGATGAAAATTCTACGCGAGAACAGTGCCAACATCTTATATAATTGAATCTTCGTGCAAAGGCAACATTCATTTTCTTTTTTAACGTGGCGTCGGGTCGCTACCGCGACACTTCATACTATTCACTTTTTCCGATCTTCGAACAAATCTTACGACCTACGACAGACCGAAGTCTGTCGAGATTGTAAAAGATAGATTCAAAAGATTTAGCCAAGATCTTGCGAGCGCGTGAGCCACTATAACCTTTACTATAATTATATTTGAAATTTTTTTTTTTTTTTTAATAACACAAATTATAACTTCCAGCAGGTTTGAGATTGGATTTATAGATTGACGTCAAAATACTCAAAGATATCGTAGTTGCAAAAGATACTATGATTTCTTTGAGCTATGTATACTCAATGGAATCGCAGTAACCTTTGCAACTATCTATTTAATCTCAGTCTATGCGAGGTCTATTCTTATAATGCTGTAACTACTTATCCTGCAATTAAGAAGGTTGTGCCCGAGTTAAAATTTTAACCCTCGGTTAGCCCTCCGGGAATCCCAGATCTTTTAACGAGGCAAAAGCCGACGCCGGTTTCACCCTCCGTACAGCCGACAGCGACCTTGCCTGGAGGTTCAACCGTTATTTACCACCCTCCGTAGAGTCTTCCTCACTCCGTGCAGAGCCTTCGACGGCCTACTCGCCCTATTCATAGACCCTCCTACGCCCTGCTCACCCTAAATGAGGTATAGAACCCCCGTTGAGCCTATGTAACCTATTTAAATCCAGATAACCCTACTTAAGCTACAAACATAGAAAAAAAAGTGCCCTGATGAAAACTCACGAAGAGTTATATATTTTAAGGAATGTAAACCAATTCACTCGTTACGATAAATCCAGAAAAAGTTTCGTACTCATTATCGTACTTTCTTCACATGTAATTGTACTGTGATTGTACTGACAAAGCTATATCTTTCTTGAGGCTTCGAACGAATCATCTTTTTCCATTTTCATTTTTTCTTTATTTTGTTCCCTACTTTGTTAGACGATTCATATTTCGGACTAAAATCGATCAGATTCTCATGCAAGAAGATATAGATGTATCTGAATCTAATTTGATTTTGTCTTTAATTTTAAAGAAGCGATATTAATAGTTTCTAAGAAAATAGGAAATAATTTTTTTACTTCGTTGGTATCTCACATCACCTTCAAATGTTATATGTCTTAAATAGAGATTGTGTCTTTTTACGTAAAGAAAATGCATATAGAAATATTGTTGATATTAAATGAAAATATATTGTATCTATGACATTATAAAAAGATTAATAAACGCTTTTGTCTTTCTGAATTTGTTTATTATATTCATAACATAAATATAAATAATTATACTTCCATTGATGTTTGGATTAACGCAGGGTATAATAGTGTAAGTGGAAGGAACTTTCGCAGGGTCAACTAAGGGTATGGGGGTTTCTGTGGTAGGCTCAGCGGAGGATCTGGGAGATTCAGCGGTAGGCTCAACGGAGGGTCTCGGAGATTCTGCGGGGCTCAACGGGTCTGGGAGGTTCTATGGTTGGTTCTATGAAGGTTTTTTAGGGTCTGCTTCACCCTCCGTGACCCTCCGTTAAGTCGAGATGTCTACTTTCTGCCATTTGGGGAGTCTGGTAGGCTGAAATTTAAATGTTAATCTATGTGCGATACTCTCCTTTCACCCTGCAGAGTGCTTTCTTTCACCCTCCACACTACGGCAGTAGATCTCAGTCATTTTAGGTTAAAAGGAGGGTAAAAATTTCAACTCGGGTGACACTTCACTAAGTGAAATCAGTATTAAACCCTTTTAAGCATTTATGTAAAGTTTTGTGTTATAAATAACAGTAGTTTAGGGCAGTTTGTGCGACAAGATATGTCATTAATTGATTTAGATTATAGATTTATAAACACACAAATTAATTAACATTAATTTCCGAGGACGTACACTTGCATTGACTTTTTTCATCAACAATCTGCAAATTTCTATCAATTTTAATATGGGATTACTCATTAAACCTTTCCTTAGAGCTTACAAATGACCGTTTAGTTCATTTATACTGTTAACCATTAATCAATTATAGCTGTTTTTTATGAAAGAGTTTTCTAGCTCGGCAGATATCATATTGTAATATTTTAACGTCCAACAGCATCAAATATCTAGACAGTTCATTTGTAGAGTATCATTCAAGAAAATGAATAATAAAAATCAATAAGTTGATAAGGTCGTAACCGATTTTTGGAACTGTAGATAATTTTTGTGGCAGTGGTTGGTCGTAGGGAAAATTAAAAGTTCTTCCTTTTACGTTTCGACTCACATCATAGTCCTCTTCAGAAATGTATATTTAATTTGATTGTTCTCAAAAACTAAAATGGTGTTACAAAAATAATAGTAAAGAAATTTATACATGTCAATTATGCTTATCGTTCTTATTTTTCATCGGTAAATAAATAAATAAATAAATAAATAAATAAATAAATAAAAATGCCGAATTCAAACACATCAAGTACATTTACTTAGTATTTAAACTCACCAAACATAAATCAATCATTGGTGTTTTTGACACCTACCACCTACTTATTTTTTTACGGAAATAAGTTAGATGAAAGTTGATAATTATTTTGTCCAGTTAACAACCAGAGTTGTAATTAACGGTACTGTTTCTTTTTGCGGATTGAATAAATTACAACCGGATTGGCCAATTGAAAATTTGTGTTGTTTTGCGAAAATGATTAAAATTATGAGGTTATGTCTGCATAAAATAGGAAGGAACACTTAGTAAATTGCGAACATTGCCGCAAAACTTATCTACAGATAAAAATAAATATTTAATTACGGATTATTCTTGGAAAAGACTGAAATAAAATATACCTACTCTGAAATAAATTGTAATTAGTTCTTTTTTTTTTCAAAGGCGTTCCTGTTAATGCTTCTCTGAGTTAAGGACACATTCTGTAACATGAACTGCCCTCTACTAGTATTAATTGTGAATAAACTTTTACAAAATGATTATGAAAATAGTCACATGGACTAATAATACTCATAATTTATATTTATCACCTGGTAGTAGCTGGAACCACCACTATTTCCCAGAGCGTTCCGCGATAAATTAGAATACAATTGAAGTAAAGTTGTCCGCTGTTGATCACTGTCTGCGACACGGCAATTCATCACGAATTAAACGAAGTAGGAGAGAAAGACAAATTGGCCTGATAGACCGATCTTGAGGGAAGGATCGCAAATAAAAGTTGCAAAACTGAAGGAGTAGTGAAGGTAAAGGCTGAGGCAAACAGGACGAAGAAAAATAAGGCGAAGAAGAAAGCGATAAGTATAGAAGAGGAATACGAAGAGAACAGTGAGGGCTGAGGAGAGAGAGGAGTAGGGCACTAGTGGGACGAGCAACTACCGTTGGTCCATTCACTTCTCTACTTGTTTCTCCTCTTTTCTTCACTCTCTCTCTCTCTCTCTCTCTCTCTCTCTCTCTCTCTCTCTCTCTCCCTCTGTCTCTGTCTCTACATCTCACTTCCTTTCTCTGTCGTCCCTGCAGTACCTACGTCCGATTCTTCTGGTCCTGCTGCTCCTTTACCTCGTCGTCGTCGTCGTCGTCGTCGTTGTCGTTGTCGTCGTCGACGACGACGAGAACGAGCGCTGAAGAAGCAAGCAAGCAAAACAACTTCTCGAGCGCCCCTGAATTCCATAACGGCGCAGTCTTTCACTCTTTTTCCTTCACTCACTCTCCCTCGCTCTATATTTTTCCCCTGGCTTCTTCGTTTTTTTCTTCTTCATCCACTTCTTCCCTTTCTTCGTATTTTCTTTTTTCTGTTGCACTTTTCCGCGCATTGTTCGCCGAGGGCAAAATGCACTCATCGTCCCTGCGCGAGCTACAACACAACCGTCCCCACCAGAGCTGAGGTAAGAGTAACTCGCCCTCCTCGCCCCCCGTCACCACTTCCACTCTCGTACTGCCAACTAACTTGGTCTTTGCTCGTGACCTCTGACTCGGCTTTCTGTCTCTCTCGAGATGCTCCCTCGCGCGTTCTTTCGTCCTTTTTTCTCTTATATTCCTACTCTTCTTATTCTTCTTATTACACTACCCCTGTATCTCTCGACGCCCTTGTCGCACTTTGTCTCCTCTCATAACCGCTCTGACTCCATACTTAGGTATATCTCCGTCCTTTAAGCCATTCGGCACTCGTGCCATTCACCTGTAGCCACTCATTTATTCAAAGTTCCCATCTCCTCCCGACTTCGCAACCTTCCACCAAAGGGTAAGAGGTACAGTACAGAACGAGGGAGTCAGTGAAAGCGGAAGAGATGTTGAGAATTATATGAACAAGCACTTCCTTCAGAACCGCGGAGGTCACCGGGGCGGATTGGTTAACTTCTCACAGCTTTGTATTTTTGTTTTAATTACCCAACAAAAAATGAAGTGTTCTATTACGATTTTTCTTTTTCAACAACTTATGTCAAGCATAAAAATCTTTGCGCACTCATAGAAAACATGGCATGACAGGTAACCATTAAGCAACTCGCAGTACTTTATACTCCACGTGATTAATCATATATTTATATTAGATTTCTCCATTGTCATCTTAAGCAGTTATGAAATTTGAAAAATTTGGATATTCAATGCCATGGTACGGTAGGATCGTATGCATAAACCGTTATATTGAATTCAATATTAAAAACTTAACTCCTCTTTCGATGCCCACAAAAAATCATCACAAAACAAACTAAAACTGGGGTTATGTTCGAGAGATCCCACAGGTGCGTCACCGACTCTTAAGCGTCGGACGGTCCAAAAAGACGTGGGTAATTGGACATTCCAAAGTGCTTGATACGAATTATCATAAGTTATCCTCATTTTAGCATTCATTTTTCATTGTATGCCACTACTTTTGATCAATTTTTTATGATGGATGTTTGCAAAGTTCATCTCGGGGCTTGAGACAGATTCAAAGTGCATGAAACCGAAGCCCAATTCAATTTTCACGAATGCGCATTTTTTAAAATATCGACTGTAGCTGATTAATTAATTAATGTTCTCATTTTCTGCAGATGTCAAGAGTAAAGACTCCACTCTCTCAATCCCTGACTGTTCGCATATCAACTGACGGCGATTTTTGTAAGGTGGCTTTTTCCCGGTGCCGCATTCCTTTGATGAAAATAATTTATTTAAGTTGAAATGAGACATCCGCGCGTCGAATGTCTCTCCAAAAGTCTATTTTTGTAGTTTTATGTAGGGTTATTTAATTTTTATTTAGTATTATTTATTGTAAGTTGAACCGACCGATGAATAAACGGTTAAGGTAGTTATAACGCGAAGGCAAACACGTTAGATACATCCGAATTCTTTATATCTTGTAGTCTGAGTATTCATCTTTTATTTGTGAGGAATTACGAGATACGTTACCGGATATCTAATTAAGTAAATAACTTTTTAAAACATAGTTTTATACATGGCGTTATATGGAGAAATATAAAAAATTGACTTTTGAACAGAGAAAAAAGCATCTCAGAAATGAAATATAAAACATCTAAACAGCTCTACGTTTTCGTTAGATTTTAAAGTAACCGATGCGACCATAAAAAGTAGTAGTCACCGGACATTTCAGCGAGTTATTGTAAGTTAATTGCAAGAAATTGCGTTGTGCAAAAACAATCTCTACCAGCTGTTCAAGATGGCGCCGAAATTTGGCAACGTTGCACATCAGCTATATACGCGACAGTTACCATCGATCGGTATATACTCGTAGTGTTCTGCAATGAAAATGGATGAAAATGATCGCTCGCATCCTAAATTCGACGTAATTAACTGAAATCGAACTTTTTAACCTATCGATACTCTTGAATTTTTCATTTGTTGATCAAATTTGATTTGCGTCGATTCTTCACTGTATCTGGCTTTTTTGTTGCTTGAATGTTGTCGAACCACGTTTTTCTTTTACGCCTAATGAATTGGCCGTTTTTTTTCCGCGATCCGCTCTAACGTCATGTCTTTCTTTTGGAGAATTCGACATGACAGAGCAGATTCGCCAAACAAACTTCGCAAACCTAACCTCGTTTCATGTCGGTAACGTACGATGCCGGTCGAACAGTCGGTCGATATTGCGGTGTTGCCACGATGTGTCGTGTGCTTACAGAGCCAATGGCGGACGAGTCAAGACATAAGTCAAATTAGTTTTAATAACATTATTAAATTAATTACGGACGTGAAAATAATTTCGTAATATGATTGAATGAAACTTTTATATTTTAGAATTTAATTGTGGAATATGCAGAAAGAATGAATAATTTTATTCTTCGATGACGATAGTTGCTAGTATCTATGACTCCGGCGTACTGACATAGCTACCTTAAAGGGATGCTGGAGTACATTTTGCTACCGACTTTGGTCGGTAAGTTTCCCGATTAGGACACAGGTGGCGCCGACGTAATCTGTTTACTTTTGGCAAAAGATACCGAAACTCCCGAAAAGCAAAATGGCCACACACCATATGTCAACAGACCTTTGCTGTAAGATATAATTGTTTCTAGAAATTAGATATGTAAAATCAGACCGGACGTCAATTTTGTGATGATTTCTAAATATTCCAAAACCATCATAATGTTAACTACACAAGCCAAATCCATATATAGTGTATACTACGGTCGCATTGCAGAGGCTCGAAGCTTTTTCCAAAAGTAAACAGACTACGTCGGCGCCACCTTTCTCCTAATGACGGAACTATATTCATGCTCTTTACCAGCTCTGAGCCTATGCGAAAAGCAAATAGTCTTTGCAATCGTAGTATACACTATTCGTGGATTTGGTTTGTGTAATCGACATTCCGACGGTTTTGAAAGGTTCAGGAATAATTAAAGAATGGGTGTCCAGTCTGATTTAACACATCTGAAATCCAGAAACGTTTATATCTTACGTCAAAGGACCTGTTGACATTTCGAGCGGCCATATTGGTTTTTGAGAGGTTCAGTAATATACAATTTCTTACATTTCTTGTATGTTTTGAACGGTAATTCGACCGGACACCCAAGCATGAATGTTTTTATTACATCCCTGCAAAATTTGACGTATATTTCTAGCATATTTTCTATGAATAGTGTATACTATGAAATCACCTATTTTTACCGATCGAAGTCGGTAAAAAAATCTACTCCAGCATCCCCTTAAGCAGACGATAAAACTCAATGAATGAATGTTCTTTATGAACGTCCTGTTATTGATAGCGTTCTTTCAATGGACGGTTTACCCTATCTCGGCATCTCATTGGTCCCTTCAAGAACGCGGCCACCGAGAAGTAAGTTTAAGTAAGATGCTGCATCGCCGTTCGTTGTCAACGTGTTCGTTGTCGAGGTCCTTGAGAAAATCAGTCAGCCTCCCCCGGAAAAAGAAGTATGTAGGAAAAATCACCTACCAAACCAGTGAGGGACGTGAATAACGGTAACCCGGACTGTTTAGAAACTGTCGCCGATCTTACGTGAGTTTATATGAGTCGTAGTTTTTCAGTCAGTGATTAGCTAAATTTGAGCTGTCGATTTTAGAATTAAAACGATCAAAAATTTTTCCGTATTTAGTATTGCTATCCTAAGCCAAATCCTGTCAGAAATCAAACTTTAGTTCAGTATTTAATAAGAGTAATTATGCCCCTGGAAGAGAGAAAAGCTTCCGCGAAAAGTTTAGTCAGCATCCCCTTAAATTAGTTTGTTAACCAATAAGTTCCCGTTTTGTTAAATTATTTTGAACTTTTTTTTCGATTCATCTAAATGATTTAATTCTTGAATTATTGTTCGTGTACGTTAGCTTAGAATTGTTAAACTAAATTATGTCGTTTATCCGTTATTATTTCTGTTGTATTTTCAATCCATTCAATTTTTTTGGTTTTGGATTTATAAGTAAACTACGTAATTTCGACATGAATAATTATTATATTTACTGTCGTGTAACCTCGTGAAACGTTTCAGTCATAATTTATTATTTAGATAAATTGCTTTGCCGTAGTTTAATCTCGTTATCAAATCGTGTTAGTAATAATTAGTGCCTATCTATCGGAATTTGGAACTGTCGTGTCGGAAAAATATCCCCAAGGGACTGTGCCGATGTTTTTGTATTGCTATCCAAAGCCAAAATTCACAAGAATAATAATTTCCTTTATTGAACCGACACTGGTGGTTGTGCGGTCGGTGTGCGGCTCTGGCGGTCCCCCGAGTTGAGCAGCATTATTTGCGGTCATAACTTGGATGGGTGACCGTTTAGCCATGCACCAATTGGCACATCAATCAGTGAGCGGGAGGTCAGGTTTCCTGAGATCTCGGTGTTTACACTTAACTTACTTTCACGAATACACCGGGAAATCAGAAGAATATACGGCCGTCTGTACCGGTTTTCCGCCGTTTCCCCGTGCCCATGGCAAATGCGGTACAGTGTAGCTAAAGTCGGCTGCGGACGCATTCGAAAGTTAGGATAGCTTAGTGAAGTGCGGCTAGGGAGTGATAGGAGTAAGGGTGGGAAGGGCGGTAAAAGGCGATTGAAGCCATACCAGGGAAAGAATGAAAAAAATAATCCCCTTTATTGAGCAAATAGTTAAGTTGCTAATCGCTAAATCGAACTGTTGTATCGGAAGATTGTTAGCGCGTGAACGTAACGACGGTAGGGAAAATAAAAAGACGAAATCTGTAGGTAATAAATCTCGATCGCGGAATTATTCAATTGTAATTAATTATTTAGTTAGGGACCATAAGGCAATATTAATCTGAGAACCCGATTGTTGAAATTAACTTGAATTTTTCCTGCTTTTATTGTATTTTTGTTGCAATGTAAATTAGAATAGATTCCGGTATTAAAATCAATATTATTTTTTTTTCTCCTTTCTCTGTTGCGTTTATTATATTCCTTTTTTCTTGCGATTCATATTGTATGATGTTTGTGAATTTTCATACGACAAATAGCCGACGTCACCACCGAGCTGTCGCGCATTTCTTTGATCGATGAATTATTATTTTACTTTTGGTAAATAACTGTAATAATTTGGTTTACTAACAGCTTTTGAAAACCAGCTTGAATTAATTGGAAAAATGTTGTTATGGTTTGATCATCAGGAGTTTGCCGGAAAAAATTTGTGAATAAATGGTTTTACATTTCTTCTCATTTTATCTGCAGAGTTCGTGTGACGTTATTCGAAACGCACTCCTCTGCCTTACCTTATGGGAGTGGCCCTCGTGCGTGGATTTGATAATAATTTTGGTCGTTGTTTAACGGTTAGCGCCCAATCAGGTAAGCGCACGGAGGATACACATACAAGAAGATAAGCTGGGAAACGAAGAACCAAGTTACAGCTCAAAGTATTCGAATAAAAATAACGAATCGTTACATATTACTGACTCTCCATATGTCCGACCTTCCACACATCAACCGTAGGAATAGCCAACTCTCCAAATAACCGACTAGATACGATCTTTCTGAACTGAAAGCAGACTGAAAGAGATTTTTGTAAAATGCCAAGTGTGTGAAGGGTCGTTGATTTGGAAATTCGGGAATTTTTTGACATTTCAATCCTATTTTGCAAAAACCGTCATGAGTTCATACCTTGTTACGAAATGAATACGGGTTTATAAAAGAACTCTTGAATAATTTATTGTTATAAACTCGTTATCACGTATATCTGTCAAACGTCTATTTATTTGGGTGACTTAGACAAAACTTTCCGTTATTCGCGTTGATGTAAGTTGTCATAAGTCTATAGGGTGTGAGTTCCAGTCCATATTCGTAACAGTATGCACTTTTATGTTTTGCGCGTCTTTACTGTCACAATATTCTCAGATTCTTTTGTCAGCCATCGATAGAAATATTTTCCATTTTTTTTACTCGTACCGTTCCATTTGCACTGATGAAGCAATTTATAGAATGATCCAGCCAATCGAATAATGTAATGAGTTTGAATAGAAATTTATAATGTATGAAAACTGTTCTGTTCAGCCAATGGGGAGACCAGTATGCATTATACGGAATTACCTGACACACAAACAAGTACCAATACCACCAACTTTACCGAAGAGATCAGATAAAGTATTTTTAATTACATAAAATAGAGTGAATTGGTCACTGATCCAATTAATCGAGCAGTAAATCGCTTAAAAATTCAATTACTACTCGATTAAAATTAACCACCTGATTGAAATCGGATAAATTTCACATCCAAGTAAATAGTTGTATGTTGCCATCTATCGCTATCTCTATCCAAACCAACACAATCATAACAATCTCTATCTCCGCCCGGATACCGGAAAGACGTAGAGCCTTATGCGACCATGTATAAGCTGCAAAAAAAAATAACGTATAAGCCAAAGCAAGTGGGAGGTACACCCGGCACCACCCGCTTGCTAAAAAAAGTGAAAAAGAAAGAAGAAAAGAAGAAAAGTCGAGAAAAAGCCCAGGTACCTTCACTTCGACGCCATGCACACCCCCGAAAACCCCGTCATAAGCTTCCAAACGATCTTTTGAGAGAAACCTTCGCACAGAGTAGAGAGGAGCAGCGCCATAGCACCCCAGGATTACGGAGAAAAATCGTGGCCATGGAATTCCCAAGAGCGGTGGACGCGGCAATGCAGGGTGCAGTGTGCTGCGGGCGGACGGAAAGAACGCGCCAGAGAGGGTGAGAGAGCGAGGACCGAGGTGGAAAAAGAGTCGGAGGCAGCAACCAGGCGGGAGAGTTTCGGTGGGCCGTGTCTCCGTGAATACTACACGGAGGAGACGGTGCATTACGAGCGGGACATCAGGGCATGGCACGGCATGGCTGCGCTCGCACCAACGACGCTACACCGACTGCGGGGAGAAGAGAGGACACGAACGAGAGAGACGCCGATAAACCGAGAGCGTGGTACATGGGACGCGAAAGAACGAAAGACAGAAAGAAAGAGCGCACAGTCTATAGTAATATAGTGGAACATTGGGGGAGGGCGAACCGTTACAGGGAGATTCAGAGCAAGCTTTTATCGCATGCTAAAGCGTAACTTAGGATGCAATATAAATTACCCCGGCTCTGTACTTTCAACAATTAAAACATTAATGCAAATAGTATCGATAGCAGCCAGGGAATCTTTGAGCTTTACTCGTAAAAGTAATTAAAATCAATTAGACGGTTTTTTGCTGTAATTTACAGCGAATTGCCCAAGCGTAAATAATTCCGATAATCAGATTTACCTGAGGAAATTTGCCAACTTCGACGGATTTCCGCACTGTGCCAAAATGTAAAAAGCAATGATAATTGCATTAAATTGATATAATAACAAAAAATTATGTTGCACAATCTTGTGTTTTTTTTGGAAAAACTCAGGTGTTACAGCATATCTGTAATGCCGTAACAAACGCATCGTGGAGTTTGATGTGAGTTTGTAGTGTCGCGAAAAATCATGAGAAACTTAGTTTCCACTTTAATTTCCAAGTGAGTGGTTGGTCAGCAGGTAGCATCATGCCCAAGTGATGAAGGGGGTTAAAACTTATTTTGAATTGCTCTGTATGTGTGTGCGAGGAGAATCCGCGGATGGAGCCAAAGGGGGTGGATGCTCGGAGGGTTGGGATGATGCAGGAGGGTGCATGGGTGAGGAGAAGGAGGAGGGGGCAGCAGTTGCCCCAGTAAAAATCGATCCTCCCCACTCTTTTATGACTCTTTCTACACAGCACTAGAGAGGGTTTTCGCGAGACCAGCATGCGGCAGAGCAAGCCGAGTCGAAGCGAGAGGTAGCGAGAGAAAAAGAGCGAGAAATTGAGGGAGAGCACGAGGACGAAGCAGGGGGGGAAGGGGGCAGGCTGACTGGCTTGCAGGGTTCGCGCGTAGCGACGGGCGACGGCCTCCACTATGCCGTGCTGTTTTGGAGGTGGAGGAAACGGCCGACGACTCGCCTTCCGTCTCTTTTTCTCTGCCTCACTCGCTCTCGCCAACTCCTTCGATGTCTGCTTGCTGGTGCTACCAGTAGGTTTCTCCGCACCTGATACCATGTGTGTGTGTACTCATAATACTCGCACTGAACATTAGGCGCATGAGATGTAAGAAAGTAGCAGCAATTTCGTTGAGATTTTGTCTGCTACCAGGTAAGCGGCCCGTCGTAAACACAGGCCCCCAACAAAATCACACTTGTACGAATAAAGTCCTAAAATCAAATATCTTTATAACTATTGTCAATCGAATTGACCGTAAATTTTACCGGATATCAGTTGATTCGTTGAATAACCTGCAGTTGACTGATTCAGCTGCATATATAGCTTTTTTAAGGAAATTCATATACTTTTTACCGCAACTGGAACTTTAACATACTTTTTACAGACACTTATCCAATTGAATATAAACAAACCCTTTTCCGTGTGTAGGAAAGAACAAATATAAGTACACCAAAATCGATATTAAATTATAACAAAAAATGTACGAACGGAGGTCCGAGGAGGCATCGTTTATCAAAAGGCTGGGCGCTCCCTCAGTAGTCATCAGGAGTACCGTCCATCAGCGTCTGCACTGCTGCGGGGTATTACCTGATCCGGGGTACCTTCCACATATCTGACATCGTCCTAAACGCGCATAAGTATGATAATATGCGCCTTCGAATTTGTTTCATATAATCTATAAAAATCGTCGTGTACAATCGATGCCAAATATCGAAATAAATTTCGCGACGTCACAGATTAGCGTGGTTTTTATTTAAACATCTTTGGAGTAGTACTAATGCTCGTAGATCGTAACCTGTGATGAAAATTTTGCGCCAATTATATTTTTTTTTGTATTAAAAATGTCATTGGACAGAAATCTACACTCTAAGAAATCTTTTTAAACTAATTTGTGACTTTCTTGTTTCGCTTTCTTACAATTAATGGATATTCGCAAACGGATTTTCAACACAATGTATCATCGCTCGACCATCGTCCTTGAGGCCCTATTTGCCTGCAATCACAAAGATTCTGCTCACTGATTGATTCACAGAGTTGGAACGGGCCAATCAGAAAGTAGAATACAACTCGAATAAGGGCCTAAGAGTGGTTTAGTTGTGTGAAAAATCTGTTTGCGGATATCCGCTCAGAGCACGGCACAATAAAGCCAGAAATCAGGTAATACAAAGTTCTTCGAGCGTAGATTTCGGTAGAATGACATTTCTAATACAAGAAAACATCATCCATGCGATTTCCGCAATTTTCATTATCAGTTACGACCTGCGAGCATTACCACTTTGTTGCTGATATAAATATCAGATTAAAAGTGATATACAATCGCGAAGTTGAAAATTTATGTTCGTGTGTTAGGGAATATGTGTTTTACTAAAACGTTTAAAGATGACTTAACAGAACTTGATGAACGGGTTCTGTATACCGCTGCCTGTGTCTTTTTCACAACTTGTATATATGCTAGGTATGATTTCAGAAATATAAAACAAATTGAAAAAATTTCGTAAGCAGCAAGTTTGTATATATCGGAACGCCACAAGATAACTGTCATGGCCCTAACGTCGTCACTTCGGTCGATCAGTTGTGTGTTATAAGTACCATTATCTCATACGTGAGCTCGTTCTCTATTATTTTTCTAAAAAGAATAAAATAAAAATCATTTTATAAGAATTAAAAAACTCGCGACTGAAAAAAAAGTTTGAGAAACAATTTGCATAACCAAGAAAATGTGAAATATTTATCATTTGCATATTAGCCGGGAGATTGGTCGTCATTGGGTGCGGAAATCTCCTGACTGTAATATTCGAATGATTGTTAATTAACATTTGTTTTGGTTATGTAATTTGTTTCTCAAATATTTTTTTCCCGTTCGGTAGTTTTTTAATTTGTATAAAACTCTTTTTTCCTACTCAGCAATGCATCTGTTACGGAAAACATTTATATTCCAATGACCTTGTTGAGTAGGAAACTGTAATATAACTATGTCGATGTTACTTTGTGGTCACTAGGTACGCTGACAAAAATGATTCGTTGTTTCAGTTATGGCTAGCTGAAGGAAAAAAAATTCAAGTAGGACGACAAAATATGTTGTTTCTTCAAATAATTTTGTTCGGCAGAGCAACATGTGCTCGAGATGAGCAAAAATGTTATGCTGAAGAAAAATTAATTTTACGTCCCATATTGGCGAACTTCTTTTCTCAGGTTATGCGATCGCTTGGAATGGACAGAATCTTATACTACGACTTATATACACAAATAAAACTTACATTGAATGCCCATCCGTACTCTCCAAAACATGAACGAAAGTACATTTCCGTCACAGTTGTCAAGACCTGCACCTCAAAACATCATCCTGTCTGTTGAGATTTCAATCGCGGGATAAGACGACGAAGGATAGGATGATTCGAGGTCCTTAATGGAGAGAGGGTGGATGGGCTCACGCACGTTGTTTCAATGTTAACAGTGCGCAGAGCTGACGAAACACCGATGGTGGCTGTAATGTGCTACCTTAACGGGAATGTTGGTGTCGTGCACATGGCACACACACGTACTACATACAGGACTAGAGCATAGTAACATAGTGGTATTAGTGCGTGGCAACGCCGCCACTGCCGTCAGAGCGCTTCTCTCGTATCCCCGCCGTTGCTGCCACGATGAAAAATTACCCAGAAGCAGCAGCAACAGCAGCGCCGTTTTTTTCATTCTCTCTTATTTTTCTTCTCTCTCTCTCTCTCTCTCTCTTCATCGGCGGCGTTTTCGCACGCGGGGGTCGAGAGCAACGAGAGAGAATTCTCCAGCGAACTACGCTGCCATCGCCACACCATCGTCACGGCCGCGACGTCGTCTGGCGTGTGGAGTCCGCGTGCCTGACAGACAGCTGCACCGGAGCCCTGATATATCGACCGGACCACCGCCTCCTCGTCCTCCTCCTCATTCTCCACCTCTTTCTCTTCCTCTTCTTCCTTTCCTAACCATCCGCCCCCGCGTGCTCTAACGCTCTACCTAGCTCGTTCAATCCTTCGCGTACCCCACTCGTCGACTATTATACACCTGCACACCTAGCCTGTAGGCGGCCCGCCTGGCTCTCGTGCAATGTGCACGAGCGCAAGAGGGGACGCAAAGTTAGAGAGAGAGAAAGAGAGGCTGAAAAAAAACGGAAAAGAAAGGGGGAAAAGGAAAGCCAGCGCGACACGAAGGGGTGGGTGCCGCACAGGTTCAACCCCCGACCGACCAAACCCTCTCACACGACTCTTTTATTCTTCTACTCGTGTGTACTTGTGCCTACGCCGCGCATATACATCTATGTATACGTATATACGTAGTTTATAACGTATACGTATATATATCGTGTGTACATGTGGACGAAGTGGATGCGCCCGCGCGCAGACACATCCACCCCCGCCGCAGCTCGAGGGCCGAAAAATACCAGCGCGCACACCCGTGAATATAATTCGCTCTTTATACGTACGTTTTTCGCGCTCGCGGAGGTCGGAAAAAAAATCGTGCGCGGGTGGGCGAGGAACGATGGGCTGTCGGGGTTTTGAGCGTGAGGGTGGGAGAGAGGACGGCGGGCGAACCGCCGATGCACGATGCGCTCAGGATGAGGGGGACCGCCGGACTTCTACCCGAGGGCCGCGGGTTCCCAGAATTTATTATGTCCCTGGACGAGTGGTCCTCCCGGAAAATAATGGGAGACGAGGATCTCACGGCTTTTTTCTTTGTTTTTTCTTGACAACGCGATATCCACGAAAACAAAAAAAAAACAACAAGCCACGTGGGATAATCTATGTTAATTCGCAACGTATTTTGCAGTTATATTCGAGGTCTACGTTAGAGATCCAAAGGATTCGGAGCGAATTATACAATCAAAAACAAAATGTAACATCTTAGCATGTAATTAATATTATCTCGCGTGAAGGTGATTGCGAAATGCATTTCGCACTTTGTATATGAGAATTGAGTAAATGAGATCGCACCGAGTATATGAGAATTCTGTTGTTTTAAAAGTATCAAAACTCAAATAGAGGAATTTGGTAATTTACTTACCTCTTCCGTACGCGGTCCTACATTCCCCACGCAAACTCCCTCGCTTAAGATGTGCTACATGTCGTCTGTCTCTCTCAGATTGCCATAAGTGCGAGTGAGATAGCTGATTCTTCCCGAAGTGTTATTCTTCGCCACGGTTGATTTTTCGAATAAAAGTCGAGAAGTACTGACTGCAGATTGCCAAGACGCAGTCAGTACTTCTCGTCTTTTGTCTGAAACATCAATTGTGACCAAGAACAACGCATTACAGTTTTTGTAACCGACCGAGCAGTAGCACATCATCTTAAGTAATAATTGTCATTTCGAACTTTTATTGTTCGGTTATATGATATTATAAATTTTCTAATATGTCAAAAAGTCAATCATAATTTGACAATTGTTTTTTAAAAAAAGACTTAAAAGGGAGTGATGTCCTGATGTCATTAGAATAGTGAAAGGATGTGAAACTATCACTGTAAAATTGACCTAATGTTGAGGCATTTAATGCTCGTAGCATGTGCTTAACGTCGTCGCAACTCGTAAACGAGAAGCTTGACAGAGCATTCGTGGAGCGTCGTATAACTTGAGGAAAAGAGGCTCTTATCGACGCTGAACGCATGCGCAATAAAGATAAAATGTTTTGCGAGAGCCCAAACGAATTCTCGCGGTGTATCACACATGCATATTATTACAATGCGATGTAGGCATGTATTGGTGGATACATAAGTATATACATATATATATACATAAGACACGATCAATTCGGTCTTATTACCGTGACATAAATTTCTTAACGATTTGCTATTATGACTACAACTTACCTCCCATATCACTCGTAGAAGCACTTTTATTTAATTAAAATATATTTAATTAAAATAGCTTATTAAAAAGTTCACGTATTTTATTAGGATTGTACGAATGATGTATGGATTGAATCAAATATCAGTATTCGTTTCGATGATTTCGAATTTTTAATTATTCGAATGTTCCGAATTATTCTATGGAAATAGTCCATTATGGCAGTGAGCGACATAGTATTACGATACAAATGCAGAAAACTTGTTCTTAACCCGTGTGATTGCAACACTGGACTCGGGCTCGTGCTGCAAACTCACACCCGTTAGAAAGAGTTTTTCCGCACTTGTATCGTAATATATTATTTTTTAGCACATCCACAAAAAGACCTCCGTTTCGTGCCCATAGCACGTGGCGCTTGTTGATTAGGCATGAGAAAGAATTACTGCACATGCGCAATATCACGATCTCTACTTTCTGACATACTTTTTATACACTAGTGTGTAAAAGCTAATTTTTTTATACGCTTTCGCCACACTGCATTTATATGAAGGGGTTTTTGTGTACTTGTTTCAAACAGTATTAAGTTTGTGATTCTTGTACGAAATATCGGACACCCGACGGGAACTAACCTCACAATCATTGTCGAAAGTTTACTTGTCCTCAATAGGCCTCAGGCGTATCTCCGACGCTAGCGCTCGAGCGGCCGCTGAGTACACAACAAGGTGATCAGCTGTTCTTAGTTCGTGCGCACATTGGTCCGATTTTCAAAGCTCCAAGGAAATATGGCGGACAGGGCGGAGCTTGGAAAATGGGACCAATGTGCGCCGAACTAAGAACAGCTGATCATCATGTTACGCACTCAGCGGCCGCCAGAGCGAGATACGCCTGAGGCCTATAATATCACAAAGTACTGTAACGAGTCTAGTGCGATCCGAACAATAAATAGTTTTCATTGTTTGGGTCATACTTTTTTTAAGATTTCGGAATCCAGGTCGATCCCACCACAGTTATGGGAGTTCCGAACTTATGAATGATATCTATGGGGAGATTAGTCTGGTCTCCAAAAACCGTGGTAAGTTTGAGCTGATCTCGAAAAACAATAATTCCCGAATAATTCGATATTTTTCGAGTAACGGTTTTTTTTTTGTTGATAATTTCCAATTTTTATCGTTGATCAGCCAACACAGTCTTCGCCGATGAATAATCAAATTAGATTACACAAGCTACATGTACAAGTTTCCTAAAATTATACTTGGAATTTCAAAGGAAACTAGTGACTTTTGAACTTTCTATACCTGTTGAGCCGTTTCCGCCAAACTTACACATAAGTTTAACGTAACTTCCTTTAAAATATCCGAAATTTAAAAAAAATGTATTAATTATTCTCTAAGATCCGTGTGGACGGCGAAAGAAATATTGGTGTTGCAATCAAACTTATATATTGAAATCAATTTAATTCAATCAACAATGCTTCAATTAATTTCATTGAAGCAATATTGATTTAGCTTGAATTGATTCAATAAAATTAATTTCGAGTACATCATTACATAGAAACACCGATATTTTTTCCGTGTAGAAAAAAAACGGCATACATTTTTTAATTGGTGTGGACAATAATTCACAAAATGTATTGCTGAATTCTCGATACTTGTATTACTGGATTTTAGAAATTTCGTACACATGTTCTGGAGTTTGTACAGAAATGCCAATTATTTTTTATTTTTAAAAAGTTTTATCAAATATATCTTGATGTGATTTGGAGATCTTATTAAATATTTTTTAATCTAGTAACACAGGTAACAGACATTATATTTGTAAAACTTTGTGAGAAGATTGAAATCAATCCACAAAAAAAAGAGGTTTTTTGGTAATTGAAAATCAAAGTTATTAAAAGCAATGATTTTATTATTCAACAAGTATATGGTGCATTCCATAGCAAGTGGGCCACCTCAATTTTGGGTTGTCTCAAAAAATGTTCATAATTTTTTAAAAGTTACTTTGCAAATCACATATGGTTTGCCATTTGATACCGATTAGTCTCTTTGTTTTCTTCTCTTCGTTGTATATTCCCCATATAGACAAACGTGGTTTTTTTGGCATGCCGTCACCGTGCCATCATGTACGACCGAATATGACGGCACCGTGACGACATGCCGTGCCGTCACCGTGCAGTCACGCCGTGCGTTCAAAATTTTTCCATATGGCACGCCGTGCTGTCACCGTGACAGCACGCCGTGCCGTGCTGTTACGGTGACATGATGAAGGGACATGCCGTATTAGTTTTATTAATTCTTTGAGATCCGAAATTCCGAGTTGAGGAAAAACGACAGACTGCCAGCGTCTCTTTTCATCAAAGGAATAAAAAAATTTATACCAAGGAGCATCGCCTGCAGATGATAGCTCCAACAAGTGCAGTCGAAGCCTAAAAATCTTCGCAGTTTTATAAACACTTTGGCTGCAAATCGCTTACGAGAAACGCCTTAGGGATTTGCCATCTAGCGGCATTATGCAAAACACCGATGCACGAAAGAAGTGACGGCGCATCAGCATCAGAATCGTTTTCCGGCACTTTTTGACGAAGTAAAGTAATCATATTTTTTATCACAACAATACAATCCAATACAATGTTTCGATATATACTGACAAAGAGAAAAAAATCATTATTTAATTCTGGTTAAAGAATAGTATTTAAAAATGCAAAACAATTTGTCTATGTTCTTGACACGATAAAGAACTTCGAAACTTGGTACGGATCGTTTACAAAATGAATACAGACGATTAGTTTTAACGATTCCTTGGCATTGAAGAATTCGCTTCATTTTTAGAAACGCAAATTCTAAAAATTATTTTGGAAAGAGCACTTATGAATTTTGATAGTCTTCAATCCTGTGAACCCAGAGAGCTATTTTACTTCAGAAATTTTTACATTTATTAGCCGATAACTTGACCAAACCTTGAAAAGCTATAAATTTGCCATCGGGCCAATTTTTTTAATACTTTGTAAACATAATAACGAAAATTTTGTGAATTTTTCAGAAAAATGGAAATTGTCTTCTCAAAAAAAAAATTGGCCTCTCAGCAAAAAAAAATATTACTTTATTTCATAGAAAATGTGTCTGAAATAATTTTTGGGAACTATGGAAAAAATTTAAGGTAGGTCGGTGATGAACAGCTTTTGCAAAAAGTGTTTTATTTTATTTTTTATATCGAAAGATTGGACTCTTCTTAATAAATAGAGCCCCGAGAAAAGGCGATTGACCGTACCGTTCTAGATATTTAATTTCAAAAGTAGGTAGTTTTAATATTGGCCTTATAGGAAAACCGGGGCTATCGTATGAATAACCCGAGTTTTCTCATAATCTATTACAAGATATGACCGTAACAAATATACTAATAGAATAGGACAGTGTGACGGAGCATACGGTTGAAGATGAACCCGATCAACCGCATAGTTTTTCAGAAATTAATAATTAAAGATAAACTTTCGGTGGTGAATCACTTACTTTCTCGAACCGACAGTAGCGACGCGGCAACACCGTCGCACGTCGGGCTCGTGACGTTCGATAGTAGTATATATATGAATGTCACATAAGCGTGTGCGCGCGGTAATTCAAATACCAAATCTCTACTTGTGAAAACTGTGACAAACTATAAAGAGCCGCTATTTTAATTATAAGTGAAGTGATATAAAGACTGATCGATAATAGCCTGAATAGGTTATCCGTGATAAGTCCTGTCTCTGCTCAGACTCCACGAAGTCGAAAGAAAGAATCGTGGCATACGAATTGTATTTCATCCCTTTGAAAATCGTGGCTGTTTACTAATCGGTATCCATGCACCTCGTACTTCGGGCCTGCTAATTCGACTTCAGCTTGCACTCCCGTATGTGCTCTTTTCTCTGTAGCGTTTTCAAGATTGTCAAGTGCTCTTTTACTTGAATTAACTTTTCTGTTTTATGAAAATTTTCCACCGTTTCGAAGTTGGTCCATCTTATAACTTCGATTGTACGCCTTCACCGTCAGTTCGTTCCAACAGTATCAGCCGTACGGCGTTGCAAAGTCGCTACCGTGATTTCGCGAATCCGGAAAATAGTTATTTAAAAAAATTACTTGCATTTTACGACGTTTTTCGGATTTTGTCATCGAAAATATGAATAACAAATGACCGCCTTACAGCATATTGCCATGATAACGTAATAGTTAAATGTAAATAATTTCATAAATCAAGCATTCAGGATTTGACACAACCTGAAAAACTAGTCAAGAGACGCGCTATAACATATCTCCTTGTAATTTATTTCACATGAAATTTTATTATTCGACATAAAAATCAACGTCCAACGGTCTTTTTAGATCGCCACAAATCCTCTTGATGAAATATATTGTTATATATACACATATAAATGATTGCATAACAAAATAATAATCATTGTTTTGACTTCGGCCCTTCATCACCGAACTAACTTAATTGAAAAGTACATTCGACAGTTTAAATTGTATCACTGAACATATTTGTTGTACACTTAGTAGTTTTGAATAACAGCGAAGTGAAAAATAAAAATAGCATTAAACAAACCTAAACCGGTGTTAAAATTCTGAAATAATTTAAGGATGTTTGTGACACTTTAAACAACTTTAAAAAATGCATGTACGCTTTCTGAGATAGCGCAAAATTGAGATAGCATGTTTGGTATGGAATGCCCCATATAAAGTAAATCATGTTTTTTGCACTATTACTCGCATTGAACGTTATTATTCTTCAGTTTGGGAAAAGCGCTGGATTCATGAAAAACGTGGCAACAGAATGATTTTCTGTGAAAAACTGTCAAGCATATTGTAAGGAACATTCTGCAAGAAAAAAAAATGTCTTCGTCAAAAATGGTAGTCTCCGCTTCATACAAAGATGAAACAATATATTAGAAAGAAAGGGAAAGAAATGTAAACAAGTCTATGCGGACGTAATGCGACTTGTATAGTCAATGATATGTTAAATGAATGACTTGGTATTCCTCCCTAAAGAAGTTTTTATTATGTACATTTTTTACGCAGGACTTCCATTTCTCGTTTTTGTTTTGTCGATTTGGCCATATATACTTTACGATATATATTACAAGAGAAGATATAGCGATAGAAGGGCTTCGGAGTAAATAAGGAACTGATCTCTCGATTAGTATTGTATGTATAATATTTATATCATTAGTTCCTCATGTACGTGTTTCTCTAATTTTTGTTTTTCCTGTTACTTTTTGTTTAAATCAACGTCTCGCGTCTATGTTGACAACGTCTTTGGCATGATATTAGAAGATGCGGAGCTAAGCGGCAGTAAGTAAAGCATTTTCTGTAGGTGTGCCTGTTGTTATATTTACGGTTAAATGAAAATGCGGTACTATTTATATATCTTCTGAATTAGTCGACGTTTTACGCGATTGAGTTGAGAACTCTGGTAGAAATGGGCGAAGTTACAATTGATTCTAGTTAAGCGATCTTCTCGCTGAAGATCTTGCCTTAAAAACCCTTCGTGCGGTAGCTACGCAAGTATCGCCTATGGAACGTTTGATACGTATTACACGGTCCTCCTCTCTCATTAGTTATACATACAACCTGACTTTCAATTATGCAATGGACATCGCAAGCCACATAACGAAAAAAAAAACAAAATTGCAGTTATTAATTGTTTATCACCGTGATTTCTTAGTAAACTCTTATACAACCCATCAATTTATCACGAGCACATTTTCACAAGTTACGGAAATAATCGTGCAACCTTTATCGCGACTATGGTAACTCATTCCCTCGTACTTATCTACAAAGTAATGTGCCTATCTAATTTGTTTAAATGTTTTGTGAGTTTCGTAAAGTCGGGGAAACCTTCGAGAGCTCAAGGCTTTACTTCATCTTTTATGAGATTGTAATTTATACGGCATATTTTAAATATTCGCTCCGTGCAAGCCCTTGGAGGGGATAAACGAATCAATGTGCACAGGCTGAGTGGCGAAATAGTATATTCCGATACGAATGCGATCAAACTTTTTCTGACGAGTGTGAGTTTGCTACACGAGCCGAAGGCGAGTGTTGCAATCACATGAGTTCAGAAAAAGTTTCTCGCGCGAGTTTCGTATACAATTTTATGCCACTAGTGCGAGAAGTGCGATTTCTCGCACGCGAAGCGAAGCGTGTGAGAAGTACGCATTTTTCGCGCGGAGTGGCATAAATGAATATCAAATTTAGAAACTCCGATGTATGAGAATCGCGTTATTTAATAAAATGGGACATTCTACTTGTTGTACATCAAATTGAAAAAATAATAGTGTAAATAGCGAATGTAAATTCTACTAGTTTTCAACGTCGAAATACATACGTAATCTCAAAATGCATCGAACAATCATGCAAATATGCGTAATGATTATAATTTACTTAAGTGTTTCATTAGATTATATCATAACAAAAAATGCTGTACACAATTTTGTGAAGTTCATCCCCAAATACGTCTTCAATTAAATTTTATCACATTTTTTAATGCTTTTCCACACCCATTTACGGCCATAGTCTCCAAGTTTTTCGCATTTTCTAGCCAATAGATGGCGCGGCGGCTGACTTGCACGGAGCGAATACGGGAAACGACATTTACGAAAAAACTTTTTCCTATTATTTTTTTGGGAGAGTTGTTTTCTAGTACCGTTCATGAAAGCAGAGATCGATTTTATTCGATTAATTTCGGTGTTGGATTTTTAAATAAAATCTAATTAAAGCTATGCCGTATACATATAGCTCCATTTAATTGTACTGCACTTTCAATTTAAAAAAATCATAATATTGTATTCGAAAGTATCCTCGATATAATATCGCACACGCACAACATCATTAACAAATCGAATGATTTAGATTATAAAAAAAACTTAAAAACGGGGATCATTGAGAATTCGTATAGCGGATTCATTCCACAGATCACATTAATTCAGTACCTTACCCCACCGTCCAGAGTCCAAAAAAACATACATATATTCATATATATATATATATATATATATATATCTATAATAAATTCATCTCCGCAAATAATTCGGCAAATGCTTCAAATAAATATTTGTCATACGTAAAAAATCAATACGTAGACGCTATTATTATTCAACAATATCAATGATTCGCAAAATATGTATAATTCTCATTTATGTTCGATAAGGCTACCTTGTTTCTCGTTTTTTTTCTTCTTTTAATCATCTTTTTCTCTTCACACGCACTCGAAATTCGCAACTCCATTTACTTCACGAGGAATGTATCGCCTCTAACGAAGATCTCGGCTTAAACTAGAAAATATTTATACTCTTTTTTCTTCACTTGTAATTAGTCTGTAAAAAATGTAATTCTAACCACTGCTTTACTGTATAAGTGAACGATAAAAATGACTACTTTGTCCCCTGTTTATTTCTCATTGTCCCGCAGTATCATATGTTTTTTTAATTTTTACAAAACGCGTTACTATTCTTAGCAACTTTAAGGAAGATTTGATATCCAGACAATCTTTTTTTTTAGATTTTTGCTCAACAAAATATGCATTGAAGTTTGAAGTAAGAATAAAGGAAATCAGCGACTTTAATTGTCCAGGTACTGACATTTATGCGTTTTATGACTGCTATATATGTTACACTATACAGACACACGAATATGGCTATCTAAGGCCGCATCTCTCCAGTCCTAGACGTTCAAAATCACCAACTCCTTCCATTTCTGTATAAACAGTATTTTTTTAAATGATAGTAACGATTTCCAAAGTATCACAATTAGAGTAACATATTTATCCTTTTCGGAGACGTAGCAAAATGTGTTAAGCTTGGTTCCACAATCTTTAAGCTAAATATTCTGTCGTGTTTTATTAACTGATACAGAAAGTCGTACATAAAAAAAAATCGCAATCAATTGTTTGTTCATAACTTTCTTCCGAACATGGAAAAAATTCACTGCTCCAAATATAAAGAATCGTAAAATATTCTTTCAATATCACTTTATGAATAGTACCTATTTTAAAAAAATGTTAATCCTATAATTTATTATATTCAGACGTAACCCAGTGAGAAATCTGACGCTACGGAACCGGCACCCTAGCGACACACACGTCACAGCGTAATGCTACCGTTGCGTTAAGTGCGTCCGAATGTGACCCAACTGTAGCGTCACAATAGCTCCACGCTGTGCATCGCTACACCGATGACGCAACCGTAGCGTCACAATAGCTGCACGCTGTACATCGCTACACCGATGACGCAATTGTAGCGTCACAATAGCTGCACGTTGTGCATCGGTGTAGTGATGCACAGCGTGCAGGTTATTGTGCCGTTACAGTAGCATCACATGCACGCCGTGACGCTACAGTTGCGCCACATTCGGATGCAGTTAAGATGATGTGTTAGTGCTCGGTCGGTAACAAAAACTGTAAAGCGTTGTTCTTGGTCACAATTAATATTTCAGGCAAAAGACGAGAAGTACTGACTCCGTCTTGGTACCCTGCAGTCAGTACTTCTCGACTTTTATTCGAAAAATTAACCGTGGCGACGAATAACACTTCGGGAAGATTCACCTATCTCACTCGCACTTATGGCGATCTGAGAGAGACAGACGATGTGTAACACATCACCGTAAGGGGAGGTGAAACCTACTCAGTCGGTAACAAAAACTGTAACCAAACGAAAAGTTTTACATCATTGCTCTCTTAATTCTGCATGTCGCAAAATTTTCATTTTTCCCAAAAATGATCAAGTTTCTCAGAATTCTTGTTCCGAAAGATATTCGCTATCTTTCTCGCACTCATGGAGGTTTCGCCTCCCCTTAACGCAACGGTAGCGTTACGCTGTGACGTGCCAGCGCCACGCGACTTCTTACTGGGAAGGATCCTTTGATCATGCCAAAATATCGTTGCGAGCCGTCAAACGCATCAAATTTTCGACACTATCTTTTTAACCGATTAAAAATCAAAACTAAAGAATATGCTTAACTCCGAATGTAACGAATAATTTGAACAAATAATGTCACAAGTATCAAATCTTCCCACCGAAATCAAATCCAGTATCCTTCTTTGTACAATCGACGATTTTCTCGCCCTTCGACCCCTCATCACCTATTACTCTTCCAACAGAGAAGCACAGAACACCAGAAAGCATGATAGTCTATCCAGATCACTTGGCGGATTCTTCGTACTCAAGAGACACTGGCTGTATATAGTAATATATATATCGCGTATGTATAATATATTATATATCTATCTATCTATATATATATAATATATTTTTTTAATATATTATATATATACATATAAGTCGTAATTTAACTTGGGTTAGGTATGGACAAGAATGGTCTGAGGATATTATACATAGATAACGTTTTCTGACTGCTGTTACTATAGTATATCGTGTCAGAGCGGAAATTCCATCGCGCCCTTTAGGTAGATCCATTAGATGCTATTTAGGTACAAATATGTTGGTGCGATTATTGTTGCTCGTAGTCTATGTAGCGGCGTCTTCATGGCTGCCGCCCTCTTGATCGAGTCTAGACGAACCGCAGACTCGACATTTACAGCACACAATGCACGGAGCGGCGAGTAACAACAGCGGCGACGCCACTAGTAAAAGTAGCCCGAAACCCGCGAATATTCCGATCACTTGCGTTCTGTGCCATATCACCGAGGCACGTGAGTGACCCAACTTATTTTTACAAGGACCTTTATCGTAGTGTCGCAACAAAAAGTCATCCTGAAATATAAAAATCAATATAAGTCGGAATGAAGATTTCATCACAATGACTATTCGACTAATTCCATGGAAATTAATTTTATTTAATTGGCATTCGATTAAGCTAATATCGTCGGTACAATCAAGTCAATCGATTGCTGCGATAAAAAAAAACCGTGAATGAAAAGAAATTGGTATAAATAAAGGTGCATCCATGGTCGAAAACCTTGCTATTTAACATAGATAAAATGTGAAATAATGATTTTACGAAATAATAACTCAGTTTGCACCAATAAAACCCCAAATAGAATTGTAATTTGACTAATTATTGGTGTCTTTTGACACCTACCTGTATTCTTATTTTTCGAAAATATTAAGCCTGAAGAATATTGATATCCTTTTGTTAAGTCAACAATCCAAGACATAAACAAAAATCTTATTTCTTTATGGAATTATAAATAAGTTACAACTAGATAAACCAATTGAAACTTCGTGTCGTTATGTGAACGTCAATGATTAAAAATGTTAGGTTATGTCATTAGTAGCATCCTCCCCTAATAAATTTAAAATTTAGGAATTTAAGAGGTTAAAACCAATATTATTACATTTTCCGAAAATTTTCAATTAGAGAGGCCGGTTATCTGTGCATACGCCACTAGTCTAGATTTGTAAATTATTCATCGAAAAAATGAAACAAACAAAGGATCTTTTCAAATCGGAACATAAATAAATCGATCTATTCGCGAATAAATAGTAATTATTATTATATTTTAAGGACATATGCTAGTTAAAAAAACTTTAAAAATCCATTGCTGATTTTCCAGGTACGGTACTTTAAAGCCTTTTTAATTCAACATAATTTCAGATCAACGAACTACTTGTCAAGAACTGCGTATTAGTACTTCTGGCGTATAAGTCCCCTAACAAATTATCTTGATAACGGGAATATTCGTAGCTTGCGTCTGAACTTACGTCTAAGGAAGCCAAGCAGTACCAGCAGAACACATGCTTGCATCGTTTGCACATCATTTGTGCGCAGCCTTCATCCTTCTCGATCGGCACCGAGCACATCGGGCAACACTTTATGTGATCGCTGTCGAACGGTATACCGAGTGGAAGATTCGGACAGGGTCCGTTGTGCCATGGTTCCCGACAGACGGAACAAAAATCCGTCGAACAATTGGGACAGTGGACGGGTCCTGGCGAAGTTCCACCGGTACCGCCACTCGTCAACGAACAAATAGTCTCACAGCCAGCGCGTGGGCACCATGCGCGTTCCTTGTCCATCGATACATCTGCAAAACGAGATATAAGTTTATCAACGATAAGAAACAAAGCATGTTCCTCATTATTTTATGCTTGTTACGAAGCTAAATCTATAAGGTAGTGTGTCATTTGATCTTGGCTTTGTCATAGAGGAAACTTTGTAAAAAAAAAGTAACATAATAAGGAAGTAATGTGCAAGGTTCTACTTTTAATCCTTGTTATAAATAAATAGATGAATAAATTAAGGCTTTAATGTAGCAAAACAACAATAAACCAAATCCAAATCTCTATTTAAGCCGAAACCTTTTTACCGACCTTCAATAAATTAGATATCTAGCATTAATATACATTATTTTGTTTATGTGAAAGCTTGGGATCGCGAGGTGCAGTTGCGCGGAGGTTAATATAATAACGTGTTTCGAAAATTAAAAAATTTCATGAAATTTGGATCGCTTTACCGGTTTTGCCTAAATGCGGTACGAAAGGTCGCATCACTTCGGTCAAGTTTCATGGAAAATTACAGCGCAATAGCGGGAAATTTTTTAAATCTAAGAGATAATAGTCATTTTTTTAAACATAAAAACTGCATAAAAACTACAGCACAGAATGTCATTAAAATTTGAACTGATTTGGTGGAGTAGTGTACGAGTTATGGTGGTATCAACTTCAGACCTAGCACACACACATGCAGACACTTTTTCTAAACCACTTTTCGCGACATTTGAGACAATTTTGATTATACTAACAGCAATGTGCAAGTCCCGATTTTACAATCTTGTTTTAAGTAATGGAAAATAATATGAAATTCGAAAGCGTCTATCGACTTTCGTCAAATTTGGTACTAAATATTTTTGTACGTTATCAAATATTTGTCTACAGCTTAGACCACTTTATCAGATATATTAAATGCAAAAGCGATTTTGAACATAAAAAGTTCGAATTCGTATAAAATCCGAATCGGAAGCGATCTTCACCAAAATTCATAACATATAGTTTGACCCGGTTAGAAAATGCGGCGGAATTGGTCGAAGTTGACTTGAATTAAAACGACGTCTAATTTTTTCAGACGTCATCTTAGAATATAAAATTTGAACTGCTTTATAAATTGAGCTCCGATTTAATAGCGATCGTACTGTAACATTACTTGATTTACAAAGTTCTATTTGGCTCATGAATTAAAAAATGTGGCAGCTAAAGCGCTCAATACTTTTTTTTAAATTCACGTTCTTATAAACTCTGACAAGATGATTTAATAATTGAAAAATTTTTTACAAATAAAGGTTGCGTAGTATTCGTCCGGACATTTTTCATAAACTGTTTTTCTCGATATTTTAGATCAGTGCGTGAAACTGCAAATAAATATCTTTGTTATTATTAGAATTAGCGTTCATCCTTTCTCTCACCTCTGTTAAGACGAAATTTGTGGTGCTTCTCCATCAATTCAGGACTGATGAGGCTAGCTATCTCCTTCAAGGAAAGAACGCTCGCCCAATCACATTGCGAATCCGGGCAGCTTATCTCGTATGCACCTTCTTCAACTTCAAATTCTACATAGTCTTTCATACACTGAAACAACAAAAGGGCATATATCATTGTTTGAATAAAAATGTAACCCCCCTCAACTTCTTCAGTGCGGTCGGGCGGGTCGCGTGTTGTTGCCGAAGCTCTTAAGAGGACTGGAAAGTGAATATATAATCTTATAAGCCAGCTTTGGTATGTGGCTTCTGAATTAATAAGTATGTCACCTATTGAAATTGCCTTATGTGGCTGCTATCCCTACAGAGCTTTTTAATACATGTAGCAGATGCTTTCAGAGTTTTTTTTTTGCTTATAGAATTATGTTTGCCATTTGATAAACCGTTTTATCCACCTACATCTTTAGTACAGATATGTAAAAACAGTCAGTGATCATTTTAAGAGGAGCTTTAATGATTAAAATACTCATTTGAATAAAAATACCATTAACAAATTACATGGCAAAATTGTAAGAATGGACTGTGATATGTATACTTTTATTCAAGTTCTTAGTTCTTTTTAAGAATATGATTCAACAGTTCCATTTAGTATATGGATTTCCAAGATTTGGGCTGGACTTGGACTGTATGAAAAATGACAGAAATTTTGTGATAAATTGAATAAATTTAAATGTAATAATTTGCAAAATGCTTTCGTTGCTTATAAAATCATGAATTCAACTAAGGTTTAGTAAATATTTTGAACTGCAAGCTGTACAAGCTTTATAAGTGGAGCTTCAAGAAATTATACACTTCCTTGATAAGCAGAATGATTAAAATAGACTGTGATGTGTTTGCACTATCTTTTAACTGCTTAATTATTTCTAAAGTATGCAGTCATTGATTTCAATAAATATTTTGTTTTTCCTATGTTCCTATTTTTGAGAAACAAGTAAACACACAAAAATATATGCTCCTAATTGCTTAAATGTGAGTGCATTTGTTGTTGTACAGCTTTGATTACCTGTTTCTGAAACAAATTGCTTCATAACTGTACCTTATTCTTGCCTTGTGCATAACACAATGATAAAGCTATGATGTAACTTATGTGTAAAAATCAGCATCTTAATTTTTAATGATCAATTTTAAAAGTACATTTTACCCATCCATGACCTTAATTAGCATATTTGCTTTCCTTATCGTCTCCTGAGTGATAAGATATCTAACACATTTGTTTGTGACTCCATCATACGTTGCTAATGAAAATCAATTGTTATATTTGAGTCAACCATACAAATATCTTCTAAGGTTGAAGCCATATGGATGTACTAATTAAAACTACAGTATTAATTACATAAATTATAGAATGTAGACGATATGATCTTTCCTTTAAGAAAAAAAAAAACAAATCCATGAAAGCAGAGCTGGTAAAAAAACGAAGCTTCCTGTAAAATTGATTGAAGACTGCTGCATTGCTAAAAAACATTGTGAGATATTAAATTTAATTTAATTGCTTCGTTTTTGTTTGTTTAACTTATTATTATTATTATTATTATTATTAAATATTAAATAATAATAATAATAAATAATACAAACATTCTCCTTTCCTGGGCTCTGAGCTCATTCAAAATGATAATGTATAGCAATTTTAAGAGCTAGTTAAATAGATGCAGTAGCGGTCTCTAAGCTGTAATAATGATATTGTTATTGTTATCATAGTTTACAAACAGTAAAGCTCTATCTTACACAAGTCTACTTCACTTTAATTGATTTAGATCATATATGAAAGATTGCTATTTGATTCCTTTACAGATAGCTTTAGTTGTCCAGTAACTGTGATCATCTTAGTTTAAATGTCAATTATTTCACAGTCCTAGATTCAATTGCAATTAGTACTAATAAGTTTCTTCTTTGACTCACGTCTTTGCAGTAGAAACAGCCGCACACCTCGATCCTAAATATCTTGGATAGCGATACATCAGCCAGGCACAGCTTACAGAGAAACTGACCAACATTAGTCTGTGATGCAGCTGGAACAAAATTGCCAGCAGCTAGGCTATAGCGAGAGCTGGAAGCCAGGGACAATAAACTGGAGCATCGAGAGCAAACTCTGCTCCGATTGATAGGTCTGGATTCCAATGCGAGAGTGCTAAGTCCAACTGCGGTTTCGCACTTTCTGAGAGTTCCCGGTCCAAGACTCAACCAGCTTCCCCCTCGTGCTTCTAAACTAGCGCTGCTCTCTCGCCTAAGGAGAGGAGTATCGGCTCCTTTGCTCGGCAGGGTCCTCTCCGTCAGTGAGATATTAATAGCGCTAGTTTCCTTTCGCAACAAAGGCAGTTTTATACCGGTAAGTTTATTACTCTTGTCTAATTTCTTTTGGATCGTAGGGCCATTCTTAGCAGGAGGATTGACCGACGTCACAGAACTCGTAGCTGTGCCCATGTCCATCGGTGGTGCTCGTCGTGAGACGAGCGGTTGTAGGCTAGGCATCCCCTGATATACGTTTTTTTGTTTCTCTACCAGCCTTTTTACCAGTGCCAGTCGATTCCAGTATCAGCGCCGCTTTTCTCCAGCTGCATGAGTCCGATGTGCTCAAACAGAGCACACTTTGTGCTCTTGACTCCTAGACACTCACGCAACTTCCCAATCAACTACTTTTCCACTATTTTGGCACAAACAATTTTCTCTAAATACATTGAAAGAAAAAAAAAAAAAATCACGCAGTTTATCGCTGCATCGAGATTCCAGTCTCAAGTTGTTTGTTCACGAGCGCCGAGTCGCGTCGAGGAAAAAAAAAGAAAAAGAGTTTTAATTTTTGCAAAAACAATGACGAAGACAGAAACGACAATCGCGTTTGTAGTGTTTGCGAGAACGGTGTTGTACGCTAGTGTCGAGACTAAACGAGTTGTGTAGACATGCGATTAGGCGGCGATAAGCTAATCGAAGATGTGCTTCGACTTGAGACTACGATCGGGAAGAGATCGCATAACTATAACAGAATCGTTGTTTTACTTTGTTTGAGATTCTCGCACGGAGTTTAGGGGTTGAACAGTACGATTCGGTAGACTCGATCGGAGGCGGTGCTTGACATAGTTGGCTGCTCGTCGCACTCATAACTGTGTGTGCTGGGCTGGCACTGCTGAATGCGGATAGGACAGTGGTAGGCAGGATTGGTGGGTAGGCAACACACTCGGTTAACTCACTACTACTTTCACTGTGGTCGCGGAGAACCAAAGCTACAGATGCGCCGACAGGCACACGATCCGGGTGCACGTATCGTCAGCGTCTCTCTCTCTCTCTCTCTTTTTCTTTTTCTCTCTCTCTCTCTCTCTCTATCTCTCGCAGTGCCTCTCTCTTTCTCTATCACTCGATTCACAAGGTATTTTCAAAGACACATGGACGCACTTAACACACGCTAAGATCATATATTTCTCATCACAAACCAGTCGGCACACGTATGTAGGCACGCGCGACAAAAGTTCCCCCCCCGATTCGATACTCGACAGTCGACAATTCTAAAAAAAAATTCACATTGTCGTGTATGGCGCACTTCGATTGTTTTTGTTTCAATACACAACACCCGTCTGACTCATATTTTCTTCACAGAAAAAAAAACATAGGGAGAAATTGCAATGGTGGGAGATGATGCGCCGCTGCTGATGCTGGTGCTGGTGCTGCTGCTGCTGCTGCTGCTGCTACTGCTGCTGCTACTGCTGCTGCTGTTGTTCGATGATCTACGATCTCTGGTGTTTATTTCAAGAGCGATCTACAAACGACATTTTCTTTACGTAGACAAGCTGATTTAATGACGAATTGATTTAACTATGATGCCCTCTCGACGTCTTATGCGAACTGGTTTACTTGTGTTTGTCGAAGGAATAAAAAGAAATAAAAAGTTCTTTGTAGGTGTCCCGTTTTGCGGATGTCGGAGACTCGTGACCTTTTACAGCGGTGCGTAATGCGGATTTTTTTCTCAGGGCTTACAGCAACACACCTGACTGTTTCCGCAGCTGCGGTATTTTTCTACTAGTGCTACTTGATTGAAGTATACTAATCTACTGGTTGAGCTCCTTGTGGTACGACAAGGACAAACTGTTAGCGATAGTACTGGTGAACACCGCGTGGGTGCGCCCTCTGTGCAGATAATGTAGTGGGAGGCTAAGGAACAAATCAAACGTTATTCACTCATTTAATGTGGATATGAAATCTGTATCAGTGCGAGAGAGACCGAACTAGTCCTGAGGTCTCAAATTTCTCCGCGGCGAATAAAATACGAGAACATCGCCCTGCTAAATTCTTCGACGGTGGGCAACGTTCTTGGCTTTCACCCAAAAAATCAACCGTGACAGAGAAATTCGGATCACAGATTTTCTTGCCAATCGAGTAGTAGTTTCAGAGCATGCGAAATACCGCAGTCGATAATAAAAACTAATCGATTTTGTTCACGCATACCGACATTTTACAGCTTCAAAAAGAGTTTCATCGAATCCTCCAGCGATATCCGTATTCGATGAAACTCTTTTTGAAGCTGTAAATATAAATATGCGTAAAAATAATACATTATACTACAAGGGAGGGAAACGCGCAATGCCCGCCGAGGGTGCCCTCACATGGGCACCCTCGGCGACTATTTTTTCCGACGTCGTTGAAAAGAGCCCATTCGCATGACTGCATAACCCACGGTCTTAGATACAGGTCTGGCAACTCGGCTATTTTTAAGGTAGTTCTGTCCACGGTCTTACATACAGGGGTGCGTTCCGAATGACGAGGTGTTTCGTTGATCGATGCGCATGCGCAATAATCTCCGTCAAGATTTACGGTGAAGTTTAAGAATTATAGTAAAAGTTGAAGATAGGGGAAACAGTTTGTTCGTTTCTATTAATTCCAAAGTATCGGAATTTCGATTTCTCACGGATTAGCCATTTATAAAGTATTAACATTTTTTATCCCCACCTCACGATCGGACAACAACTTTTTGCCGTACCTCGCGAGTAGGGTGAATAGTTGTCGTTCGATCAGGAGACGAGGATAATATTTGAATTCTTTACAAATAGGAAAATCCATGAGAAATCTAATTATTCATACTTCAGTACCAGTATAAATAAAACAATTGTTTTTTTATGTTTCCACTTTTATTATACTTCTTAAAGTTCACCGTAAATCTCGGCAAAAACCATTGCGCATGCGCATCGAACACCAAAACACCTCGTCATTCGGAACGCAGCCCAGGTCTTGAGACTCCCTCAGAATTCTGTGGTGGGGGTATGGTCGCTTAGTGAGGTTGAATTTAGTTTCCAGTATAGCCGTCATCGGGCTCGCAATTACACTTAAGCTTAAAATCCGGAGTTTGTTTTGCTCACAGTTTTTCGTTGATAGTTTAAAAAAAATAATAACGTGGTGTGCGGTCCCGAATTGCAGTCTAGAACAACAGTAGAACTGAGAAAAAGTATTCTGTGTTTCGTGTGACGAGAGACGTGGCTCAGTTACAAAATGGTATTTTCAAACGTTTTACAGTTTAAAAAACGTGTAAGTGGAGACCATGTGTGAGACTGAGACAGCCAGATACCCTCTGTCCCTCCACGTCCCTCGCCTAGATGCAAAACCTTACATGCAACGACTCTACCGGCGACCGAGGAAACTTAAAATGGCTTCACTACGCGACCCACCCCCACTACTGCAGTTGCAAGGGGTGGGTCGCTTAGCGAAGCCATTTTAAGTTTCCTCAGTCGCCGGTAGAGTCGTTGCATGTAAGGTTTTGCATCAAGGCGAGGGACGCGGAGGGGCAGAGGGTATCCGTCTGTCTCAGTCTCACACATTGTCTCCACTTACTCATTTTAAAAACTGTAAAACGTTTGAAAATACGATTTTTTAACTGAACCACGTCTCTCGTCACACGAAACACAGAATACTTTTTCTCGGTTCTACTGCCGGTTCTGCAATTCGGCACCGCACACCACTTTGTCTTTTTTTTTTAAACTATCAACGACAAAGTGTGTGCAAAACACACTCCGGATTTTAAGGTTAAGTGTAACTGCGATCCCGATAACGGCGACGAGTTGCGGCTATGCTGGAAACTAAATTCAACCTCACTAAGCGACCATACCCTCACCACAGAATTCTGAGGGAGTCTCAAGACCTGTATGTAAGACCGTGGGTTCAGTAATATACAATCGGCCGGACACCCAAGCATGAATGTTTTTATTACATCCCAGCAAAATTTGACGTATAGCATCCCCTTAAGGGGATGTGGCACAGACTCAGTCGGTAATAAACCTGTTTCTCTATTTTCTCCCCAACTGTAAATATTGCGGACAGAAGCAAATTAGGTTTTCATGCATCTATCTATTGGTTACGAAAACCTAATTCGTTTTTGTCCGAAATATTAATAGTTGCGTTGAAAATAGGGAAACCGGTTTTTTCCGACTGAGTCTGAATCACAATCTGTGCCACATGCCCTTAAGAGGCAATGGTACTTCCCCCACCACACCTCAAAATTTTGAAAGCTCTTTTCTCTAAAAAAACAACACAGATTGGGCTTGCATTTTGAAGGAATACGCGGAAGGATGGCACAATTGGGCTAAGCTTCTGGCTCCTCAATCGATTCAGTCGAGAAGTACTGACTGCAGACTGCCAAGATGCAGTCAGGACTTCTCGTCTTTTGCCTGAAACATCAATTGTGGCCAAGAACGACGCTTTACAGTATTTGTTACCGACCGAGCAGTAGCACATCGTCTTAAGTGGAGGCGAAACTTCCATGAGAGCGAGAAAAATAGCGAATATCTGTCGGAACAAGAATTCTCAGAAATTTGATCTTTTTTGGGGAAAATGAAAGTTTTACATCATGCAGAATTAAGAGAGCAATGATGGAAACTTTTCTTTTATCAAAAAATGTTCGGTGTTCTCCGAAAGATTGGTTACAGTTTTTGTTACCGACTGAGTAGGTTTCACCTCCCCTTAAGAGCATGTGAAATCCCTCCGAAAAACGGCTAAATTCGGTATTTTTTGTTCAAAACGCCGCCATTTTGTCAATTTTTATTTTCAAAAAACTCCATAGCGCGATAGCCAATCGCATACTAATTAATAATCCTTTGGGTTTTTTTTCACATCAAATTTACGACCCCTAGGATGTCCACCATGAGGCGTTTTTTTTATCAACATTATTTTCAACAATAAAAAAAAATATTTAACCAATTCTGTCATTCATGATTACCTTAATATGTCATAAAAATATCAGATTGATCGGCGTATAGTAACCGTCCGAAAAAAAATCGTGTAAATAGGCTATTTTTCGGGTCGTCACACTGGAAAGATCTCTTAAAGGTAGGCAAAATCTACTCAGTCAGTAACAAATACAGTAATAGGAGGTTTCGAAACAGAGGCGGAGATGAGAGCTGAAAACGTCGCACAAGCCGAAACGCATCCTTTCGGACTCGTATCGAACATTATTTTTTATAAAAATGCATTAAAATGATTCATTGTTCGGGACGCGAAGCCGTGCGAACGAGAACTTTTTAAGCACGCTAGATGTATGCATAACCTTGCCCGCGCTTGTGCGCATAGGTGGCCTGCTTGTAAAGACAGTGGCGACGAAACGTGAAAACAGTACACGATTATGGAAGCTTCGCAGCCTCAAACAATAAAATTTTAAACCAATCCGTTATAAAATTATTTTTTTTTGCGGCCGCCAAACGCTTCTGGATAAAAGAAAAAGTAAGACTTCTCTTTTACCCAAAAGCGATCAGATCTCTGAGAATTCGCGGTCCGAATGTTATTCGGTCTTTCTCGCGCTCACAGAGGTTTCGCCACCCGTTAAGAAATTACGGAATACGACTCTTTAACTATAAAATAATTTATTCCATGCTATTATTTGTCCAGTATTTTAAAGTTTTTTTTGGCTGTTTCACATATTCCACCCGGAAAAATGACAAAGTAAACCATCGATATGAAGAGCCATGTTCAATTAGTTCTTGCCTCGACCACAAAACTCGCATCCTTAATTCGGTTATCTAAACCCCCATATAAGTATTGTAAAAAAAGCTATAAAATATTAATAGCAAATTACAGAAAAGAACTGGTCTATATTTTTAGTCTCCTCGATTTTCCGTACAATCAATTGAGAAAAATGGATGTTATTATTAGTAATATCATAATAACTATATACATCTACGGACAAATATACACGATGGTACAGTTTTTTAAATTCTCCGAATACCTAAACGACGCTCGGGCGACTGTACACTCCATTCACACAGTATAAATATAAAAATTGAGCAATTCGTACTAACAAACACATTAAAGCAAGAGAGACCTTATTAGCCTCGATGTATGTCGATTGAGAATTCGGAAGAGCCAAGATGAATCAACGCAACAGAGAAATACACAATCAGAAAACTGGAAATTATGAGATCTTAATATGTAGTTATTTTAATTTTCGGAATTGCCCATATAACGTATTTAACAGCATTTAGACTAGAACTTGCCATTTTTCTCCGCAGCTTTCACAAATTACGAATTCTATTTGATTTATCTACATCAGGATTCGTATTGTGAGACTTCGAATTCAATCACGGGTTAAAAAGAAGATATTTCTCTCAAACAACGTTTCAAAAGTCGATTATTGATCTTTGAGTGTCTTCGTTACTTCGCGCTCTTTTCTTTCTCTTTTATTTGTGCATGTAAAACTTCTTTTTTATTTAATTGATTATAAAAAAACACGACGCGGCCATCGCAACGTATATAATGTCGTAATTTAAAAAATAATGAGACAGTGTCAGAGCAGGTAAAGAGAAATTTGCGAAACTCCAGAGAAATTAATAAATCGATTAAATTAATGGTTTAATATCTTGCAGGAAGAAACGAATATAGTATATCACGTATTTTAAGGGAAGGATAAGTTTAGAGTTATTCGAATAACCGCACGAGAAACGACTTGCGGGCTGCGCGTTCCCAAATTACATTGTGTATAGACATTAATGAACGGGAAAATTGATGAATGCTTAGAGCAGTCGACGTGTAGGCCTGAGGCATCATACCGGAATACAAAGGAAGCAAAAGAGGTAGGGAAATTCGTTGTGGTAAAAAAAATTATCAGTCTAACAAACCCGCCGCGCGAACAGAGAAATAATTGGGAAAGATGAAAATTGGATTCGGTACGTGAAGAGATGCATTTGTTTTTACAGATTCGCTCGTTACAACGAAATGTTTCCAGGCTGACTGTACATTCCGAGTCTGGAATGTTTGTCGACGGCTCTGACGGCGAAGTAGTAATTGTTGCCTTCGGAAAACTGAAAAAAAAAAAAAAAAAGTAATTCGGTGTCTTCACCTTTTTCTGATTCGAATATAGTAATTTTCCAATGCGAAAAATAATCTGTAGTTTAATTGAAAGATAATTTTAATCACTTGCCTGTGTTAGGGTGCATGCCATTGGGAGGGGCAGCGCTCTGACATCACCGACTTTTTTCCATAACGTTGAGCTCGGCGGTATTCCAGCAACTTCTTGATAAGCGTACAATTGATAACTCGCTATGTCCGCGTACTTTTCGGAGAGCGCCATATTCCATGACAAAACAATACCTGAAATTATCATGAAGATCACAGATAAAAGCGGGCTAAAAAAATGGCTTAAAAATTTTTTAACTAAATTCATCTCACCATTCGCAACTTTAGATATTTTTAACGATGGCGCTGGAGGCGGAAGCTTCCACGATGGATTCGACGGAGAATTCAAAGATTCTGGTAGCGCAGCTGGATGCTACAAAATAGTACAATTTTCGTTCACTTAAGTTCAGTACAGAAAAAATCTACTGTTAAATAACTTCAGTGAGTCATTACGCTATCATCTATTATGTCAGCGAGTAATTTAATTACCTTGTAAACTTGAATTGTAGCTGTCGATGACATCGGTATTACCCGAACAGTGCCATTGGTTATAGTTCCGCTAAGTGGATAAGAGGTTCGAATCGTCGGGGCAGGCCGAATCTGAAAATATCGAGTTAAACAATCGATTTATTTTCACATCAGCGTTAAAAACTGTTATTGTATCTGTAAGCGTAACCTTGGGCTAAGTAAATGACTAACAGCGCTCGCAGTTGCTGTATCGATGGTTTTCATTTAACGTTATTCAGATTTGTGTAAACAAGCGCACACGCGTAAAAATCCAACCAAAAGTATTTGAAATTATAATTAGCGATGCTGTTAGTCTACACGGACAGACCGAATGTGATGCGGATTCTGCGGACTCACCGGTGCGGGAGCTGACGTCACGACAACTTGTCGCGTAGATCCAATGCCGCCTTGCATTACGTACGTTAATCTAGGAGCATTCATGTTGTTCTGAAAAAAGTTGATTCAGATTATAGTCAATTTTTTAAAAATTTAAAGTTAATTTTAGAAGATAGTATACATTTTAAGAAGAACCACATTTTTCCGAACTTGCACCTAATAGGGTACGTTATGTTTCGGCACCGCTAATTCGTTTCGGAGCAAGAACATAAGGCTAAACATCAAAATCTCCCCACAAAAATATGCAACGGGACTATCCCGGGAAAAATATCGCACAAGATACTTAAAGCGCCTCATGCAACTTCAAGAAAGAAATTCAGGAAACAAAAAACTCAAAATAACCTAAAGGTTTGACGATCTAATACGAATAATGTTATCTTCTTTTTACACCCAATGTATAAAATCTAAGAATTTATTAACCAATTCCTGTCAACATTCGTGGACCAGCAGCAGTTCAGTTTTGTGTCTGTGAGGGAGTTGCTTCGGAAATGGGCAGCCGTATTTATTGACTTTACAATGTTATTTAGACGTTTCAGTTTTTGTTCTGAGCCTTCTTCAGTCTATTAATGATTTAATACAATGAAGAAATGGCATGAAACTTTGTTTTTGCAGAACCGATCTTTCCGGAAGCTTGACTAATGTTAGATCCTTCTTTATACGCACCTTATTTGTACGAGAATATATGGAGGATTCCCGCTAGTTTTTTTTTTTCAGATTTGTTTCTTTAAATTTGAATTTGGTACAATTTTTTAAAATGAATATATTGTTAGCGAAAATGTAAAAATCTGAAAAAAATTTCAAAAATTCCGTATCAGATATAATAGTACTTTACGATAATAGTAGATTGTGACACTACACTGTTAGAAATTCGGTATTAAATTCAACTCGAAAGTCAGTCGAAAGAAGTGTGTATATAGGTCCACACCTTTATGCGAGTTATTACGAGGAGTGAACTCATTGATGTTAAGTTATAGACTTCACTCCGATCGTTGGTGTCGCGGTGACACAAATTTTGCGTCAAAAAGGTGACTCTTATTAGGTGTTAAATTTTGACCCTGTTTTCGTGTCGACACTGACATGAAATCAACCTTTCCAGTGTACACATGTTTTAGGATCTTCCGGTTTGCACACATATATCCTGTTTAATTCAAACAGTTTTAATATATTCGGAGGATTTCGGTAACTTCAAGACGTCCCCTATCAAATTGTGATAGTAGTCTGACATGCGAACTGCTTTCGACGTCCATTGTTCTGTACGCACACCGTAAATGAGTGAAGCTGAGACAGCTCTCATACAAAACAGTAGCGCCAAGTGAGAATTAACACCGCTGCAGAGTTAAACGGCCAATCTGGCCCACCATTGGGTTTTACACTTATAAGTGTTAAATTTGCACCGTACCAAGTCATTCCCATTATTAACACGGGAAGAAATATTAACTCAATCGTCGGTGTGAAAATAACTCCCACACTTGTGTTGAAATTAACACCGAAAATGTTGACTCCTTACACCGAACGATTTTACACCGTGGGTTTCTAACAGTGTAAAAAAAGGAAAAAAAAATTGTGTTGTGAAGAGAATTTTCCCTAACGTTTGTTCAAATTTCAAGTCGATTACCCATTTTATTTTTGAAATATCAGCAGAGAAAGTATCTGTTTTGGCGTGCATCTCTCTGACTCATGCATTGTCGAGCTATCGCGCTCTTATGGCGATCTGAGAGAGACAGACGACATGTAGCACATTATCTTAAGGCGAGGCGAAATCTACTTAGTCGGTAACAAAAACTGTAAACAATAGTATGGGTAAACCGTAGACATTTCGAGAAAAAGAAATATGTCACCGGAAGGGCAATTTAAATGTTCGTCCGGTGACATATTCCTTTTTTCCAAAATAACAATAGCCTCCGAATGGCGGTACCCGAAAAAATGCAACTATCTCAGTCGGACTCATATGTCACGTGGTACATGTTTCACCTCCCCTTAAGGGATCATCAGTGTGAAATATTAAAAAAATCGATTTTTTTGTTTTTGCATTATCCGATAGTGTACACGGTTATAAACATTCTCCCCAATTTTTTAATTAAAATTTGAATTATTTCGGTCCCTACAGCCTGTCTTAGAGAAAGGGTTTGGAGCGTGACATCTGGTGCGTCCGTCTCCCTGTTCAACTGTTATTCCTTTTGTCCTGATCCTACATGCACATGTACCTTTTAACCTGCGCGGATTTAGTTCTACATCTTCGCCGAGAATGAACAATTTCAGGAAGCAGAAGGAATATTGTATGGACCTGGCATCGCCGATTGATCGTAAATAGACGATTTATCTGAAAATTCCTCAGTCGTTATCAAGACTACGCTAAATAAAATCATTTTGTCCTGCACTAAGTTCATTCCAATCAACTTTTAAGTATTTCGTTCAATTCCCTATTCTTTCTCTGTTTTCATTATTCTTCTCCAATTTTTTTTGACATTCGAAAGGATTTGAGCAGGAAGGATTCAGGCCGCTTTACAGTATCTTCAACTTTACCTGTGAAATACAAATTAATCGCGTAGACTTCCGCAAATACTAGCTACACTTGAGACCATACAATCTCAATGATTATTCTCTCTCTCTTTTTTTAAATTCTCATGTCGACATTTTCGACCTCGAAATCAATTCACCCGATTCATTCCACAATAAAACGACAATTTTACATATATGTATATCTGAAAACATTTTTCTACGCTAAATCATCGATCATTGTTCGAAACCTCTCACTGGCCAACAGTCCCTCGATCCATAACTCTGGCTCTTCGTTACCCAGCAGTAACCATATAAACAGAATTCTCCGGAAACCCTCCAGGACCCTTTTCACTCAGCGGGAATCCAAAAAGCCGTCCAAGGCTTCAGCCAAGCAATTCTCTACACTTTTCAGATCCTTAACAACACTAATATTCTCGTAGACCAATTATATTCTACCCGAACGACGACTCGACCTTACGATTATCTTGATCGTCTACCCGAGAGAAAAGAATCACTCAAATTTTAATCAACATTTTTACAAATATCTCGATTGAAAACGATACATAATTTTAATTTGCCTGTGTCAGTCCTATGCAGCTCAATCCATTATTCTATCCATTGAGATTTGACTTCTTTTCTCGTCATCACGGAGCGTCATCGAGATCGAAATTTTCGTTTTCTTTTCCGATTAGCCGCTATTTCCGAAGTCGTCGACTTCACTTTTGAAAAAAAAAAAAGATCGAGGTCTCAATTTAACAATAATCCTCTGTTTCGTTTCACTATCACTTGCGAATAACCGAAAAATATCCTCCGTGGGATCGTCAAACACTTCTGACACTAATGTTACGACCGAGCGAATGAATAAAGCGTATATTTGTTTGTGGGGCGGATATTATTAATTAGAAAGAATTCTATTTATCTTTTAACGCTTTTGTTCGTACATTTGCTTGCAGTCGAAGTCCTGTCAAGACTTTTTTCTGTCACGTTTACTGTGAAGTTTCTCAAGTATTCGTTTGTCGATTGTCATACCGTGTGTTCCTATAAAGCCTAATCTCTATATTCATAACTCTATCTTTGACATTTTGACAGAATATGCTTCACGTCATTCTTTATGGTGCTATGGAAGCTTTTTTTAAAGCCTTCCTATTTTTATTTTCTTACGGAAAACTGTCGAAGAAATAGGCTAAATTCGAGACTTTTTGTTCAAACTGCCGCCATTTTTCCAAATGTCATTAAAAAAAGCCTCCATAGCGCCATACCGGCTTTCCTACTGATTAATAATCTTCTTGAAATTTTTGTTTCAGATGAAATTTGCGTCCGTAATCCTGGCCACCATACGGGACCTTTTTGTTCACCGGAATTTTCGATGTATAAAAACAATGTTAAACAATAAATAAATCATTTTTTTTAATCATTTTGTATTCTCCATCAATGGTTTAATTTGTAAAAAAAAAATCAGACCGATTAGTTTATCCTAATCAGCAAAAAAAAAATCGCGAAAACCTGCTATTTTCCGGGGGGTCACACAGTGACGATCCCGTAAGGCTATTGTGGGGTTTGGGCTTGCAGGGTGAGGCGGCAAGGAGACTAGGGGGTGCGCGGTGTGTAGTGCGGTTGGTGTGCGAATGAGATAGCTGCGTATTTAGTTCCCAAGCGAAAACGACCAAAAGTTTTCATAAATTTAATAATTAAATAAAGGTGCTATCGATCGTCTTCCAACGCTGTCAAACGTTAAAGCAATGATCATTTAAACTATACATAGTTGTTTTATGTACGTGGTAGCACTTTCTTAGCTGTTATCCTCCTTTAATAACGTAAATACGGCATAATCGCCAGAATTCTCTATAACAGTAGCGCACTAAGTCGCAAAATTTGTGATTTTTTTAATCCTAAACGGTGCTGTCCATCATTCTAAAATTTTACCAAACTATTTGCAAAGGGATAATGTACATTCGCGAAAATTTTCGTAACAGTGGTTGTATTTTGAGTTGGCCTCACAACAACTTTAACAATCGAGCTAAAATTCGATACATCGGTAGAGCAGCAACGTTCCTTTCTTTTTAAGAAATCATGACAAAAATTGAGACCTCTTGACAGATTTTATAAGACTTTGATTTTTCTTAAAAAAAAAGTCTGTACGCTCTGTAACTGGCGCAATATTTTAGTTAACAAACTATATCGTTCTTAACGAATAAAGTAATATAAAAGGACGATCGGTATTGAATTTAATCCAAATCTATACAGCTGTTTGGATTTTACGTAATTTTGAATTTTCGAAAAATTGATGTTGTTCTAATTCAAGTCAACTTTGACCCGCTAAATTCGAATTTTGTACAAGGACGAAATAATATCTATCTGTAGCAGATATTAAATTTGGTGAAGATCGGTAAAGAGATTCGATTTTATAGAATTTCAAATTTTCGTAAAATAGGCGTTGTTCTAACAAGAAATAACTTCGGCAAATTTAGTTCAAACTTTCTACAGGTATGAACTAATTCGGTGTCCGGACTAAATCTCCCTGGACATAATTCCCCTCGGTCAAAATCTCCCCGGACAAAATCTCCCTCGAAAAATAGTATATTATGCAACAAGGGCGAAAATGCGATTTTACACACGAGCAGTGATCGTCGAATGCAACGCCATCACGTGAGTGGGTAAAACGTACGCCCGAGTCGCATACGATATTTTTTAGCATGACGTGCGTAAAATTCGCATTGTGTTTAGGGGAATACAATGCGAGGGTCCAGGGGCGAAGCCCCGGTGGGGGGTTGGGGGGGCGAAGCCCCCCCACTGAAGACAAGAATAGATTTATTATGCATTCGCAAAATAGACAGAACGTGTTTAATTGTGAGCAAACTTTGTTTATAATTATAATTACTTTATTTGGTCATATAATTATTAATTATTGCATATAACATATAACATCACAGAGAAAATGCGCTCAAAAATACTGAATTTCTGATTTGAATTTCTGAGTTACATTTCACGAACTATTTCTTTTTTTGTAACTGTTATGGTAGTTTTCACTTTTTTGGAAGCTGGAGCATTATCTTCATCATTAATAGCGTCCGCAATTTGCATTGAAATTCTTCTTTTGTTACCCGTCGAATCTGTTTTATATGTGCCGTACAACGTTTTTTTGAAAAACGTGGTAAAGAGAAGTAAAAATAATTTTTTTATTTTGCGCACACTGTTTCATAAAGTTGCATTTTACGCACTCATATGGGTGTGTAAAAACGATAAAATGTATAGTGTTATTTTTGTTATATTTTATATACTGAATACACTTTTTATTGTGTTATGTTTTATTGTGTTATGTCTTTTTTTTTATTTGAGGCTTCTCGCGGAATTTTGTCCGGGGAAATTATTTTTATAATCATTTTTTTTTCGAGGGAGATTTTGTCCGGGAGATTTTGTCCGGGGAGATTATGTCCAGGGTGATTTAGTCCTAGAACCATATTCAGCAATGCTGGATATCAAATTTGATAAAGATTGATAAAGAAATTCGATTCGAAGCCACGGATGTGAAAGAACGACACTAGCCTGATTCTCAAACTGATCCGGGAATTTCTATAAAATATGAACTATATTTATCGATGTCACTCAAAATTAATACCAAAGGTCTAAAGGAACGAAAATTGGGAGGGGGGGGGGGCGGAGTCTGGAATAGCAACTAACAATAAAATTCTCCCGTAAACAAAATTTTTTAATTAATATAATCGCTAAAAATTAGAATTTCTCAAAAATTATGTCAACTATGTATTTGAATTTTTTACAGTAAATTCTGGGTCCTAAAACAAAATTTTTAAGACTAGAACGAGAATGGGGGGTGACATTTCTGTAATTTAATTACCAAATAATATTTAAAAATGTTTGTTATTTTTTAATTTTTTCATTTCTTGCTACTTTTCTAAGCTGCCCTCCATTTTCGCACTAATCTCAAAAATTTCGTTTTTGGACACAGAATTTACTATAATTTTTTTTTAAATCATCGACGTACTGTTAGACAGATTCAAGTTTGGGGTACTACATTTAAAAAAAAAATTTTTAATTTTAGCTGCTAATCTAGGCCTCGCCACACTCTGGGGCTAGGTTCGAAAATTTTGTTTTTGGACGCAGATTTTTCTGTTAAAAAAAAATAAAATCGTCGACGTACTTTTAGAGAAAATCAAATTTTAGATAATTAAAAATACACAAATTTTTTAAAAAACTTAAAAGAAATTCTAGAGTGTTTTTTTAGATTGCTCTAAAACATCTCAAAAGGAAAAAAATATATATATGAGGGTCGCAACCCTGTCGATAACCGGTGGAATGCCCCATATGGGCATATCTCACAAACCTTCGACTTTCGCGGCCTCAAAGAATAAAAATATAGTTATAGGAGCACAGGATCGCAAATTTTTTGTACTCATCTTAAGACCTTAAGAAAGCAATATTCGTTCATGAACAAAGCATCATATACCGGGTGCTCGCATAAAAAATCATATTATCATTTTAACTAAAAATCATTTTAAACCATTTATTTGGTGAGAAAATGAAAAGTAGGACTGGTAATGACTCTAATAACTCAAAATATAATTTAGATAATTTAGGAACGATAATAGTTTGAATTTATTATGTGAATTTATAAACCCAACATTCTCGAACCTGACAATTGAATATATTTTGACCCAGAAAAAAATTGTTTCTCGTCTAGAGGTCGGGCACATATGCGCACATCTAATTCGTGATAAGAATAACGTACTCAGATGGAATTTAATTATCTTACTTGACTAGTTTGGCCGGATAACGATGCGAAAAACCTGACATTTATTCTCCACGCAGCAATATGAGTCCATGTCGCAGAACGTTGCGAGCAAAATAATTGACTCTCCGACATAAATTTCACTTCATTCAATCCGTGATGATTCTACCTTCATGTGCATCCAATTCATTTGGCTCAATTAGCTTGTGCTGATATTCCTGTACCATAAAACGGTGGATGTCAGGTTCACCATCGAAACCAAGTGATAGACGTTCACAGGATAACCGCTTAATTTTCTGACATGTCTGGCGATTACAATTAGGTACATTATGTTCATTGCACCTAGTACCAGAATTTCATGATTCTTTTCTTATTTTTCTGAAGGTGCATATTAATGCTACACCCGTACGAAGTGACGCGAAAATCAGAGTTACAAGCGAAAACGTTGTTAATTTCCGCATTTGAACCAGGATAAAATAGTCTATTGGTGCATTATAAAATTTAATTTTTTTTTTCAGACAGATTATGCTTTGTAGATCATAGTAAAAGTTTGATACTCGCATAATTCATTCTGTGTAAATTACTATCGCATTCCGCAGTCGAGTTACACGAAAGACAAAAGTTTGTGAGATATGCCCATATATGCATACATCTTTTATTGCCCTATTGCCTTTTACAATCCCCATTCCATTCCTCGAGACCCCCCTAGAGTATTGTCCACAGCCACTTTTTCTAATGAACTACTGTATCGCATTTGCACAAGGGTACAGGGAAACGCCGGAAAACTTGGTCGATACAGGCGGCTTTATTTTTACTGAGTTTCTACTAGATGAGTATCCTCCTTCAAAAAGTTCATGAGTAACGGAAAGCATTGCCATCGTTTTATTCGTCCTGTGATTGGTTGCTAGGAAAGACCGTGGTAAACAAGTTCAGTTTGGTGTCAAATTTGACATAAGAGGACGGGCGCGGCAGCGCCTGTAACCTTTTAAAGCTTTGACCGTCTCAAAAAAGTATGTTGCGAGATTTTATCGAAGTGCGAGTTGGTCCATTGTCATTCGCTTCGTGATTGGTCCAAATTGGCGCGAGATCAGATCGAGACCGGGACAGAATTCGTGCTTAGTACATTTGACAGCTGCAATTTTGATAGTTTTGTCAAGCATATCGGGCGCGTGAGATTTGAATTCCTAAGTTGGTTGACTTTACAATATTTCTCGACGTAGTCTCTACGACAGCAGCACAACCAGGCGTATGCGGAGTCACTGCATGCGGATCAACAAAACGATCGTGAATAAAACGATAAGCGAAGAGGTCGGGAAGAATTGAAATTCTGCAGTCACGTAAATAAGTACGACCTCTTTGTTCACTGTTACTTTTAGCAAAATCCATGCCAGGTTTTCAGAATTGGAAGCCCTGTATATATTTTTTTAGGCAAAGAGGTCATTCTGCTCTACTAAAAATGTAAAGCCCCATATAATGATAGGGCTTTACATTTTTTAAAAAGTCTGTAAATGCTCTAGACCTCGGAAATCTTAAGTTATCAACCTAAATATTATTTTTAATTAAAAGAATGTTAAAGGACGATTGGTAACCAATTTAAGCTAAATCTATAAAGACTTTCCGATTCAATAAGATTTGGAATTAATGGAAAATTTTTTTTAGATCTCTTAATTTTTGTAAATTCCGAATACATTGAAACGTTTCGATGTATTCGGAATTTCGGAAAATCGAACTCAGGATTTTTTAGATCTTCTTCTTCGGTACGGAAGGAACAGTCCTCTGGGCCGGCAGAGGTTGTGTGAAGGAGAGGGACGAGTGTGCGAGAGCCTCCAGCCTCTCGCCCAAGGTGGGACCAGGTTACTCCACGATGTGTTCTCACCACGTTGTCAAGCCACCAAAGGCAAGACAGATCGAAGCGACGCACACTCGTGAGGGGAAGTCAGAAAATTTCCACCACTTTTGGAATTCGGAGACGTGAATCAACCCGACGTTCAAAAGTGGCGTTCTCTTTCCCGAATGTGAGCCTACTATGCTCAGAGACACCTATCCAGACTATGTCTGTACTCGGTGCTTACGCATACTAATACTAGGTAAAATTTACACGAGTTCCCATTAGGGATTGCCTAATGCCTAATATATATATCATATATATTAAAGATTGCTGGACCGACACGCGCACTCTAATCGCGCGCGCAGGGCGCGGAAGTTTTCTAGTACATTAAAAACTCAGAAAAGCTGCCTCCCGCTCAGAAGTTGGCGCGCAAACCAGTGCGCGGCTAAGCGATCACCCATCCAAGTTATGGCCGCGTGAAGTGCTGTTTAACTCTGGGGACCGCCGTAGCCGATCACCGATCGCACGTCCAATGCTGTCGCTTCTTTTTTCTAGATATAGGTTTACTGCAATAAAAGTTGAGATTTTATCATTTATCATTTATGGAGATGAAAACTTCCATGTATAATGGCGGGCTTAATCTGGCTTCGTGTCACGTTATTTATCATGGGGGGAGGTGTACTTTTTGGAATTACCATCAGATATTTTATAGATGGCCCCATTAGTAACGAAAAATCGACGGATGCTGGTAACCGACGGTTGTTCGTTAATAGTTGTTCTTCGGTTATAACCGTTGGTACTACTAGTTACAGCATACGATCTTTGCATATGACTCGAGTCATTGTGTGCTTGTCACGTTACTTCCGTGTAATTTTTAATTCGTTTTTCTTCCTTAGCGACTGGTCGCTTTCCGGTTATTTAGAGGGTTTTCGGATCTACTAGGTCTGCTGTATTGAATTTGATTATCGGCAAAGTTCCGTGTTGTCAAGATCGCCTGTGACATCCTGGTTTTAGATATTGTATTGGAACAGATATTATGTTAAAATAAACTAATGGAAAACCGTAAACTCACGACTAAGGCAGTTGGCGTCGGTTGACTCGATGGCTGTACCACTCTGATGCCTGGTTGGGCGGTGAACGCCACGCTGCCTGGTAACGTCTGTATGACTGTATGATAGCGAGGCGTAATTTTTTGCACGTTCGAGATACTTGGCGAGGGTTCCGTGATCGCTGTCGTTAAAATCGTGTTTTGAGGTACTATGGTGCCTGAAAGTGAACATTCAGTTTGTCATTCGCGAATCCTCCTTCAAACCACGAGCCAGTACGATGTAGATCACAAACATCGATGCCAAACTGGCGACGGGTGCGAAATCTCAGACTATGTGAAAACAAAAACCCCGGCGGGACTAAACCGCCATCAGGCATAATTTGCTTACAGAAATAAGATACTCACTTTTCGTTCTATCTTCCTCCTGCGTGAGGTCAATGAGGTCACTGTTGTTCGTCTTGGGCACTTGAACCGCTGTTGCCTGACGAATCGGCTGATTCTGAATTGGTCCGTTAACGGGAATCGTTTGCTGCAATTAGTGTAAGTACGTGATTGAGTGTTTACGTGATGACGCCTTGCAAGTCCTTATTCGTTGTCTGGTACGAAACTTATACTCGAATTTTCTAATGGAAAAACTTCATCGATGCAAAATTAGTGGAATTCATTTACTGGACTGCACATCAGCATAACTGGTAACTTCATTGAAAAAATGAAGGAAGAGCATAATTCACTGGTAAGTTTACAACACTATTCACTTTAGGCGCTATGAGATATGCGCTATAACTCACTTTAGGCGCTATGAGATGGGGAACAGAGGTTTGTTGGACGGTAGGCGTGACAGGAGTCCTAGAATCTGTGACATTTTTCGAGACGACTAATGCGGCCGGTGTGATGTTTGAAATAATTGGTTGACTATGAGCCGGCGTCGGGGCAGTGGTCCCCGGCGAAGCTGCAATCGGCGGGTCCGGTCGCCTTGGCGATCTAACCTTGAGGGTGCGCTTAGGAACCGAAACGGCACTCGGAGATGGTTCGCTCTGTTGCGGCGAGCCCGTGCCGTTTACAATTGGCGCGACAGCTTTTTGTATTTGTCCCAATTGCCGTAGATTCTGAATCCCGTGATCCTGATTCACAGTCAACATTCATAGATAAAAATCGACATTCGCAACGACAATTCAATAATACAATTTCGTTTGCCTACCGTCACGAAGTTCACTTGCAGACCAACCGATCGGTTGATCTTTATGGGAACTACAGTCTTCTCTGGGTTCGATCGTCGATCGCTCTGGTACCGATTCAGCACCATCTCGAAATCCTTAATCTGCTTGGAAAGTTGTTGGCATTTCAGACGCGTGGCTTCTTGATTTCGCTCGGATATCTTTGCCTGTTCTCGTAGCTTTCCTATCTCGTCACGCATAGTTATCGTCTCAACCACTTTCTGTATCAGCAGCTCCTCGAGTTCCTGAATTAACATTTGTTAATGATATTGCAAGAAAATGGATGAAGACTATTATCTCTACGATATACGCCTTAAGGGTATCTCTAGCGCCATTTGCTGTGCCTTTCTACTCGTTACAAGAATGATGCTTAAGGTACTATTGATGAAACACCAGATTGTTTCGTGATTCGTAAATAGGTACTAGCGTCGTTATTTTTCATAGTTTTAGTGTCTTATCGGCGATTTCTTATTAATATAGTCGCACAGATCTGAAACATATTATTCACTTACGCATGTAGCTTAGCGATATCAAAATGGTATGTTCTTTTACACGATTACTTTAGCAAGAAATTTCGGCTTGAACGTTAAAGTTAACACTCAGACGAGGCAATTTCTAGTTTAAAGGTGTATCGTATGTTACGAGCATAATGATTTACGAATTACCGAAAACTTACAAAAGATTTTGTATCTGAACCTGAATTGACTAGCACGTAGCATGGTGACTACCTTTTTTTGTGATAAATAGTCTATTAAAACCGCTTGATTTGTTGAATCGAATACCCAATTGAGTAGTTCAGATATTTTTTGTATCGGAATCCCGGAAGTCGAATCACCTTGCTACATAACAAAGATTCGCTTGCGGTTCTGTTTTCTGCTGAACTAAATATAAAGTAATGGAAAATTTAGATAGCGTAACCAGAAATACCCATCAGGCTCATAAGTAAGGATTGGAACCTACCTCCTGCTTCAGCTTGGCTAACCTTCCATTGTTATCTCTTCGGAAAAACCTCCGGACGTGAGCCAAAGTTTGTACTTTATCCGCCGTCAAAGACTCGGATTTCATAGAAATATCGCCGTTGCTATCCAAATCTGGTTTGAGTTTCTTTATCGTCGAGGGCTGAAGCTTCTCATCCTCTTCTGAGTAATTACGTTTAAGAGTGGGCGGCGAAGCAGCTCGCAAGCTGTTGCTAGCTTTGTTGTAATTAACAGCGACGAAGTTTGCGGCACTATCATTAGACTCCGAGTCGCTATTACCGAGAAATTCTTTCCTTATTATTTCCTCTGCGTTTTTTGCTGTTCTCCGTTTTTGCCTAACATTCTCCTTTTCTGGAAGAGAAACGGGAACTATCAGTACACGAATAACCAATATGTATATCGATAGTATACAAACACAATAGCCCTATGACTTAATGAATTACTTAGAGTATCAATTAGAGCATTTATAGTTATGTGGTGAGAATTTTAAAGTGTTTCCCGTCACCTCGCCACCGTTGATTAGTAAAGGTTAAGAAAAGCATGGTAATAATCATTTTCGTCCAGGCTGCAGCTGAACTCATTCACATTCATTCAAAATGGTACAAACATTCGTCCCCTTATTGTCAAACAGTATTTTTTTTCATGTTGGACTTCCCCCCATTTGCAGGTATTCCGCCTATTACAGGGTCGGGCCCGGGTCAGTACCCAACCCTCCCCTGAGGGTCAGTATTCAACAATGAAACAATCAGAGTGAAATAATAATAGAAAGTAAAAAAAAACAAGCCTGCAAGATAGAACTCTGCAAATTGCTTCCTCATTATTTTCTGCTTTTTACAAAGCTACCTCTATAATGAAGTATGTTAATCGATTTTGGCTTCCTCGTAGACGAAACTTTGTAAAAAACGAAAAATAATGAGGAAGAAATTTGCGAAGTTCTACTTTGCTGGATAGTTTATGCTCTAGATATTTTTCTAAAAAGGCAAAGAATTTAAACCGTGTAACCGATTTTTCTCAAATTTCTACTAAAACCTTGTACCATGGTAGTCCATATGTGGACCCAATTAGAACCCGGTATCTCATAATTTGCACAAGCCAGCGCGGGAATGAGACTTTTCGAAAAATTCATAATGCCATAAAATTTGAACGGCTGCACAGATCTGTGTCAAATTCGTACGCTAATATTTTTCGATAATAATTCATATTTGTGATGGTATTTTTTTTTATTCACCAGAATTGACATATACCGACATATCGATAGTTCCTTTGACTAAACTTGTCATTAATAATCAATAATCGTGAAATCATGTCGAAAATTGCAGTCGGATATCCCAGAATTTACAGGAGTTGACGTCTTTGAAGATATATATTTTTTTAAATTGAAATTGCAATAAAATTAGAACAATCCTATCGATTCTTGGGAAAATTGGTTTACATCATGATTTGGTGGTAATCCATTTACGTACAATATTTCAGCCCGATATCGCTTAATTTGCGAAAGTTATAGCGTGAAAACGATATTTTCAAAACTTTCAAATTGCTGTAAAATTTGAATTTTCCAACCCATATGCGTTAACTACAATCCCAAACGTTCCTGGAAGACAGCCCACTTGCATGCAAAATTTGACGAGGATACATCTATAATCACGACAGTCATCGAGCTTACAAGAAAATCTGCACACACACACACACACACACTTAGACATTTTTTCTAAACCATTTTTCTCGACGTTTTGGACCATTCTGAGTGTCCTGACATTAAAAGCTCGAAATTTTTTTTTTCACAAAAACAAAGCTTCCTCTATGATGAAGCAAAATGATGGAATGTTTGTTAACTTTGAATGGACATGCTTATGATTTCGCGCAAGTCACCTTTGAATGAAAATTAGATTAAAACCATCTAAGCCAAAGAAGTGATATCTGTAATTTTCATATCCGAATATTGTCGGCGATGGAGATATTTTCGTGCGTTTATTTTTCCTGTACTTCAAGAAAAGCGATAACCGTGTCAACGTAATTTGTAACCTATTCCACTTGAACAACAGCATTCAATGCCTACCTTGAGTATCTTCTTGATTAATAGAGGTATCTCGCACAGTTTGCAACGACCTCCTACTACGCTTTTTGTTTTTTTTCACTGGTACCTCGATGACCTCGCAGTCATCGATTTTCCCGATATTTTCCTTGCCGTCAGCCAACTCCGGTTCAACATCTTTCGATTTCCCTGGCGATTGGCTCGCAGAGTTTTCTACAACGGTATTACTTATTAAGCCCGATTCCGATGACGATTTGCTGTCCGCGATGATATTAGTTACAGGATTAGCGATGCTACTAGCGTTATTGCCCATTCTGTTAATAACATCAGTCATCTTCATGGACAAGACTTCCTCAACAGCATCATTGCCGATAGGTTCGCCCGATTCATTATTTTTCCGCTTTATGCGTATCCTCTTAAAAAGCTCCATCTCGTCCAGCGATTCCGTGGATGTACGTTTTAACGAAGAGTGCATCACATTGTTAACTTCTCCCTCGTCCTCCGACGACGTTTCCTTTTCGTCCGGCAAATCGGCTATCAGAGCTTCTTTGTCGAGAATTTGAGGTTCTAAAGACTCTCCCTTGGCAACCGAAACAGCAACTTTTTCAACTGTTTCACTATCATTTGTTACAAGAATAAGCGTTTCTTCCAAGGCCTGCTGAGACATTACGACGTTAGATTGTTTTTCGGGAGCTGCTGAAACAGTTGTTTTTTCTTCCTGGGATTTTTCTATCTCGTCAAGCATGTGTTCCGGTTCTGGTGACTTCGATTGGATTAGATCATCCCGTGCGGGGTTTTTGTTGTCGATTTCCTTGGAATTGTCGGACTTCTGCAGTTCCGCGACCAACGCACCTACAGCTCTTTCTAAAAAAGTCTCACCGCTGCTTTGAACCGGTACGGTATTTTCAGTTTCCATCTCCTCAGCCGTAACTTCCGCCTCCACCGATGCTTGCAGCGCAGAATTATCGTCTGCAGCGAGACCATTTGTGCGTTCATCCGATTTCTCTAATACAGTATTTTCATCAATATGCTCAGTAGCTTTTTCTGGGGCTTCCTTATCATCGTCCAAGTCTTTCGGAGATGCAGATTTGGATTCTAGTTCAGCGGAGACTTCTCTATCATCGCTGAGCTCTAGTTTGTTACTATTATTCAAGTCGCCAGCCACAAAAGTTGCGGTACTCGAATTGCTCACATTAGCCTCCTCGGTTTCATCCTTCACAGTGATGTTGCTCGATTCATGATCCACATTTAAAGGAGCGGATGCATACTCGTGACTCGGATCCATGTTTTGTGGAACTTTCTCCGAATCCAATCTATTTACACTATTAGAAACTACCTCGGCATTGTCATCGACTTTTGAAAGCTCATTTGTATCGTCATGATTATCAATGGGCTCGTGTGACTCATTGGGCTCGTGTGACTCATTGGGCTCGTGTGACTCATTGGGCTCATTTGATTCTGTCTCTGCGTTCTTCAAAACCACATTATGGAAATCCAAGGACTTAGTAATGGGAGGTTCGGATTTGATCGCCGCAGATGAATCATTTGTGCTATGTGAGTTTTCCGATTCCTTTGACGCTGTGGTTGGCGCCGGTACTCTCGATGCGTAATTTTCCCCAGAAGATTCGTCACGATTCAATGATTCTCTATGGTAAGAATTATAGGCTCTACCAGACACCTTGGCACTGCCGTAATAAGTGTTTCTATTGTAGTATTTATCGTTATAGGGATCCGTGGCATATTTATTGGACTCAGAGTAGGGTTTGCGCGACTGAGAAATTCGATTAGCGCGATTGGAATATTCTCCAAAGTGGCCTGCGAACTTCCACTTATTACTCTGCTTTTGACTAATCAACGCTTCTTTAGCAGGTTTTTTTTCCAGTTCCTCACTATCGCCGTTGTTGAGTTTGGAAATACCCGAAGTATCTTTATAACCGTCTGCGTTCGGCAGATTTTTTTCCACGAAAGCGTCATTCGACATTTGATCCTCTTGATTCACGCGGATATTTTTGTTATCAACAATACATGTTCCATTCGATAAATTTTGTATCTTCAACGCGCTTTTTTGGTCCGCGGTATCTAGTGTCGAAACATCGGATCCCAGTTCTGCAATCAACAAGGCAACTTGAACTTACTAGAGACAATAATACTAGTTCAATATCTGATTAGACAACTTGGAATATTACATTAATACAGATCGTCATTTAAGTATTACGTACTTAAAACCTACAACTAGAGCTTACTCTCGATATTACATGCCCAATTACATCCACGTATATCTTCAACTCAAATCGCCATACGTATTACATTACTTACAATGGTCTTCGCGGATCGATTTTATCTTCTAATGTATGCAAAATGTTATATGCTAACTTGGCGAGATCTGGCTAATTTGTGACACAGGCAACCATATGACAGTGAATTTTGTTGGCTGCCTAAAAAAGTCATAATGGTCGTGTTACGAACTTAAAAGACTCTGCTTTTCTAAAATCATCAATAAGTACTGTTCTAATAGTTATAGGAGCTTATGTTAAATGGCATAATTAGCCAATATCTACACATTTTATGAAATACGTTGCCATAGAAAAATCAATGTGTTGATAACAGTAAATGTCTGAATTATATTTCGTGGCTTGTTCTCGAGATTACAGCGCAGTACCGAACGAGCTACTCATATGATTACAATCGAACTTCACATACAGGTATGTTCGATTGATTTTTAATTAAAAATAACAAAATAAAATAAAGTCGCTAAAGTAAATTAGCAACAAAGTCTATACACTGTGTAACTAGGGTCCCTGCTTGGCATTTTATACATAAGGAACACGTTATTAAAAGACTGTCACATGGTGAGTTGAAAGGTTCATGACCAATATTTTGAATTATAGATTAATTTATTACGTCAATGTTCGGTCGTAGAGAAGATAAATGATTTATTTTCCTTTTTACGTTTCGACTCACATAGGAGTCGTCTTCAGAAATATTTATTTCGTTTGCTTTTAAAAGCGAATATGAATCAACTTTAGTGTCATATGAATTCTCGTTTCACGTGCGGCACCGTCACTAGTGGCGTATTGGCTTAGTGTGTTAAGATGCCAGCGCCGCTTGTGGCACACCTCGGCAACAGTTGATATAAAAAAAGCATTGATTCTTATGGTAGAATATAGTTTACAGAAGATTTTCTGATTATACTAAATGAACAACTGAAAAGTATTGTTATAAATAAAAAATAGGTTGTTTAATTTATTTTTTTGTAATTTTGGGTAGGTAATAGCTTTTTATTATTCGATTTATTTCGTAAAAAGGGTACATAAATTTTCGTGTGCCCGGTGCCGTCTGCACTTTTCGCTGGTGTTTATGTTTATGACAGTTGACAGCAGCATTAAAACGGCATTGAAAGATGGAATTGATAATCAGAACGGGATTCAAGACGCATGCTATTGATTTTAATCCACAAGGTATTATAAAAGGAAAGGCGTTATCTGTATGCCATGTGCGTCGAGTGGAGGAGTTAACAGATTCAGACAAACGTATCTTAATAAAGTGCAGCGTTATTCGCCAAACGTCAGTGACACTTCCACTATTACACCGTACAAGGTGAAATTGGAAGTAAGTATTGTAAAGTTTCAATCCTAGTAACAGTATTGTAGTCTATAACTTTTTATTGATTAGAGAACATTTAGTTCGTACAGTAACTCTGAAACTTTTTTTTTCGTTTAACGGAGGCAATCCAGTCTTCGCGCCTTTTCTGCTTGAAAACTTGGATCTTTCCTGTAGGGAAACTGTAGAAATGTACACCCGGTGAATTTACAGAAATGTTTTTACAATTCACGACGCAACACGGCATTGAAGCCTTCCCTTTTGGTGCAATCATAGTGGCGATTTATTAAAGAAATATAAATAATATCGTTAATTAACGTACGCTAGCATGCTTACTGTGATAATTTTTTATCAACTGTTGCACAATTTCGCCGCTTCGAACGCTGACTGTCCAAAATGGCCGCGAATGAAGGTCACGCACGAAGTCAATACCTTGCCAACCGACTACTCCGATTGAGTAGTAAGTGCCGTTAATTAACAATGCATGGTACAATTTTTGTTACATGTCATTTAACAATTTACCATCAGTAAACATTGCTAATATAGGCCATCGACAGAAGTCCCTCAGCCAGTCCGAATAAATTTCATTTAAACTCAGATCATGATACTTTGATCTCTTTAAATCTGCTATTGAAACTACTTTTGATATAATCTTATGTTTTAATGGGATGCTAGAGTAGATTTTTTACCGACATTGGTCGGTAAACCTAGGCTATTTCATAGACATATACACTATTCATCGTTATTGCGCTACGTACATGCTTCAAATTTGACGGAATTGTAATATGAACAGAAACGCGTCGGCATCCGGTCAAAAACTTACCTGTAACAGACGAAATCATATATTACTGAACCTCCCGTAAAGCAATATGGCAGCACACGATATGTCAACAGATCTTTGCTGTAAGATATATTTGTTTTTGGAAATCAGACCCATTTGACATATGAGTAGATTATACACAGACAGTGGAGTATACTGCCGTCTCGTAGCCTGTTTGATTTTGGCAAAAGCTCGGAGCCTTGGATTTGACTTGTGTAGTCGACATTCCGATGGTTCTGGAATATTCCGAAAACTTCAAAGAATTGGCGTCCGGTCTGATTTGATCATATCTGATTTACAGAAACAATTATTTCTCACATCAAAGGTCTGTTTACATGTCGTGTGCGGCCATATTACTTTTCGGGAGGTTCAGTATTGTACGATTTCTTCTGCTTCATGTAAGTTTTTGACCGCATTTGGATTGGATGCCGAAGCGTTTATGTTCATATTACAATCCTGTAAAATCTACTCCACCATCACCTTAAATATTGACGTTCACAAAGCCGCAAAAGTTTTTAATCAAAGAATCCGGTTATAACTTCTTTAATTCCGTTAAAGAACATACTGTTTCAACTAGACCCTTAACAAAATAACATCGACATTTCCTATGCTTATTTTTCTATAAATTTTTACTAAGATTTTTCATTCATTCCACGGTACAGCTTCTATCGCCTTCTACCACTAACCTAACTTCCAATGTGTCCGCAGCCGATTTAGCTACACTGTACCGCATTCGCCATGAACGCGGGGAACCTGTAGAACACCCGGGCTGGTACAAACGGCCGTATATTCATCTGATTTCTCGGTGTATAAACGGAAGTAACGTAGACACCGAGGTCTCAGAAAAACTGCCCTCTCGCTCACTGATTGATGTACCAGCCGGTGTACGCACCGAGAAAAATATTTGGTAACACTAAAAACGTTTGAGTTAACCAAATCCGACGGTTGCAGATGGCGTAAGAAATATTTGGTTGACTTGATTAAAAATTACCCTCGACATTAAAGACGGGATTTCATTTTACAACTCAATATCTCTTTGATGCAACTGATTAGACAATGCTATCGACAAAATATTTCATTATTCCGATTGTATGTTTGGTTGAGTGTATTCAATAAGGGATTCGTAACCGAATTCTTTGGTTGAATTTACTGTGCGTAACCTTGAAGAGACCACATTATAGTTTATCAGAAAAAAACGATAAATTTAACATAAAACTTAATATAAAATAAAAGATTCACTTAAGGAGATTGGAGCGCTACCGCATTTTAAATATTGTGAAAAAGAAATATTATGTTGAACAACAATTGTGTTCGGTGTATCCAAAAATTAAAACAGATTCACCGTTTAGTTGCAGAGATATTGACAACCATAGTTGAACTATTTAACATTGCTGTTATGGAACCGTCAACGATTAACATCACATAAACCGATACTGCAAAAGTATGCAAAAAGATTTTCATGTGAGAAATGTGCTAACGACAATCGAATTCTGTGTAAAAATATACCGTCATATTTCAAAATAATTAACCATTTCGTTTTTGAGATAGTACATATGAAATCGACTTTTTCAGTTTTTGCCTCGGCACGCTTGGACTTTCACACCGCGGACCTCTCACTCACTCGATGCCTGTCCCGCACCGCGCGCATCGCCGGGCCTATCCACCACGAGCGTAGCGTTCAAACCTCCTTCACGCGTGTAAACGTGCAGTTCATCTCGGCATTCGCTCAGAAAAAGAAACTACCGATCGTCTTCTGCCGCCGGACCGCGACTGTTGCCGAGGAAAACGCATTGTGCTGCGGCGTCCAGTGTTTACTATACTTTAGGTCGGTACAAACAATGCAAACTTCTACCACATTGGATCATTTGGCTGACATAATTATATTTAATTTTCGACATATCAAATATCCCGTAACCACAGCGCATTACAGAGCTAATTTGAGTAATGGCTAGGAGAAAGTATGCGTATTATTTGGTCATGTTGAATAATTTTATAGGTATGGAATAAAAATATTTAGTCAAATGAATGAAATATTTCGATCGTTTCAAATCTATTCGCTATTGTGCCTGATTCTGTCGATTATTTAAAACAGCGATGTTTTTTTAAAACCTAACCAAACGTGCGATTAAATCAACCTTGTTGTCTCCACAACGCTGACAGCATATACGATTAAATCGAAATGTTTTTTTAATCAATTCAGTTTTAGGTAATTTTGAACCAATGTTGTGTTGCTGGTGACTACTGTACATTTTAGAGACAACTGCCAGTTTTATTAAAACAACGTCGTTATAGTTGATTCAAATATGCCTCGTTTGATACAAACAAATTTTCTTCGGCCATAGTTGCGAGTTAGTAGTTACGAAACATTTTTCTCGGTACGGCTAAACGGTCATCCATCCAAGTTATGGCCGCAAACAATACTGCTTAACTCGAGGGACCGCCAGAACCTGATTTTTCTAAGTCTCATTATCATGGGCCCCCAAGCCTGTATTCTTGTAAGTTCACTAAGTCTAGAGGGGGAGGAAGTGTACCATGTGTTGAGGTTACTGAAGTGCAAGAGCGCCCGAACCGTACGAAACCCAAGTTTCTTGAGAATAGTAAATACAAGGTAAGGTGTCAATGATACTAATGTTTATTCATTCTGAAATGAATCGAAATGGACATTTCTGAGGCGGACTCCGCTATGATCTAAAACGTAAAAACAAAAGAAAAAAAAATCATTTATTCTCTCTACGACCGAAAATTTTCCCCGTAAATGAATCTACAAACGCTACATGGTAACCTACTTTTCGTAGATTTGATGTTTTATTAATTAAAGACGGTTTACTAATTGGCATAAATTATAGATATCTAGATAAAAATTACCGGGTCAAGCAAAGTGTCACAAGATAGCCGAAGCTCCCCTACATCACATTAGGTGGAAATCAGTGCATGTGACACGATTATATCCGTTTGTGTTAAGAACTAGAACTAAGTATTGCCCATTAACACTGAAAAAACTAGAAACAAAAAAATTGGTCAACACAAAAAATTAGTCATCAGTTGCAGCCTGGCTTCGGAAGGTTCACAGTGATTGCGGAAATGAAGAAATTAATGGTTTATCGAGGTGAGAGACCTTTAATTGAAATCATTAAATTGAATTTCATTATAATAAAAGTTGTAAGATGTTGACTCTGAGCATACGTAACATTTCACGAAGACTGTGCTAAATTGTGTAATCCTATTTTTATATGCCAAACTGTCAATAGGCATGAGATTAACACGAGGTTGACTAAAATTATGCAATTACGGCGTATTTCCAAAATTTAATCTGTTACAGTTTTCGAACGAGGCGAGTGAACAATATGGCATCTACAATGGAACAAAATGGCTGACTCTGAGATGACGCCACTAGAGGTTCCTCGTGAGACACAAACTCTTGAGGTACTGTGAGATAATACTTAAATATGGCAATGCGGGAACAAAGAAAAGCGGTTCGTCCCTAGTCGATCGACAGATCATTAACACTTTAGAAGCTGCAGTAATATCCCTATTCTTCGTGTCTAGAGAGACACGCATTTAATCCGACATTAAAAATCTCCATGCGAAATCCATTTGACCTGACGGACCTAAGGCTGTAAAATTCAGTATTGTATTTTCCATGAATGTAATGATAGCCGTTTCTCTCTTTCCCCCCTGATTCGAAGCTGTGCAAATCCATACCTACTCAAACTTTCTTAATCTTCTATTTTTGCAGCCTTCACGAAGTACAGGAATCTCAAGGTTTCAGCCTTGATGCCGTCTAGTTTGTGAAATTTGATTCCTGTCACTAACATTACGCTATGGAAGAGATGCTCCAACTTCTATGAACCAGTCTCGCGAATCAATAATGTCTTAAATTGGAGGGACTTACCCATTTTAGCATCGTCCCGATCCGCTTCCTTGCTGGTCACGTCCGCCAAAGCAGATGGTTCATCGAGTTCAGCTTCATCGTCTGAAAGTCTCAATCGCATACTATCGTCTGAAAGAGCGTCTTCTTCATCACCATCTTCACTGTTGCCACATAATAGTTCCTCCTCCCGATCTTTTGTTATCTCTTCACCCTTGGATGGGGGACAAGGGAGACTAGAGCAAAGAGTCTTTGTTTCGGTAACATGCATTGCTGTATCATTTGCTGTCTCCATTATTTTGAAGCCAGCTGATGCTTGTACTCGATCACGGGTTCATTCAACATGAGAATTGAACAGTTGGCAACACTGTAAACCCCCAGAAATAGCAAAACATTGAATTTTGAACGTTTGTGACATCTTAATCGGCAAAAGATGTGCTACTCATTAAGGTGATGTGACAGACCGAGTGAATCAGAAAGTTGTGATCACTATTTTCTCCGAGATTATCATAATTTCGAAGAAAAGCTAATCCGATGTCCTTTTCATAGTTTTGCAGAACATGAAAATTAACTCATGTCTCGGTCGGTAAGTCATACCACCTTAACTCAGATTCTACGATATTCAAAATTCTCAACAATGTCAACTAAAACTTGTTCTGTACCTTAAGAGGAAATTAATTCTACGGCGATTTATCACATTCCCTGTGTTGCTTTTTAGAACGGTTCTAGAACAGAGAAAAATGAAAACCCATGAGTTTTTCGAACTACAGGAGACAACGTCGTAATCCACAGTTTAACCTTCTCAACAAAATCTTGATATCCCCACTACCATGAAAAGTGGGAGTGGCTCCGTGCTGGTGAGCGTAGCATCCGTGCTACACGACACAACTGCAACGGCCAACTCCCACTCCCGAGAACCCACTCAGCAAGAGATCTGTCGTCTCGAGGTTTGAAATCAATCCCCGGCCAATCTTGTGGTTGGTAAGATTTCAAATACCGAAAGTTTTTGTTATTGAGTGTATAGAACCGGAAAATCGGTTGGCATCGACCGAACCATTGGGGTATGCGAATTACGTTTATGTTTCACGAGCAGTATCGATTACAAAGAGTCCTCGTTTCATTAAGCCCGACGCTTAATAAAGAGACTTTCGTTCCAATAAGTTCAAGTCGATGGTTCATTCACATTTACGTTCGATTTATAATGTATCGTTATTTTATGCACTTGTCTCGAGTCGGCGTAGCAATTCACCGATCGATTCCGCCACATGATGTCACTACTTGTATACGTAGCCCGAAGTACTTTTCTCACACGTCCCGTGCCAAGTAAACCGCGCGTTTAAGGTAGTAAATACAGAATAATAGATCATAAAATTGCATAACGATCACATCAAATTCCAGGGCAAATCTAATTTGAATAAATAACAGTTGTTGGGTGATTCAAATTCCGTTGGGATACGGCTCCCGGGAAAGTGCTTATATTCGCCGCCCCTGGCCCCGGAGCAGCTGAAAGTAAAAGTTGACGGACCGAACGTGCGCTTCGAGGATTCAGACGCTCAACGCGAGCGTCACTGTGTCGCGCCACGTTGTTAATTCTATATTTTTTCGAGTGGTCTACGATTCTTTAACAAAAAATACAATAAATATTGTCCAGATAACCGTCGACGGTGTTGTTTTAATTACAGTTACGATATATACAAATATTCGAACTAGTACCGGACAATGGCGTGGATTGTACTCTAGGGCAGGTTTATCGACGGGTTCTCCCGATGAACGTGGAATACTGAACCCAGGCCCCGCAGTACGGTGGCGAAGTTAGTCGAACGAACACGAAGATGGGAATGCGCTGCCGACCAAACGAATATACCCCTGGTGGATCCATTTCGATCGAAGTGGGGTCAACCACGATCTATTCTCTTTATTCACGGAATATTTTCTACTCCCTAATTGAGATTATTGTTTCTCTATTATATTGCTTTTTATCCATTTTTAAATACCTAAAATTCCAAAGACGAAAAATAAATTTGTTTGTTTAAATAATACGTTTTTTTTTTTCAAAATAACAATTGTAACATTTTTTTTTGTTAAAAAAAAATTGTAATCTATGTGAAATCCTCTACTAGCAATTTTGAGTACTCAACGATTTTTTAGAACCAAAATTTGAGCAAGTTAAATGGATTAACACTAACTCAAGGTGCGACCTTGAGTTAGTGTTAATCCAAAATATACATGTCTCACTAGATGTGGTTAAACCCTGTTGATATTCCGTGCTGAGATTGGTTATACCATTGTTATTATCGGTTTCAGAATAAGAGGCGTGGCTTAAATTTCACGTAACGCTTTCATCAATAAACACTGCCACTTTAGCAGGGAAACTGTTTTTCATGTTTCTTCTCCCACCAAGCGCATTAATTGTTTGTTTCGATGATTTGATTACATCTTGTATAAGGTCAACTCTAGGCCTGACTAAACCACATTTACGGTTGACATAACGAAAAATTTGTCATTGACCCAGGAGCACATGATTAGCGATCTTGTTTTATGTAACATGTCACGATTACTCGTTTATCAAGGTTAACGATGAAGAAATTCTTAATTCTCGGAATTTCAAGCTCGAAAACCGTCGTAATTTGGTTGATCGATCAAGCTCTCGCTGAACGGAGGTGGGTTTTTGCGTTCTGCGCAGATGCCACAAGTGTCGGGGAGAATGGCATATGCGCTACAGACGACCCGTATTCATAGTGTAGCGCAAAAATAAAATATGACTAAAAACACTTCCACGTGTTCTCGCAATACTCGAGTTAGGCCAAAACCTCGATTTTGGCAACAGGCCTGAGGTAAATCATTTACAAGAGTCTTGTTGGTACATATTGGTCTAGTTGACAATATTTAATATAAATAGTCGTCAAAAACAAAGTTGCCATAATGGCAGTTGCTATAATCGAAGTTGCAATAATCGGGCCTTAAGTGTATTACACAAATCAATTTGATAAACCCAATGCGGCCCAGAATTCGTTCCAGTAATTACATAGTTCTGTCTCTTGAGTGTAGGTGGCGTCTGGTAGTTCTGACGTGTCATTGTTTCTCTTTAGTTTGTTACCCGGAAGTTATTAATACACTTTCCCACCACACTCCATCCAAACAATGTCACGCGATGTGTAAAACAGATACGCCAATGAACCGAACATTTTCTGGAAAATTCTATAGCGGCATTTTCGCCGACAGCGCGGCTTCTCTCACACTGCCAATCAATCGATTTACGCAGTTTAGTAGTGATACAGTTGACCCTTCATAACGAGACATCTATTATTGAATGTAGCGGGGTATTCAGCGAATCTGAGACGACATCGCATTCATCCCAAATACGTACAAAGGAAAACCTAAGTCCCCGTTTACTCTTATGTAGGAACGGCTATAAAAGTGTCACGTGGTGGCTCAAATCGCTAGGCCCATACAGCGTTACTACGTAAGTCGCGCGCTGCCCTAAAATCGATAATTACCGTCGAAAAGTTACGTCATTACGTAATTTGAGAAAAATGTATTGATGACGAGTTGACAAGTCCCCCTACGTGTATACGACTTTCCTTTGTCTTATCGCTTAACAATTTTGTTATCCATCCTGTGGCCAGCTCCGTTGACAAAATGGTGTCTACACAACATATGCGAAGTTGCGAACTTGATAAGACATCGAGACCATGTTTAAGATTGTTCAAGACACTAATAACTATTTTGAGACGTAATTAAAAAATGGCGTCCATTTTATTTGTATTACGCAACGAGTCATATCAAATGATATCGAATTTCAAAATTAGCCAACTTAGGCGGCTGCTGCCAATTGTATTACGCAATTGCATAATTACGCGTTAGATTACTATTACAACATAAGACTGTCAAATCTTTAAACAATCTTAATATTTCAGTCAAAATCGATTTGCAAAAATGTTATTTTTTTATGACATAAGATTTTGCAAGTTCCTAACCTCAAATATGAAAATTGAGTTTTTTGTTAGATACAATTAAGCATACATGTTCATATGGATTAGGCATATGCATATTTATTATAATTATATGTCGAATCAATTTCAAATCAGAAACATGGACAAATTCGAACGTGTTGCCAGCTACGGATAACGACTACCGCGACGCGGGCTCGTATTCAGTAAGTAGATACCAGAACCTCGGCCATGTTCTCAACGTGCTGGTTTATCGTTACATAGACATCTGAATGTGAAGCAACTTACCCTCTCTCACATCCTCGTGACACCCGTCAAAACGATGCACATACTTTATGATCAACAAAATCACACCTAGTTTGGCTAAACCTCGAGAAACGAAGCGACCGATGCCGATATATCGAGCAACTTTAACACTGCAGGACAAACAACTAACAAGCGAGGCGCAACGTTGCCAAGTCTTGTCTCGACTTGCATTGGCGTTACACGAAAACTCAGTTGGCTTGACACACTTAACTACCGATTCCATTTGTGCAATACACCGTTATCCGATTGCGCTATGTACATGATCATACTCTACGAATATCTTTAAATAACAACTTAATGACTTTTTTTGTTCATTGCATTAACTTGTTACAAGTGCCGCTGCACGTTTACTATGTCGATTTAGTTACCTTTGCGATCAAAACTGGATGAAACATGGATATATCGAAGATAAACTTAAAATCAATTCCTTAAGTGGATAAACCTCGTGCCGAAGTGTTGTATAATATTAATAAAAAATTTACAACAAAAACGCGATGTAGTAAGTATAGTTGAAATACTAAAAAATTACTTAGTACAATTCAGAGAAATTTTATTATATAAAGTTTAGGATGGTTTTTGCGATTAGTATTTTTATTTTGTAAAAAAACAAGAAGGATTCGTCTGTATTCATTTTTTGCAAGTCCCTGTACTCGAAATTCTACGAATACAGTAGTAAAGAAAAAAATAATAGCGACTTAGCACTAACTTGTTCGAAAAACCCGCCAATACCGTATCAAAAAATTCGCTAGAAAATGATCAAGACAAAATAATGTCCTATTCAACAGAGTGTAAACAAGCTCAACTACAAACAAACATTAACCCTACCTTCATTGCGAACTGCTTCATTGGTTATGAATTTGCAATCTTGTTTTCTGAATGTTATCTTGCACCAACGCACGAGATGCAACAAGCCGAAATTATATGAACACCGTTTAACGACTAAAACTCAACACCCGCGCCTTGTTGTGTTTTTTCCCTCCCAAACAAAAGCTCGAACAAAAGATGTTCGTCAACCCAACCTCGATCATGTTGAAGCACACTACTTGAAAAAAGGCTTCGCGAAATGCGATTGGCCGTAGCAAAAAAAAACAAGCAAACGCCAGAAATCGAACGTGTTGATACTTGCTCATGAGGTTGCGCGGTTGCCAGATCATGTTGCCCCACGTTGTTGTCCGTCAGTGTGGTTGAAGCACTTGAACCACGTGGTTGATAAGAAAAACTTTGCAAATGTAACAATTAATATATCGCATTTTCCGGTTTATAATCAGTGCACTTTATAAGTTTTATGGTCGTATTCATTGTGAACAGGAAATATGACAACTTTACTCGAAGAGGGTCAGTTTAGCGACGCAGAAGTCGACGAACAAAAGTAAGCACGGTTTCTTTCATTAGGTTAGGTGCTCTCGAGATATGACAATGTCATAACAATACGTAATGCCGTTGGAACGAAATATTTGTTCAATATCTGGGATGAATACCTTAAAAGCACAGAGTATCAAGTGAACTTGGGTAACTTAATATCTCAACTGTATTAGAGCATCACCTAATACTGACATTTTTCATTTTTCTTGTTCCACTATTCACAAAGATGATTATAGCATCCCAATTTAAGGTAGTTAAGTAGCATTTATATTTTAGCTTATGTTTTTTTCACACAATATCAATATAAAGTTTTCCGTCTCATCCAAAAATGTTGTTCTTTATGATCGGGCAATCAATCTCACGGTGATTTTAACAATTTGAAATTTATTGAAAATAAATTTGGAAATAGTCATAGTAATAAGTTTGGAATAGTCATATGAATGTAATTTTCTATTTATGCTGAAAATGAAATCAACATACCATCCTGATTAAGAGTAACATTTTTTAAATGGTTATATATGTGCTGCTTATAATAAATAATGATTAAGGCAGTATTCCTGTCAAAAGTACTGTTTTCAAGGTGATTGTTAAGGTAAAATAAATTCAAAACTGTTTTCATGCTGAAGCTTAAACTTATTACAGATGTTTATTGTTGCTTTAAAAGTATGTATAAAATTCATAGAAAAAGTTTAACATGTTGAGAAAAAATTAAACATGATTAATCTATGTATGTTGTTGAGGATAATATTAATCTTGCCAGAAATTTTTCATTTTTATATATTTTTTTCTTTAACAAGTTACAAAATGATTTCAAATCAATGTTGTTACCATCTTGCTCAAAACTTGTATAGATTAAAAATATTTTTGGTAATTTTTTTCTTTTGAGATACATACAACACTCATAATACTAGTTACCAGTCAGGAGTTTCTACATTCTTTTTGCCAATAGTCATGCATTTTGTTAAACCAACAATGAATATGTACAAGGAATTTTAAATAGAAATCATAAATAGCTTAAAATTAATTATACCTTTAAAATCACTTTCAAAACAGCACTTGCGACAACAATAATGCTTTAATTATTATTTATAAGCCAGATATATATAATAATTCAAAAATCGTTATTAGTAATAAAAATCGTTATACGTTTTAGTTTTATTTTCAATATAAATAAAAATTATATCCAAATATGACCATTTGCAAATTTATTTCAATGGCTCTCAAGATATCAAATTTTGAAGCTGAGGATAACTTATTCTTTTATGGTATCATTTTTACTTTACTTTAGTACACATTAATGTGGTATAGTATAAAAATCAAAACCGAATACATATATGCCTGACTTTTTGACCTGCGGACAATCAGGAGCAAATAAAATAAAATCATGATTCTTCAAATTATTAAAGCAACCATTTAATATGAATGTTTTTAATATGAACAACATTTTTTAGTGCGACCAAAAATTAAAAAATAGACCTTAACAAAGTGTCACCCTAATTAAGAGACAGTAAGAACTTTGTGTTGCTTGATTTTCTATTAGAAAATCCTCTTTAACTGTCTCAGGTGGCTCTTACCATATAGTATTGAAAATATGTGATATTAAACTTGTGCAATGATACCATTGAACTAATGAGATAATTAAATTAGAGCCTATTGAAAAACGATTGATATTCCAAAAAAGGATGCAAAGTAGAACCTTGCACATTGCTTCCTCATTATATTTCGGTTTTTACAAAGCAACCTCTAAAAGGAAGTATGGTCATTGATTTTGGCTTCCTCATAGAGGAAGCTTTGTAAAAAGCGAAATATAATGAGGAAGTAATGTGCAAGATTCTACTTTGCATCCTCGTTTTAAATAAATAAATAAGGGCGCACTCCCGCTTTGTGAAAATATAATAAGGACAAACAGTTCGGAAACTCCCTTGAATACTCTGTCTTCTGTGATTTTTTTTAGAATATGATAGAAACTGGTGTTTTTAGAAATTTCATTGGGAAGCAAGGATATGGCTAGTCTATACGACATAAATCGTTACTTTTGGCAATATAGACTGTACAACATTGCTATGAAAATATAGTACCATTCACCATTTTTGGGCTATATCTGACATATTTTTCTATTAATCATGAATCTGGAACTTATTTAACTCCCAGCTCGATATTTGATACCAAAATTCGCATAGCAGAAAAAAAATCAAAAAATTCAAAAAATCAAAATCTCATAAAATTGTAACGTTTCAACAGATCTTAGCCAAATTTAATAGGGATCACCGGTGTATGAAAGCTCACATACATACCAATTTTGAGCTTAATATCTCGAAAATTAAAAGAGTTATCGCGTTAACAGACATTTAAAAAAAAATTCAAAACTGCGTAAAAATTTAACGATCATAGGGATTTTAACAAAAATTGGTATGAAGGATGAGGATTGACCCCTCTATCTATGGTGTAAATTTCACCTCTATATCTCGAGGCGTTTCCGAGTTATAAAGGTTTACATTTTTTGACTGTGTGACATACACCACACACACACACATACAGACATTTTTCTAAATCACTTTTCTCGACGTTTTAGACCATTGTGAGTGTACTGACATGAAAATGTCGAAAAAAAAAAATTTTCACGAAAAGAAAGCTTCCTCTATGAGGAAGCAAAAAGAATACAGATAGATAAATAGATAATTATTAGCCATTCTTTCCTATTCAGCTTTAGAATTTTATACATAGGTTCAACAATTTTGTATATATACTTCTTAATATTACATTCTTTGTTTGTTTTCTTAACATTTATACATTTCATGACTTATATGTTTCTTCTCTCAGTCTTATCGCCTGCTCATTGCCCTTTTCTACTATATTGGCATAAATCGGAGTTCAACTTTCCTTTGAATATCTGGTTCTACTCTCTTTCTTCCCATTCATTCCCAAACAGCAACTTGGCTTTGTCTCTTAACTCTTCTGACACTATCTTCAAGAAATCAGCGCATTGTCCCATATGTTTGAGGTTTTCTTTCCCCTGTTTGCACAGTCTACACTTTTCGTCCTCATATCCCTTGTTACCTGCTCTGCCTCCAAAAAAGACTATATAAGAACTTTAAAGTGATTTGCTGTGTTTGTAAGATATTAATAGCGGAAGCAGCACTTTTCACTCCCTTACTCCTTATCATTTAATATAACTTGAATTTATATGTTACACCCAGAACATAGTTATAATTAATATTTGAAGATTCAGCAATATTCATATGACACTGCGGTCTCAAGCGAATAAAGGATTCGTTGATTAACTCTTTCTCTTTTGCCTATAAACATAACCATTACATCAGCATTACAAGGTGCTCCAATAAACAAAACGTAAAATAAATATAAGGTATTGTAAGTTACCCATGGACAATATGTTTGCCTATTGTAAAATTGTACAGTGCCAAGGATGGTCTTTTATTTCAATAAATATTCATTCATTCATTCATTCAAGTGGTGAAAATTTGCCAGTGATCATTATAATGATAAAATAAATCAGCCAAATCAAAGGACCCAAAGGATTAGCTAATTTTGAAGCGGTAATACTGAGATTTAAAAGAATGTGTAATCTTTCATCTGTATAGTGTAGTCACCCTTCTGATAGTATATTTCATACCTGAAACTGCATAAATGGAAAAAGCTGTGTGTGTTCACAATTAAAAAAATGATAAGCAAAAAAATCCACAATTAGTAGTTTGGTGATAATAAAAAAATGAAAAAGTCGTAAATATAAAATACATCTACATTAAGTGAAATTGATTAGTTTTCCAAAACAGTTGTCAAGTATAAAAATAATCAAACAAAAAAAATAGACATTGGGAATTAATTATTTCAAAATGACCTACTCTTTTACAACCTTGGAGTTGGTCAGTTCATAGCTGTTTACATTTCATTAGTTCTATCAATGCTAAATACAAAATGGTCTTTATTTCATTGCAGCACTCCTTAAAATCAGTGACCACTGCCTCCAATTTATATTCGGGGCCCTATCGGCCCTAAAAAGGTCTTTAAGCATCCAAAAACCCAAAGTTACAAAAACTGAGTACATACAATATAATAACATACACAAAAAGATAGAGAAGATAGAAGAAAATGAACAGATTTGAAAGTTGATAAGATCGCGACCGATACGACCGTATATTGGCGCAGAAACTTCATTTACGATGATATTGACGTACACAAAAGAAAACTGAAAAAAGAAAGAAAAAAAAAGAGACTGCACAAACTAAGAAGTGGTGATATCCTTCACTCAAAATTACACACTTGCGCAAATGATGCCCTCTTGGCCTCACTGCTAGTGAGCCTTTAACATTCCCATTATTATCCCACGAAAACAGAGAGGAGCAGTAAATCATTTCCAATCTTTCGTGAGGGTACAAGACAGAATTGTCGCTGTTGTTGTCTTTTTTAACGATATTCTTTATTGATGTTTCAAGAATACTTTTCTGAATGTAAAGTTGTAAGTAAGAATCAAAGCTACAGAGTAGAGCAGCGTTTTCGTATAAGGTGGCCCATACAATCTGAAGATTTATAAGAATAACATTTTTTATAACTTTCCAATACTCACTAAGAGAAATTTAACACAGTAAAATAATAAAGCACGGGAAACAAAAGCTCAATTCATAGTGGTAATATGAATAACACTAATGCTGATGGTATTGATACCGATTTATACTTCCTCAAAATACCAAACGGTCCAATGGTGAGCATTTAGTATACTACCCAGGTTTTCGTTTCCAGACTTATGGTGTCCATAAAAGCATCCTTTGTTACATGATCATTTTAGTAATGCGTCTACAAAAGTTAGACCGCTCATTTAAAGCATATTTGACTTCTATAGGAGAACTGACGATAGACACTTCATCGATGGTTTTCTGGGAATAATCATGAAAGAATCTCTAAGATTTTGTTTTTCTGTTCTATAGGCCAATTCCATCAAAAGGCAAGCCAGCTTGGCAGGGCGATGTGAACGTCCAACTGAACGACCTCCGCGTAAATGATGATGATGAGGATTATGGGGAGGATTATTTGGAGGACAGTGACGACGATTGGGATATTTCCGAGCAGAAGACAAAGGACAGGTTGAGAAATGGTCACGGTCAGAATGCCAACGCTCAAGGTGCCTCCAATAAGATTACAAATTATCAGCCAGCTGATAAGCTGTTCAGACGTTACTCCAACAAAATTAATATCGAGAAGTACGAAGGACCTTCTTTGCCGCACAATGCTGCTAATGTGCTTATAGAGACCAATAAGCGGGCAGATAAAGATCGAATGAGGACAAAAGATAAGCATGATCGCGCGACTGTTGAGCAAGTTATGGATCCGCGTACCAGAATGATACTATTCAAAATGCTGAATCAAGGCATTATCCTGGAGATCAACGGATGCATCTCAACCGGGAAGGAAGCGAATGTCTATCATGCGACATCGAAAACGGGCATCGAATTTGCGATAAAAATCTACAAAACTTCGATATTGCATTTTAAGGATCGTGACAAATATGTTAGTGGAGAATTTCGCTTTCGTCACGGCTACTGCCGTCATAATCCGCGCAAGATGGTCAGAACTTGGGCCGAGAAGGAAATGCGTAATTTGATACGACTGAATCAGGGCGGTGTTTCCGCGCCGAAACCGATTTTACTTCGCAGTCACGTTTTGCTTATGGATTTCATTGGCTCTGGCGGTTGGCCTGCTCCTAAACTGAAAGACGTTGTACTTAGCTCGACAAAGCCACGGAAACTTTACAGGGAATGTATTGAAATGATGTGGCGTCTGTACAACAAATGTAAGCTTGTTCATGCCGATCTCAGCGAGTATAATCTTTTATATCACGATGGTTCGATTGTCGTCATCGACGTCTCGCAATCCGTTGAACATGATCATCCTATGGCATTGGAATTTCTCAGGAAGGATTGCACAAACATAACTGGTAAGGAAGCTCATTTACGACATTATTAAATCATTATTTTTTTCAGTAGTTCTCAGGACTTGGCCACCATTGACATATCTTGGGTTGAAAATCCGACAAACAATGACTAGTTAATAAGAGGTTACACGACTCAAAAACGCTAAAATATAAGCAGCTGCTAAGGATTTTTTTACCGCTACATTGCTTTATACTTTTCATTAATTTTTTCAAATTTGCCATTTAAAAAAATATAAAACCAGACGATGAACGCGCTACGTGCTCACTATTGTTTGCTGTTACATATAGTGCCAGAAAAATGACAAAGATATTTGTAGATGGTGTATATACGGTAAAAAATATCTTGCCTGACGGTGTCTTATCAGTTCATAATTGCATCTTCTTTGCCTAGAAGTCGTTTTCGAAGGAATTCAGCTTCTTTCTGTCTGCAAACAATTGATAGGTGAACCCAATCCAGACAACTCGAAGATGCGTCTTAGCGTAGCGGTCATGTAGAAGCATATAAGTATGTTCCAAATGGGTGTACTTCACATATGTTTAACTGTAACGTAAGAAATGCTTCCTATTAGGACGCATGGAAATGATAATTAAGAAATATGTACCGTGTACGACCTTCTTGTTATCTAGCTGAGAAGTTTTCAGTATTATCCTTATTGTAGACGAAAAAATCTAAGCTTCTATAGCTAATAGCAATAGCTAATAGTGACCTAGTCTTAGCTTACTTAACTGATTTTTCCATGATATACCATGGAAAAATCAGTGTTCCATGTGTGCGTAGGTTCCATTATGCAATATTTACGTGAACTATTAAAAGTTATCTACAATTATTTTACTTGTGCATCGCTACGCAGAGCAACGAACTTTTCGTTGGTCAGAAGAAGTTCCGATAGGAACTCATTTTAGCACTAGATTATCGAGCCCGCTACTAGTATACAAATAATTTTTAGTATTTGTCGACATGTACATTCCTACTTTCAGTGAGGCTAGCTTTTCTATCATTTGGATATACTTTTTTATTGTAGAATATTTTTTATCATATTTTCAAGCTTTCAATCAAACTGGCAGCGACTAGTCTGGGCCAACCGTTCTTGCGTGATCAACGTATGAATTTAAGTTCTGCAAGATCAAAAGAAAATTCAGATGACTTAACTTTCAATTGTTGTACCTAAGCACTTCTGCTCATGTATCATCGCGAGTAGAATGTCGATTGTCTTTCTTGTTTTTGTAGATTCGGGGACGGCGATTTGTTTTACAGCATGCATCTTTAATCCAGAGAAATATGAATTGTGAAGGATATGCAAAAACATTAACTAATTACGAGAAGCCAATAGAGATACACTTGCTTGAGCACTTGCCGATGGCGTAAATAAACACAGCTAAAGTCTCTAAGAGTTGTGGTTTTGTCGCGGCTAATGTCAATTTCCGAGAAGAGACGTTTTTGCTGAGTCGTTTCCAAGAAATTTGTGATTCTAAACCGAATTTAGCGTGACACAGTGCATTTTGTATTTTCAAAAGTGATGTACAAATTAACCGACCATATATGAGGCATTCTCTGTCCGTACAGCCACTCTTTTTTCGACCCTCTCAAATCTATCCCATAATTGGACACATTTCAGTACCACTTGAAAGCACTTTTTGTGATTTTTTTCAGAATTTTGAAACCATCCATTTGGGAAATGTATTTATTTTATTATTCATATAACTTCGATGGATTAAGTCTGACAAAAAAAATGTTGTTTTTCTCTCAACTTTGTAATACAATAGGTCTCATATTTTTATAAGTGTTGCAAAAGCAATTTTCAGAAAAAAAAAGTTAAACAATTTTTTTCATTCATTCGGACACCTTCGATATTACTCTCCATTTTTTATAAGCTGTACGGACATGTATAGAACCAACAAAAAAATTGGTATAGTGGGCATCGAGCACGTATGCCTCGGCTTCGTCGAGGCTTCATACTGTCTTCCCACGAGAAGTGAACAGAACGATCCTTTGGCCTCGTGTATCGAACCATATTTTTCTTTACGAGTGCAATGCAAAATCCTAGTTTTTCCGACGTTTACAGACATGCAAAATGAGCTGCAACTTCAAGCAGTGAGCAAAATCCAGGGAACATTGTGCAAAATGAGGGAGCCAGTGCGCAAAATGTTTTGCGCACTAGTGCGTCAACCGGCCATTTGCAAACGGTGGGCAAACGAGGATTTTGCATGCACGAGTAAAGAAATAGTATATTACGCCACTAGGGAGGGAAAGTAGACCATGTCCAACCGCGTGTAAGATTACAGATTTTTCACCATATCTGCAGCGGAAAGTTCGATTTCCCACCCTACGGGCTTTACGTAATTCGAACTTTCCGCTGCAGATATGGTGAAAAATAGTATACTCCACTGGGGAGTGAAAGTAGACTATCCCCAACCGCGTGTAAGATTACCACCCGAGCCGAAGGCGAGGGTTACGATAAAAATATCGTATTATCTAGTCCTTAATCGAAGGATTTGATACAATATTAATTTTTGAAAAAATGGTCGGCGATCGAAAGTGAAAGGCTAAGTTTCGGTGAAAAATTCACTTGATTTTCCTTTATATAAAAAAAAGTATGCAACGAAAAAAAATTACTGCCTTTTGATATAAAAAGAATGTGCAAAATTTCAAGTAAATCGGTCCACTCGTTTTTGAGATATCGTGGTCACCGATTTTAAAAAAGCCGTTTCGAGAAAAACGCGTTTAAAGTTTCAAGTCGAGTAAATTGATAGATAAATTGTAATTTATTATCTCTAAATTGAATCATCGATGCTCAGCTCATACAACAATCCATCTGCAGACGTAGCTGCCTCTAAAATTCCAATGTGGTGCTGTCGCCGCGATAATCGTGCTTCGTGAAGCACGATTATCGCGCATTAGGGCGCAGCTTACTCCCATAGCTTGCGGCATTGACAAAAGTGAAGCACATCCTTCGTTGAACATACATGCAGCTACATAGGCAGCTATGTTTACCGCAATCGACCCACACGGTAAAATTTTCAGACTTATTTTCCATATGAGTTGATTGTAGCTTTCGTTATTGTTTTGAGTAAAACCACACTTACATCTTTCCAGTAAGATTTCGTTGGAGAGTTCTGTGGAGATTGGTTTTATTGCTTCTAAAACATTGACTGGTAGAGCTGTATACTCGTGATGATAAGAGGCAAGTTTTCGAGCGGACAGTTTTCGTGATGCGGATGATCATCGGTTGAACTATAATGATCGAACGTTGCCCATATCGCTCATATTTTCATATTTTCCACCGAATCTGTGTTACGACGAATAGCTAAACCGTCAATTTGTCAAGAATTTTCCCGGTAAGCTTGTTTCTGCCACCAAGTCCTTTATTTTTTTTTACACATTCGCGCAATCTACGTCCCATTCGCTTTTGGACATGGCCAATGTATTCCTTTTTTGTTACAGTAATTCCCTCGTAAGGAGAGGCGTTTAGAATACCGGTGAATTTTTTGGAATCACCGTCACCGATATAATTAACGTACTGTACGCCGTATTTTTCTTCTGAACGTTTAAACATTTCGACGATACCGTCAACCTCCATTTTTCCGGAAGATCCTGTGTGATTTGCTGAGCACACAGATTCGTGTTCTTCATACCATCCACGACAATATCCAGAACTTGTCCAGTATGGTAACCGATAATTGAAGAAACTCCAAATAACGAAGTAAAGCCGCGTTTTTTCGTTTTTTTTCGATTTCGAATATATATACCTCTCGTAGTTATAACTACCACCACCCTAAATTTGGGTCCTTTAACGGTCAATAACGGTCCTCTTGTTTTTAATGGACCGCCGCTTTTCGGAGTGCGCACCTGCTCCGTGATACCTGCATCGCGCGACTCGCAGAACGAAACTGTAAAAACGGCCGTAACTCGCTCAATTTTGAACAGATCGACTTGAAATTTTCAGATAATATTTTTGAAGGGTTATACTTTGAGAATCCATCGAAAACGAAAAATCGATTTTTTCGAAAATTCTGACTAGATGTGACCCCTTAAGCGAGTCAGTGCTAGGTAGCATGTAGAATTTCACCAGTCGGATGCATTATGTGTTATAAACTTAGACCGCAAAACGTAAGTTCACATAATGTGATATGAATGTATACCACATAACGCCCCCTTGTGGTAAAATTCTACATGCTGCCTAGCACTAACTCGCTTAAAGGTGATTGAAACTTGACAGATTAGAGTACTCTAGTATTGGGCTTTACTATTGATCTAATACTAGCATTCAACAACGAATGCTTTTTTGGAAATCATATGCTTATAAATGGACGATCAAAAGCAGAGCGATAATTTTTTACTTCTTCTTCGTCACACTTTGACCGGGACCAGGAGCCCGATTCTCGAGAGTGTGCGATATTTTTCGTATACGAGAAATTTCGATGACCGTATATCGTATACGAGATCGAAATGCTATTCTCGCCTGCCATGCGATAGAAGCGCTTCGATAATTCTCGCATACGATATACGTACATCATTGCCACATGGAATTGGTGGGCTATCCCGTTAATGAAATTTCGAGGACCAATAAATATACAGATTTTATGACTTCCAAATACCCGCGATATACGGTTTGGTTATTTCAAAGATGTGTCTATAAGTATGGCGCAAAATTTGAAACCGATTTAACCCAATTGAATTACAAGCGGAGCATCGCACGTGACATTATGTATTATTGACGAAAGCTTTTTGATGAAGCAAAACTATTGATTTTCTAGAAACATATATTGTTCATGCACAATACATGTACAAAAGTCTCATGGTGACCAGCTGCTTTAGTGCAGCAAAAGTCCATGAGTCAATCTCTGGCGACCAAATGTTTTATTGCAGGTTGCCCACTAAGGGGTTTTCTTCACACTGTTAGAAAAGCCTGAAAGTTTTTATGCATAAACTCGCCATCGAAATTTATTATACAATTGTGGTATAAAATTCATGTACTTTTCTAGTAAAATTAAAGTAAATTGAATATGCATTAGTCATATGCATCCATACATTAGTTTTCCATTACACTTGTATATATTAAATTTAATATACTAGTTTCTGCATAATAACTTCCAGTAAAAGTACATTAAATTTGAAGTAGTTTTTTTTACAGTGCAGGTATACGCTGATTCAAGAACGGCGAGAGTAAAAAATTCAAGTTTTTGATTCTTCATTATTTTCTCTCAGTCGTTAGTCACCAGTCGTTTCGTAAATTAATAATTTACTATTTTTTTAGTGATGTATTTAATACTTACGATTATGAAAAACAACCTTTTTAAACAAACTAAACGACTGCAAACAGAAGATATTATTGAAAAATGTATACGAGATATAGATATCGTATGCGAATGAATTAATCGTGTACGACCGACGTATCAGCGCCCAAGAATACGGTTTTGACGAGGCATGCGATAGTCTAGCAACTTTCACAAAATATCGCATACGTTAAAACTCGAGAATAGCACCCCAGGTGGACAATTCGCACCCTTCGAAAATAGATTACTCAGCGGGGCACAAATCCAAGTGTTTGAACGGCATTTCATGCTTCGATGTGTGGTCAAAAACTCTGTTTTTCATCGACCCGACCTTTCAGATCTTTGATAGTATTCAATCTTTCCAGATGACGATTGGCCAACGAGTATACAAATATTGCACCTATTGCATTTCTTGTTGAAGGTAATCAACTTACACTTAAATAAGTTTACATGAGGGGAGTATTGCTCACACCAAGCCGAGAAGTTAATTAGGCTAAATTAAAAAGAAGTTGATTTGGCTTAGTATAATTTACCAAGTTAAAGCACCTATCGTTCGTAAAGACGAGAAAAAGAAGGAGCCTTATATGAATGCGATGATACTCCTGGAGACTAATGAAAAGCTGATGAGACGTGATTTTTGTATTGGATTTCCAGTGTGTAGCCTAATCAGTCACCAACCCACCGCAATAGGTTTCCATCGATTTCAATCGACGATAAGTTATCGACGTTGTTAGGAGTATCTTGTGAGAATCTAGACTCACAGTGATAAAAGCCCTTAAGAATTCTGATTAGCTACGTTAGAAATTCGCTATTTTTTTGAATGCTGACGTAAATTATCGATCTTGCGGCAAAAGATCTACCGCTGAAATCATTTTTTTCCAAACATGATTCATTTTATGTATAGTTATAATAGCAGCAACGTGCAATACTTATTCCTTGAAAAATCGGAAAGCTATCAGGACCTTTTTCGTAAGATCTCTTCGTCTTGAGTATGAAGAGAGTATCTTCTGTAAGATACTCTCTTCGTCTATCTGAGTTCTTGATAACCCTCTATAAGTTTTAGCAATAAACTAATTGAAATTCCATCGGAGCTAATAAAACGCATACGTTTCCCATCGATTTAAAAAAAAACCAAAAATCCACGATGAGGACTTGTAGAAGTCCATAAATTTATTACCGTTTCCTTCTCCTTCCACAGAGTTCTTCAAGAAAAACCAAGTAGCCGTTATGACTATGAAAGAACTCTTCGATTTCATTACCGATCCTACGGTAACAGAGGACAATATGGACGACTATTTGGACAAGGTGTCGGAACGGGTAACCCGCAGTATGAACGAACAGGTCGATCCTGAGCAGCAGGTTGAAGAGGGGGTTTTTAAAGAAGCATATATACCCCAAAGATTGGCTCAGGTATGAAATCCAACAGAATGGTGACCAGACTATCAAATGCCCACAGTCCCCGACGGAGAAGCTGACGTTAATCGAAAATCGGATCAAGTTTCCAGACGTCCTACCTTAAAGTGATTTTTATTTTGACAGATTCGGGGTGTCAGTGCTCGTAAGTCGTATCTTGTAACGAAAATTGCGGATGTCGCACCAAGAATTTTGTATTACCCGATTTCTGGCTTTATTCTGATGCGCTCTTACTAGATATTCGCAAGCGGATTTTCAGTACAACGTGAAGTAAAGTTTTGCAATTTTCCGTAATTCCGATCCGATTTCCGTAGTTTTGATTACAGGTTACGATCTAGGAGTACAGATACTCTGAAGGTGCTTGAATAAAAACCACGTTAAACTGCGATATCGCGAAGTTTGTCTCGATTTTAGATCAAACAAACCGATATTCCGAGTCGGGGCTTCAGACAGACGGAGTTTGAACTTGTTACCATGTCAATCCGACTTTAGAAGTAGAGGTAACACTCGTGAGGTTAATGTTAATTCGTTTGCAATCATTGCAGGTCATCGACATCGAGCGCGACATTAAACTCGCGAAAGCTGGAAAAGAAGACTTGATCTACAAGACCTTAATAGGCCTTAAAGCGGATTTATCAAAACCACTAAAGACCCCCGAAATTCTGGCTAAGGATCAAAACTCGAAATTCGACGCGGGAGCATCCGACGGTTGTTCGGAAAACGAAGACAGCGAAGACGGCAGTGAAAACTCTTCTGACGAAGACGATATCGAGGGCGACGAGCAGGGTACGAAATTCATAAATTCCGCCCGACCACGCAACGAAACTCCGGAGGATAGGAAGGCGCGAAAAAAGGCAATAAAGGATCAGAAAGCGGAGAAGCGAAAGAGCAAAGTGAAGAAACACGTGAAAAAGAGGAAAGAACGAGTACTTAAGAAAAAATAAACTTGAAATGAAATTATTATATACAAAAATAAAATACTTGTAAATAATAGCCATAGTCTTTTGATTCAATTATTTTATTCCCAAGTTTGTTATGAAAACAATTCTGCGGGAAGATCTTTTCTAGTAGGAAAACTAGATTGTGTTCCTTGCTTCAGAACACTCTGCGTTGCTATCTGGCAGGCTCTTCTTATGCATTCTTTCATCGATAACGTCGGATGATAAGCCGTGAAGTAGGCGAACGCTCCAAGGAATGAGTCTCCAGCGCCCTGTAATATTAATTGTTATTTAATGAGAATCCATGACATTGTGCGAGGAAAAATGAGGAAAATAGACGTACCGTTGTATCCACAGGTTTAACTTTTTCCGTAGTAACGTGATCTATCTTCCGGTTTGTTTGCGAGGCAAAAACTGCGCCTGCTGATCCGAGCGTGAGGATCACGGTATTGCAACCTTTATCCAAAAGACTGTCGATAGCGTTTTGAGCATTTGATAACGTTAACGGCTGTATTCCCGTCATTACTTCAGCCTGATGTAGAACGACATGTTTAATCGAGAAAAAGTGAAATAATGAGAGTATAATTACTGAATTTTTCGAAATAAACATTCTTCTTTACTTTCCGCAAACTTTTGAAATAATCCGAAGAATGACACTTAATAAATGTACTGCTGTTGTGGCTTTATCTATTTGTTTATTACCGAAGAAAAATTCTTTTTACGTAAGGATTTTTATATTTTACAGGAAACAAATAATGCGTTATAATGAAAGGGAGAAGTGCGCGAAGGGGAAGAAATGATAAATAAAAATTCGATATATAAAAAAAAAAATTTTAGCTTTTAGCGGAAAGTATAATTATCAGAGTGTAAAAATTTATAGTGGAATACGAAATAATTCATCACTGTTTCAGTTCCATTGATCACAAGTTCATGCCAGTGGTGGAACTCCGAAAGTATAGCCTTGTGGCTGACATAAGATAAGAAACACTTGCATTAGTCTAAAGCATAGAGAAAGCACGGAAAACATATACCAGGTGTAGCTGTCTTCCGATTTCCCGAATTCCAATGTTCACATTAATATTGTAGCGCAACTTATGACAATTACACTGTAATTGATTTTTGAAAAAGATTTTTACCGATCTTTTAAGGGAGCAAACCACATTAGACGATTCAAAAAATCGTTTTTTGTTTATTGCATAAATCGTTAGTATAAATATTCATAATTATGCTGCCAAACTTTCAAAATGATATTGGAAGTCCTTCGTCAGTTATGGCATAAAGGGGAGTTCTCTGCTATATAAAAGAAAAAAAGGTAAATGAGATTTTTCCAAACTCCCCAAAAACCATTTATTTTTCGATATTTATATCTAAAAATATGTATATATAGACAGAAAACATGTAAATAATGTATATGAATCGCGGTTTTTATTTGAGATGGAAATTGTGATCTCCATGTTGCACGCAAGCAACCAACTCCGGCGACGACCTTCGACAGGCAGCTCATAAACGAAGAAATTTTGATTCAAGAAATCCGAAATTTTTTTAAAATTATTGTTGAAAATATCAATATAATGTTATCGAAGTTGAAATAAATTCTAATCATTCCTCCTACCTTAAAAAAAAAGATGCAAAGTAGAACCTTGCACATTGCTTCCTCATTATTTTTCGCTTTTTACAAAGCTCCCTCTGTGAGGAAGCAGTATGTTATTCAATTTTGGCTTCCTCATAGAGGAAGCTTTGTAAAAAGCGAAAAATAATGAGGAAGCAATGTGCAAGGTTCTACTTTGCATCTTTTTTTTTTATACCTTGTGTCTCTTTTGCAGAGGTGTTTTATACAGCTATAAATCACCTCTGCAAACACCGTTACATCTAATTTTGATTAGATACAAATTTTTGTCGTACTTTCTCAACTTTTCCGGAAGTTATAGCGAAAATCTACATTTTTTTTAAAATGAAAAATGGTGTAAAATCCGAACGACTTTACCGATCATCACCAAATTTGGTACATGGCATTTCTGAATGTTATTTTTCGTCTGTACAAAATTTCTGTTCATTTGTTGAAATTCGACGTAATTTAGATCAAAATCTATTTTTTTCGAAAAATTCAAAATTCTATAAAATCCGAACCGCTTTACCGATTTCGTCGAAATTCAATACCATACAACATTGAACGTATCTTCAGTTATGAAGAACTATTTAGCCAAATCGGCGAACTTTTACGAAAGTTAGAGCGACCACGCCCTTTTTTCAACAAATTAAAATCAACATAAAATCTTAATGACTTCACATATTTTGGCAAAAATCACAACATTCAAAGAGGGGCAGCTACTCTACTTGCGTGCCAAATTTGAGCCGGATCGCTCGAACGGTTACCGAGTGAGGGGAGATTGAATTTTCGAAGCCCAGCCCACACACACACACACACACACACACACACATACATACATACGGACATTTTTTCTAAACCACTTTTCTCGGCGTTTTAGGTGATTCTAAGCATACTGACATGAAAATCTCGAAAAAAAAATTTCATGAAAACAAAGCTTCCTCTATGAGGAAGCAAAAATTCACGAAAAAAGCCTTAAAATCAGCCTCCTAAAGTGGTTTCCCCCTTAGCTGAGTTAACTCGATTATTAAGGGGCTACATCTACCTAGGAAAGTGAAAAAAAATCGAATTTTTTTACACTTTCTAAAAGTTTAAAGTTTTAAGAATAAACCCTGAAAATCTCACATTGATATCTATTAAATTGACGGCGTTATAGATAGAATTCTTCGAAAAGAAAGTTCGAGCGCCGCTAATAACAATAACACAATAACAACGACAATTCTCTTCCCATGAAGCTATGATTGCTGCTGAGGGTATTTTATATGGACCTGGAATTGACAACTAGAGGTAAAGTTAAAAATTCTTCACTTAACAATAGCCAACCAAACTTGAAACTTTAAACGCGTTTTTCTCAAAACTCGGTTTTCGAAACCGGTGGATATCATATCTCGAGAACCGATAGATAGATTGTGTTCAAATTTACACAAAATACGCCGAAAAAAATTTAGAGGGCGTTGATGGTCTTAGTTTTTTTATATTCGATCATTATTCTTGAATAATTACGTAAAAATGCCTACTTTTGCTGATGGATATTCCATACTTGAGTTTCAAAACGTCGCCATTTCGCAAAAAAATCGATTTTAAAGATCGATGATCGTCAACGACTAGTAGTTTTTATTGACTCCCAAGCGGATCGATGCAACTGTTCTTTCATGGTCGCTTACAGGTTACTGGTTGTGTCAAGGTTCACTTGAAGTTGAAAAACGACAAAAAACCGTGCTGCAACCAAAATGCAACGGTTACCTTACGACAAAAAAGAATCACTAATCGACCATAATAAAACGAATGTTTGGAGATTAAAAAAAAGTTGAACTACTGGGTCTGGTCTAGTCACCGTCGTACTGCGGTTGAATCCCGGCTGCTTTTTAAATGAAAAAATAGAGAACCATGAACAAACCACTGGCTCTGGTCTAATCGCAGTCGATCTGAAGTTGCTACTGAGTTGTCGGTTGAATTCCCGTTATTTCTGAGTTTGATTTTGTCGAAAAACAACCGGTTACTTCAAAGTCGATATTTGGTTATGGCGATCCGCTAGGGCTTAAATAACCCGTTTTGTTTTCTTTTCTTTCATATAAACCGTTTCAGCTGGAGTGTTCCCAGCAGAATGCCTCGATAAAAATTGCTTCATCGGCCGGCGGCCATATTTAAAAAAATATATTTTTCAGGCTTTATTAAATGTCTGTTCAACCAATACTTTCTTTAATAATAATAATAATAATAATAAAAATAAAAAAAAATCAAATTTCGACTTTTTTTCAGATCTCTAGGTAGATGTAGCCCCTTAAGATGATGTGCTACATGTCGTCTGTCTCTCTCAGATCGCCATAAGTGCGAGTGAGATAGCTGAATCTTCCCGAAGTGTTATTCTTCGCCACGGTTGATTTTTCGAATAAAAGTCGAGAAGTACTGACTGCAGAGTGCCAAGATGCAGTCAGTACTTCTCGTATTTTGCCTGAAATATCAATTGTAACCAAGAACAACGCTTTACAGTTTTTGTTACCGACCTAGCAGTAGCACATCATCTTAAGGGGATGCTGGAGTAGATTTTGATACCGACATTGGTCGGTAAGTTTCCCGATTAAGGCACAGGTTGTGCCGACGTAATCCGTTTACTTATATATATAGTTTATTCCACCGTACGGCGACTTCGCCTTTTACAGACCCATCCTTAAATTCTACATAATACTAGTAGTACATTTGTTTGAGGCTAGAATCACAGGGTTTTTGTTTTATAAAAATAAAAACATTTCTTACCAACTATACTTATCAGTATTTGTGCCAAACCGCTCCTACTCCGACGCGCCTCGTGACCCATTCTGGTCATTACCGACTCGCGAGTTTTGCTAGCTAAGCACTTAAACTTAATACTGACACTCTTATCCCCGATGCTTGTCTCTTCGTCTCCCGGCCCCCTCCTGACTATTAACTTTGTGTTTCCCCAATTATAACTTCATCTTCCACCATTCCCGACCTGGCCATTCTCGCAAAGGATTTCACATATTCACATATCACCGGAATTAATTTGCCCTTCAAAGTATCCACGGTTAACCGAACCAAGTCGTCCCCCACTTTCCCATCTCTCCAGTCGTCCACTCCCTTTACCCATTTCTTGCTTATTTTCCCTCTGGCTACCCCACATTGCCAAATGTGTTCTAAACTTTCCTCCTCAGAACCACACACGCCGCACTTCCAGTTTCTAAAGCCCTTCTTTCCTACTTTTCCGATGTTCCCACATCATAGCCGTGCCCATTGCTCCTTCAAATCTCCCCCTATTTCTTCTTCCTTCCAATACTCCTCTGCTTCCACCCCTATTTTAATCCCTTTATACAATGTGTTATAGGTCGACTTGTCCACTTTGCTCCAGACCGCTTGGATATCTTGCTCCTCTCTCCTTACCATTCCCTCTAACAAATATACTTCTATCATTCCCTCTGTTCCGCCCCCCGTCCAAATCATATCGATAATCCTGCCATCCCCAACCTCCCTCATAACTTTTTTAAATTCTGTGCCCCATTTCGATGGATTTCCATTCATAATTCCTCTTATTTCTTCCCTCAAGCAAATTTTTGGCCACCTATCGTCATTCATTTTTAATATATTAACGATATAGTTGCCCGCTCTTCTCCTAGCCTCTATTTCCACACTACGTCTCCCCGCCTCAAGCTTCCAAATGTAATCCGGAGTATTTCTCGCTACCCCCAACGCCATTTTTACCAATCTGCCTTGCATTTTCTCTACCTCTTCTCTTCTCTTCCATCTCCAGACGTAATCCGTTTACTTTTAGCAACAGATACCGAAACTCCCGAAAAGCAAAATGGCCGCACAACATATGTCAACAGAACTCTGCTGTAAGATATAATTGTTTCTGGAAATCAGATATGTAAAATCAGACCGGACGTTAATTTTGTGATGATTTCTAAATATTCCAAAATCATCATAATGTTAACTACACAAGCCAAATCCATGTATAGTGTATACTACGGTCGCATTGCACAGGCTCGGAGCTTTTGCCAAAAGTAAACAGACTACGTCGGCGCCACCTGTCTCCTAATGACGGAACTATATTCATGCTCTTTACCAGCTCTGAACCTGTGCGAAAAGCAAACAGTCTTTGCAATCGTAGTATATACACTATTCGTGGATTTGGTTTGTGTAATCGACATACCGACGGTTTTGAAAGGTTCAGGAATAATCAAAGAATGGGTGTCCGGTCTGATTTAACACATCTGAGTTCCAGAAACGTTTATATCTTACCTCAAAGGACCTTTCGAGCGGCCATATTGGTTTTTGAGAGGTTCAGTAATATACAATTTCTTTCATTTCTTGTATGTTTTTAACAGTAATTCGACCGGACACCCAAGCATGAATGTTTTTATTACATGCCTGCAGAATTTGACGTATATTGTTAGCATATTTTCGATGAATAGTGTATACTATGAAATCGCCTACCGACCAAAGTCGGTAAAAAAATCTACTCCAGCATCCCTTAAACGAATTTCGATTACTAAGAGCATGTGAAATACCGCAGTCGGTAATAAAAACTGTAATCAACTTTTTTAATGCATACTGAAATTTTACAGTTTCAAAAAGAGTTTCATCAAATGCTCCAGTGATATCCGCATTCGATGAAGCTCTTTGAAGCTGAAAAATTTCAGTATGCATGAAAAAAGTTGATTACAGTTTTTTATACCGATTGAGACCGGAATGGTCGGGGGGGAAGGTGTTTCACATGCTCTTAAAGAATTAAACAATTTTAACCAAATTTTTTAAATCATTTTTATTTGGTCACAAATCGATTTTAATTGAAGTTTTAATTTCATCTTTTTTTTAAATCAGCCAGAATGTCGGCTGAAGTCTGTGGCAAAGAGGTCTAATCAAGACAAAAAAAAATCAGTCTTATAACATATGACAAGATGGTTCACGTATAGCATAAATCTTTAGACAGGCAGATGGGTAACTGCTTTTTTGTACTACTAAATTTTAGCCTGATTAGTAAAGCCATTCCTGAGATATCGAGATTTGTATTTTGCAAAACTTATACACACACACACACTTCCAACTAGACATTTTTTTAAACCACATTTTTCAATGTTTTAGACCATTTTAAGTATGGTGACACGAAAACAGCAAAAATGTTTTTTCCACAACAACAAAACTTCCTTAAGAAGGCAAAGACAATTTAAAATAAAGTGTTTATAAAAAATCAACCTTACCTCAGTCTCATTAACACAAAAAATGTCACAAGTTTTCAACAATTCAGGATCAGGATTTTCCACAGCCGGAGCTCCGTTCACAATAGATATACCTACACCATAAATACTATAAATACATTGCAATCAATTGAAAACAGGTGAAGAAAATGAAAGTACTGACCATGCCCTTTGTGAATTTTCAAGGCATAAAGTGTGGTCTCTATGTTACTTTCAAACTGAGTTAACAAGACTGTGGCAGCTTTTATTGTATCTGCAGCAGCATCCACATCTGTTGGACTCAGAAGGCCATTTGCTCCCATTACTATCACTATATTATTTTGTCCTGTTGAATGTAACAAATATAACTAAGACTTTATTATAAAAATGTTCAGCTTTTTTTTCTTTAAATAAAAACTGTCCCACTCACCATCATCATCCACAACTATTTGAGCAGTTCCACTACTGATATCTTCTTTAATTGTAACATGAGATACATCAACATTCTCTGATTTCAAGAGTTTCAAGTATTCAGCTCCAAAAATATCAGAACCCAACTAAAAACAAATAAAAAATCATCTTGATAGCTGTTGCATTATTAACTTTGCTTGTTAAATAGTCAAGTTTGCCTACTGATGCAACCAAACATGTTGAAGCGCCAAGTCTAGCTGCAGTGACACACTGATTTGCCCCTTTACCACCAAAACTCCTCTGAAATCTTTTGCCACAAATTGTCTCTCCTGGCAAAGGCAATCTGGCTGCAAAACTGCATTGACATATCGTTATTCAAAAGATTTTTCATGTTTTAGTAAAACATTAAAGTATGTACAATGAAAAAAGGAATTGTGAGATAATATTTATCTTTAGGGCAGCTTATGTTGTCATTTAAAAAAAAAAATTATTGACTCCTGTGATAATTTTTTAAATGATATTTACCTTGTAAAATCAATCATGCACGAACCGACGATCACGACGTTTTTCGACATTCTTAACGAATGATTTGCTGTCTTCGAAGTTAAGTCTTCTTCTATCCCGATGCAACTGAACGCCACGTCTTTTGTTTTTAAATCATACTAGCGCCTCAGAGTATAGCCGCATAAAGATATCAGTATGTTTGCAACACTGATTGTTGCAAAAATCGAATTGTCATAATTCATATCGCTTTTATTAACCAATCGCGTTACAACGTGATAATGAAGCTATCATAAACAAATGTCATAATGTCAATATATTGTCTCGATAGCGAGCGATAACACGTGGGACATGACAGCAATCTCGTAGATACGTCGAAATAGGTTATGACGATGTGTTACATGTGTCGTCTGTTTCTCTTAGATGGCTGTAAGTCTGAAGGAGATAAGTAGCTGAATTTTTCCAAAGAAAAAGGTCTTCGCCACTGTTTATTTTTGCGTAAAAAACGAGAACGGGTGAAATCCCTTCACCCCGGTCGTCCCGGTCTCAGTCGGTATCAAAAACTGTAATCAAGCTTTTTTACGCATATTTGTATTATATTCATGAAGAGTTTCACCGAATGCGGATATAACTGGAGCATTCGATGAAACTCTTTTTGAAGCTGTAAAATTTCAGTATGCGTGAAAAAAGTGATTACAGTTTTTATTACCGACTGCGGTATTTCACATGCTCTTACCTGCACATTTCTAGAACGCAGTCAAACGTTATCGTATGTTATCCAAGGGATCAATGTGGCCGAGAAAAATGCTCTACAGTTTTTGGTGTCGACCAGCGTTAGCATATATTATCTTAAGATGATGTGCTATACCGATTGAGTTGTCGTGCAAAAACGCGTATAACACACATCACGTTACGGCGAAGCGAAACCCACTCAGTCGATAACAAAAACTGTAAACAATAGTATGTATACACCATAGACAATTCGAGCAAGATAAAATCAAAAGCGCAATTTACATCTTCGTCTGGTGACATTTTTCTCTATTCCAAAATAACAATAGCCTGTGAATGACGGTGTCCGGAAAATTGCAGCTATCTCTTTCACACTAATATGAGTGCAAGAGAGATAGTTGCGATTTTCCGAGCTCCACCATTCAGACGCTATTGTTATTTTTTAAAAAAGCAATATGTCACCGGACGGAGAATTTTATTGCGCTTTCGCTGACATATTCCTTTTTGTCAAAAAATATCTACGATGTCTCCATACTTTTGTTATCTTCCGGAACAAGAATTCTCAGAAACTTGATACAGCTTTTGTTACCGACTAACAAAAGCTGTAATTAATCTTTCAGAGGACACCAAACGTTTTTTGTTAAAAGAAAAGTGTTACATCATTAGCCTCTTAATTCTGCATGATGTAAAACTTTCCTTTTTCCCAAAAAATATTCAGTTTCTAAGAATTCTTGTTTCGAAAGATATTCGCTATCTTTCTCGCACTCATGGATGTTTCGCCTCCCGTTAAGGCGAGGTGAAGCCTACTCAGTCGGTAACAAAAACTGTAAACAATCTTTCAGACGACACCGAACGTTTTTTATAAAAGAAAAGTTTTACATCATTGGTCTCTTAATTCTGCATGCTGTAAAACTTTCATTTTTCCCAAAAAATGTCCAGTTTCGGAAAATTCTTGTTACGAAAGATATTCGCTATCCTTCTCGCACTCATGAATATTTCACCTCGCCTTAAGGTGATGTGTTACACTGACCGAGTCGCCGTGAGTGAGAGTGAGAATGCGCCATTGGCGCTCGCGGTAGAGCGAGAGAGAACGACAAAAACGAGTAACACATCACGTTAAGAGCATGTGAAATACCGCAGTCGGTAATAAAAACTGTAATCAACTTTTTTCATGCATACTGAAATTTTACAGCTTCAAAAAGAGTTTCATCGAATGCTCCAGTGATATCCGCATTCGATCAAACTCTTTTTGAAGCTGTAAAATTTCAGTATGCATGAAAAAAGTTGATTACAGTTTTTGATACCGATTGAGACCGGAATGGTGGGGGGAAGGTGTCTCACATGCTCTTAAGATGATGTGCTACATGTCGTCTGTCTCTCTCAGATCGCCATAAGTGCGAGTGAGATAGCTGAATCTTCCCGAAGTGTTATTCTTCGCCACGGTTGATTTTTCGAATAAAAGTCGAGAAGTACTGACTGCAGAGTGCCAAGATGCAGTCAATACTTCTCGTATTTTGCCTGAAATATCAATTGTGACCAAGAACAACGTTTTACATTTTTTGTTACCGACCGAGCACTAACACATCACGCACGTTAAGATGATGTGCTACTGCTCGGTCGGTAACAAAAACTGTAAAGTGTTCTTGATCACAATTGATGTTTCAGGGAAAAGACAAGAAGTACTGACTGCGTCGAGGTACTCTGCACTCAGTATTTCTCGATTTTTATTCGAAAAATCAACCGTGGCGAAGAATAACACTTAGGGATGGTTCACCTATCTCACTGGCACTTATCACGATCTGACAGAGACAGACGATGTATAGTACATCATTTTACGGTGATGAACCTTTCCGAAGTGTTATTCTCCACCACTGTTAACTTTTCGGATAAAAGGCGAGAAGTACTGAGTGTAGACTTCTTAGTCGCAGTCAGTAATTATCGTTTGACCAAAAGATCACTTGCGGCTCGGTCGGTAATAAAAAATTGTAAAACATTTTTCGCGGTCCCGATTCGCCTTTTATCCGAAAACTGAATCGTGACGGAGATATTCGCTTCAAGGAGATTGGCTCCATCTCAAAATGAACAAAAACCGCATTGGTCCGCATAGATCCGCATAGGTCCTGATAGATAGCGGTTTTCGTCATTTGTATCGATTTTTATTAGAACTTTTCAACCTTTCTCAATAGGGACAGCCCCCACGCTAATACAGAGCGCTCTGCGTTCACATTTGTCATAAAATCGAATAGACCTATCGTACAGCAATCGAAATATGTACATGAAAAAAAAACGTTTTGAACGACAGAATTATTCAAATCCACTGATCTGGAGAATTCTAGGAACTTTTCAAGAAACACCAACAATGTCGCGAGCAGCCCTTTATCCCTAGTGTCGCAATATTCAGTCACTACTCCTGTCAATCATGGCGTAAATACGTAAATGCAACATGGCTGATGCGAACGGAATAGCGAGTTTTTCGGCTCGGTAAATATTTCGGCATTCCGTAAACGAAGCAACGCTGTTTCCTGCAATATTGAGTACATCGCGTGAAGTTCGCGTGCCGATACTCGTACAGTTAAATCCGTTATTCGGAGCAACAAGATACAACGTTATTTATGAACTCTGTCAGAGGACGAGGAACGTAACGCTGCTAGCTGCGCTCGTGGAGATGTTGTTTTTATTTGTCATATGGAGATTTATGTGTGGCCGGGTCTGCTGCCGACGACATTTATGAGATGCAATGATATGCGAATGATCGTTCGATAACAAACGCACAACGCTCGATGTAGCGGCTCGGCTTCGATTACCTTGCATTTTGCTATTTCGCGATGAGACTCTGAGGAGAAATACGTGACATTATGGAGATCGAGGTGGAGGCTTGCAAAGGCGAAGGTGGCGGCGACACTAGTCCAGGTTGCTCTGGCTACTCCGGTATGGTGCACAGTAAAAAGGTCATCAAGCACGCTTTGCGTCAGCAGGCCAAGAGACGCAGGAAAAACACTACAATAGCGTCTGGTAACTCTCGTACTTTGCCACGAATAGTAGTTAAGCCTTTGGCTCCACCGCCGCCGAATGATCCTCCGTCACCACCGGTACCTCCTGTACAGCACATCAATGCTGGTAACTATTCTATAGTATTCTTCATTTAAAATTTTTTTTTTATTACCATTTTTCATTGTACATAAATAACTTTCAGTCGAAGAGCCTGCTGCTACAATGAGAGAAGTCCTGGCAAGTTTGCCAGGCTTTAGTTTAAAGTCGGGTCGTAGACGATCTACAAAAAGACTGTCGGCAGCTGCCCAGCTTGAGGCTGGACTGGTAGATCTAGAAACACCGGCGAGCATACTCGCCAGTACGAGTTTACGAGCTTTGCTCAACAGGCACACCTTTCAGGGCCTTCCTCCTCTTTATCAAAGGAAACTCGCTCAGCTTTTACCTGGGGTAGACAGACAGGTATTGTTGGCTTGTTGATTTTAATTCACTCGCTGTTATTCTCGTGAGAATCTATCTTATACTTTTGGAATTTTTAATTACGAATTGATAAGTTCATGATCAATGTATATATAATTTGGAAAGTTTATTTCATTATTTCATCAACTGAATAAATAGTTGATGGGCTTGTTAAGAAAATTGTATATGCAGATAAAGGTAAATTGATGATAATTTTGAGAACAGTAATGCAAACTGCAAGACATTTGTGTCCAGGGAGGGAAGGATAAAAATAAGAAACTGTTAATAGCAAACAAGTTTACAAATCTGGTAAATCTCATTTACTGTAATTAAATGATTTAATAGAGACAGTAAATTTCAATAGCCTTGTAATCCACAACTATGAATACTACCTGTGTTCATCATTGGGTATATCTATTAAAATAATAGACAATACAAATTGTATTTAACATCTAATAGAAAGATAGATGCTAGCTGAATATTATTCAATAACTTTATCACTAGTTTCTTCAAAGTGATATAGAGTGTACTCAAAATAGACTGAATTTTATAGCATTCTAATAGAAAAGTTTATGTACAAATAAAGAATAGCAATATAGATCTCATGATAATCCACAAGTTTATAAAACAATTAATATCCATTTATATTAATTAAATAATATGATAGAGATAGTCTTTTTAGATAGACTAGCAATGCACGAAAATAGTTACAGATAGTGATGGGTGATGTTTAAAAAAACAATCGTCTCGAAGTAATGGATTATCATTGAAGCCAATGTTTTATAATTGATTATCCTCTAAAACGTTGGAAATAATCGAAACAATGGATAATTGAAAAAAGCGCGCGCTATTTGAAATTATGCACAACATCAAGGACTAAACTTTTTTGTATTTATTAACTAATGAACGGGACAACAATCTAAAAAAGGATAAAAGTAGAACATAATGCTCCATTGTTATTTTTCACTTTTTCAAAGCTACCTCCATGAGGAAAAATGTTCATAAATTTTAACTTTTCTCATAAAAGAATTTTTGTAAAAAGTGAAAAATTATGAAGCAAAGTAAAAGGGTTTACTTTGCAACCTTGTCTTGAATACATTTTCAAAACTGAGGTATAGCAGAATTTGAGTTGTCAAGAAATAATACAGAAAATTAAAAATCCTATAAACACCAAACTCTTGTATATGTCGTCACTAAATTATTAATTTAGAATCAATGATTATTATTTAGTTCATGTAGAAAATTTGGGCTCGCTATCTCAGTTTTTGCGGAAATAAATACAATAACTTCAATTTAAAGAAATAAATATTAATTCCATAAAATAGAAATGCTTTATCGATTTTAGTCACAATGTTAAATAACATTGAGTGCGGCCGCACCTATGATGAAGTATTTAGCAAAAACAGCCGAAATTACAAGAAAGTTAGAATCGCTCGAACTTTCGTAAAAATGAAAAATGTCAAGATTTTTATTCCTGAATAAATTTTGTAAAAAATGGCAACAATTAAAGAGGGGCTGTAGCTTTACTTATGTGGCAAATTTGAATGAAAATAAATGACTCAAGGTTGAAGTAAAAACTCTGATATCTGGAATTTTCGAATCTAAATGCCAGTGGCGCTTATTATCATATATACCGGAGGATTTGGTTATAAAACATCAATTAGTTTTGCTAATCGTTTTCGCGTAAATGCAGCGAAGTTTTAAACACAGACGTAAAATAATCGATGCTGCGCCGAAAAACATTGATTATCAGAACATCGAGAAACATGGCCCATCACTAATTCATGTATATTACACATATATGCCAAAATACTAAATAATATTCATTATAATTATTGGATTCAAATTATAGATGCTAGCTACATTGACTTAAGATCGAAATATCAAATTGATCGAGAAAATTACGATTAGCATGATAGAAATGAATTCACAATTTGTAGTAAGCAAATAGTAATGTTTATGTACAGATCAAGCTGGATTTTTATAATAGTCACTGACCAACAATGTATTTCGAACTTTTAAAAATGTGTGTTGCTGAAGAAACGAATAGTAGTGAAAGACTGATAATAGCCAGCAAGTTTGTAGAACAAATAAAGTTTACATTAATTTACTAATTTCATAGAGCTAATTGATTTCAGCGGACATATTAGCCATACATGCATATTGAGGATATCATTTGATATTTAAATTAAAAATTGTTCCAAAATCACGACGAAACTGTACAGATAAACGTAGCGTTGTAACAGCGAGTTAAAAACCCTCCGACATATTAAAGTTCTTAATCCGAAATATAAATCTCCCGTATGAATTATCAGGATGCCGCTACTTCCGGGCTGAACAATGAATTCTTTGCGCGTGCCTGTCTGGAGTGGCGCAAACGTCTCGCGGAGGGTGAATTCACGCCTGAAAATCAGCAGAGACTGAAGATGGAAGCTGAGAAGGATAAGAACAAGCTCGATCCCTGGAAATTAAAGCACTTCGAGCCAATATGGGGCGACAAGCGAGAACCCAAAGTTCGTTTGGGTTTGCACTGTATTCCGGAAGTGAGAACCGGCGGAGCGGTAACTCGATCGAGTTTGCGACTTCGGCTTGAGGCGAGTGCGGAGCAAATGCCATCAGAAGTTTACTGCCGTTCGAGTCCTGTTATACCCGAGAAGACAACAACGGAGATCGACAATGTGGATACTAATCAAGTAGCCCCAAAGAATGTGGAAAACGGACCGGAAGAGGCGAGAGCGGACTCGTTACCAGAGTACGACGAAGTTCCTCCCGCAGCTTCGCCGGAGGTCGAGCATCGTTTGGAGCCGAGCGAGACCGTCACAGAAGAACCTGCAATAGGCAACGGCACCTCCTTCGATTACTCCATCGAAGAGCAACCGCTCGAAGAAACCCCACAAACCCCAATAAGCATAGAACCCGAAATTTTGATAGAAATTAAAGAGCCCCAATTGTCACAAGACGAATCAATGCAGATAGAACAAGAAGAAGCTCCAGCGGATTCTCCAATGGCTCATCCGAGTCCTGAGGAAATAATGGAAATTCCGGAAACTTCGATCGAGGAAGAATCCAACGATCTTATTGAGCCACAAATATCGGCAGTAACGGATATGCAGATCGAATGCTCTGCGGAAATAAGTGCGGACCCAATCGCCGAGATATCCGTGACGCTTTCGCACGTAGATGAGGCCGAAGTTCTTCAGGTCGTAGCCGACGAAAATCATCATCATCATCATAATCAACACCATCATCATCACCTTCTCGAAACCGAAGAATCGAGAGTTTTCGAGATTTCAGATTGCGAAAACGCGGCAGCCGTTGAGAGCATATCCGTTGTTCACGAACAGCAGCCAGAGTCTCCCGAACAATTGTCGGAGGAACATGCCGCGATAACGAGCCAAATTGTCGAGCACAGCGAAAGTATTGACGCGAGTACGACAGACCCCGAGCCACAGATTATTCCGGAGTGCATGGAAATCGACAGCGAAACGTTGCAGCGTATTCACGAGCTCGAGGTACTGAAGTCATCGTTCACCTTAGCTAAATACGATAAACATTCAAATTATCGAATTCAATCAACAAGGTTCATTTGCCTTTGTTGCAGGTGCGCGGTGAGATGCGGGAAGCCTACGAAGAGATTTCCGGCTGCCCGGAGATCATTTATCCGATTTTAGGAGCTATGGAGATGGGCACGAGCGTCACGGAGGAAACTGAAACGCAGCAGCAAGTCGTGACGGAAGCGGTGAGCGAAGACGTTGTCGCGACGGTAGCGGTTGTCGAGCAACCCGACGTTATGAACGTCGTTAACGTCGACGACGAGCTACGAGACGCAAATAATTACGTGTGCTCCGAGATGTTGGAATGCAGTTGGCCCGTAGATGCTACAGTCAACAGCGGCGTTAATAACACTAGTTCTAACATTAATAACAGTCCGGTAAGTGTTTTCTGATGTTAAATAATGCATGAGAAACTCTATTTCTCTCTGTATTTTTATTTCACACTTTGAAAACCTTTTCTACGCCCGACTTTTCGACCGAAGTGCGTCGGTATTTTTTTGTTTGAAATTTTTATCACACGAATATTAACGACTCGGGATTTGGGCAAAGGTCCAGGAGGATTTACAGGTGCCTTGGCCGCTGGTTGCCGCCGCTCTCGACGGCTCTGTTGCGGCTAATATCACTGTCACCACTCAGGAGGAATGCAGCGACACATCGACGACAACCGACGTCTCGATGTCCTCCGGCAGCCAACAACAGTTCATTAATCCCGAAAGCAACGCTGAATCTATAAATTGCATTCAATTGCCCGTCGTACAGGCTTGCTCGCCTTTTCAACCTGCCGAGACTCTGACAATCAACGCCACAACTACGCCCGTAGCTGTTTCAAGCTGTCTCATGAAAACTGTGCAATCTCCCAGTCCGCCTATTATCGCTTTTCCCTCGTTGCAATCTATACGTTTCGTTCAAACGAGGTTTCATCCTGGTCAACAAAATGTACCACAAACAATCGCAGCGACAAACGCGATACCCGCGTCATTACAGAATCAGCACAATCCTCAGACTCACCAAGTCAGCATCGTAAGACCGGCGGAGGATATCGTTCAGCTTGCTGCCGCTGCTGCTGCTGCTGCTGCTAATCAGCAACAAAGCAACAGTGTCGTTGTTCGTACCACTGTTAACAATAATATTAGTGTGAGAAACGCTGTGCAGGCAAACGTCGTACAGGCGACTGTCGGTTTGCCAACGCAGGTTCATCAACAGAGTGCAATAGTTGTTCAGCATCAGACGCCGATAGTAACGGCTCAGTCGCGGCAAATTGTCGCTAATATGCAAACTCAGCAGTATTCGGCCTCTACCGTGCCCGCGAGAACCCCGCGTGGCAACGGACAGGGAAGTTATAGAAGCTCGAGGAGCAGCAATAAAGAACAAGGCGGCGGGAGATCGAGAAGCTCGACTAAAGAACCTCCCGGTGCCGTTAATCTGGAACGTAGTTATCAAATTTGCCAAGCGGTAAGTCTGATAGGTGGTAGAAGCTACGGATGATTTTTCAATTCATTTTATGTGACCTTGATGAATTGGCGATTTTTATTTGTAGGTCATTCAAAGCTCGCCGAATCGTGATCAGCTGAAGGCTCACCTTAAACCACCTCCAAGCTTGCTCGCAAGAGGCGACGGCGCATTCACTACCAGCAAATCCGGCGGACGCACGATTACGACTGTTAAGACGCAGAAAAATCAGCAATCGTCTCAACACGGAAAACAAACGCAGAACAAAGCTCAAGCGGTCATGTTGAGGCAGGTCTTCGCTACTGCTCGACAAGCTCCACCTGTTGAGGTTTGTTTTTGTTTATGAATGTTACGGTTTGGATGAACAACGATTTTGGGATTGTTGGTTCGATTATTGATTGAAATCAATATGCTAATTTATCGCGCGTGAGATATTTTTATTAATAAATCACCGAATTTAACACAAAAAATTACAAGTTTTAGGGGAGGCGAAAGGTCTGTCGATTACGTTTATGTTCATATTACAATCCTGTCAAATTTGAAGCATACACGCAGTATAATAATGATGAATAATGTATACTACGAAATAGCCTAGTTTTACCGATCTATGTCGGTAAGCAAATCCACTCCAGCATTTCCTTAAGATGATGTGGAAACTTTATGAGTGCGAGAGAGATAGAACTAATCTTGCAATCCCAAATTTCTCCGCCATCGTTGATCTTTTGGATAAAAGACGAGAAAGTCGTCCTGTAAAATTGTTAGGGGGACTTTCTCATCTTTTATCCATAAGATCAACTGTGGCGGAGAAAATCGGATTACAGTTTTGGGTACCGACCGAGTAGTTCCACATCACCTTAAGAACATGTGAAATACCGCAGTCGATAATAAAAATTGTAATTAATTTTTTTCACGCATATTGACATTTTGCAGTTTCAAAAAGAGTTTCGTCGAATGCTCCACTGATATCCGCATTCGATGAAACTCTTCGTGACGCTATAAATACAAATACGCATAAAAAAGGTGATTACAGTTTTTGATACCGATTGAGCTGGGATGATCGAGGAAAGGGATTTCACATGCACTTAACTCTTTGAGCCATACATTTTTCGTTTTCAAAATTAAAGAAACTCATTAATTATTGTTAGAAATTATTTTAAAACATTTAAATCTGAGCGAAAACAGGTGGGTCACTCAGTGACCCATTGTGACGCAAAGGGTTAAGGAGAGGCAAAACCTCCGTAACTACGAGAAAGATAGCGAATATCTTTCGGAACAAGAATTCTCAGAAACTTGATCTTTCTTGGAAATAATCAAAGCTTTACATCATGCAGAATTAAGAGAGCAATGATATAAAACTTTTCGTTTATCAAGCAACGTTCAGCGTTCTCTGAAAGATTGGTTACAGTTTTTGTTACCGACTGAGTAGATTTCGCCTTGCCTTAAGGGAGGGAGTCAGGTAAAAAAAATTGATTTTGAAAATTTAATATCCAAATCCTATTGCATATAAAAATGCCCACCACACTATATTGTTGGTACTCGATGAAAGAATTTTTTACCGTCGTCTAACTTGCATATGCTTTTCAATATTATCTTAACGTGATGTGTTAGTGCTCGGTTGATAACAAAAACTGTAAAGCGTTGTTCTTGGTCACAATTGATGTTTCAGGCAAAAGACGAGAAGAACTGACTGCAGACTGCCAAGATGCAGTCAGTTCTATACCACTTTGTGGTATAGAACTGACCAAAGTGTTTTTCATAACACTTTGGGAAGATTCAGCTATCTCACTCGCACTTATAGCGATCTGAGAGAGACAGACGATATGTAACACATCACCTTAAGCGAAGTTCTTAGGTTTTCCATTCTGTGCATGATTCAGATCAAACTATTAGGCAGATTGGAATGGTTGACATCCCATTTACTTCTTCATGAAAAGATACACTGGCTAAATGGAGCAAACTATTTTTTTTCATTCTGAAAGCAAAGTTAATCACTGATTTAGAAAATAGCATAAAATTTATTTACTAATAATTATGTCACTTAAAAAAATATTACCTTTTATTAACATTTGCTCCATTTAGCCTCTGTATCTTTTCATGAAGAAGAAAATGAGACGTCAACCATTCCAATCTGTCTAGTAGTTTGATCTGAATCATGCGCAGAATGAAAAAAAACCTAAGAACTTTGCTTAAGATAATATTGAAAATCATATGCAAGTCAGACGACAGTAAAAAATCCTTTCATTGAGTACCAACAATATAGTGCATTGGGCATTTTTATATGCAATAGGATTTGGATGATATTGAATTTCCAAAATCAATTTTTTTTACCTGACTCCCACCCCTTAAGATGATGTGCTACAGCTCGGTCGGTAACAAAAACTGTAAAGCGTTGTTCTTGGTTACAATTGATGTTTCAGGCAAAAAACAAGAAGTACTGACTGCGTCTTAGCAGCCTGCAGTCAGTACTTCTCGACTTTTATTCGAAAAATCAACGGTGGTGAAGAATAACACTTCGGGAAGATTCAGCTATCTCACTCGCACTTTTGCCGATCTGACAAAGACAGACGATATGTAACACATCACCTTAAGGGGAGGTGAAACCTACTCAGTCGGTAACAAAAACTGTAAACAATAGTATGGAGAAACCGTAGACATTTCGAGAAAAAGAAATATGTCATCGGAAGAGCAATTTAATTGTTCGTCCGGTGACATATTCCTTTTTACGAAAATAACAATAGTCTCCGAATGGCGGTGTCCGAAAAAATGCAGCTATCTTTCTCAGACTCATATGTCACGTGGTACATGTTTCACTCCCCTTAAGGTGAAGTGCAACAAGTATAATCAACTCGGCTGGTAGCAAAAACTATTTCCCAGTTTTCTCAGATATGATCGATTATCCGAACAAACGCAGCGCACGGTAAACTCAGCCGAACGATTTTGCCGTTGGCTGTGCTTTGTTATTGCCCGAAGCGCTGAGAAAACTGAGAAACAGTGTACTTTACCAATTACTTTTTTTTCTTCTTATTACACTTCACATTACGGTGATATACTATACCGACTGAGTCACCTCGAAAGCGAGTGAGAAAGCACTATTGGCGGTTCCGGTGGAGCGATAGAGAACGACAAAATGTGTAGTATATCACGTTGCGGGGATGCTGGAGCAGATTTTTTTTACTGTCTGTGGTCGGTAAAAGTAAACGACTTCGTACTTTACACTGCACGCCATTAAAATACTAGGCATATGCTTCAAATTGCATAGAATTATAATATCAACGGAAACGCGCGGACCAAAACCTGAATTTCCTTTGAAAACTTACGATATATTTTGAAATTTCAATCAAATCGGAACACTCCTTCACAAGATACCACCCCCTGGGCTTCAAAAATGGATTTTTTTTCACGTATCTTAAAGTACATCGAAGCTAAGGCAGCATGCGGATATGTTGAGCCGTTAAATTGAGATGATTTTTAAGATCAATGGCAATGCCCTAGCTTCGTTGAATGTCTAGATATTAAAAGAAAATCAATTTTTGGACTCCAGGGAGTGGTATCTCCTGAAGGGATGTTCCGATTTGATCGAAACTAGTCTCATTCGAAAGCCTTTAAACAGCCGTTAATTTGTATGCACGTTTTAATTCGGCACTCCTTATATTTAAATTTTTTTCAGCTGTGGATGTTCGAGATTAGTTGGAAACTAGAACATCCACATGTTTCCGGTATCAGTGATGAAGCGGCAATTTTTTTTTCCACTTAAATAGCCTTCATTTCTGGTATAGGTTTTAAGTGAAATATGTCACGTGCATGTCCTAGCTTTTTCAACATTTTTCTTGTGAACGTTGAACGAATCTTTTCATCACGATACTGGGAAACTGCGCTTTTATTGACAGAAGACTTATAACAATTTCTTTTTATGGGGGAGTTTTAATGCAATAATTTTATAAAATGCGGCACATTTTCGATCCGTATTTTTCAGCCCTCCGATATACAAATAGCATTCAAAAATTATTTTCTTGGTTGTGGAAAAACCATTTTCGTAGTTCGTGGTAATTGACATTGTTGTCTTCCGACTCCGTTTCAGGTGACTGAAAACAATGCAGTAGCGCAGCTGAGTTCCAACGGAACTGGAGGATTCGGGCAATACATTCTTGTGCAGCGAACGGGAGTGAGTGACGGAGCTCCTCGAGCATCATCTGCGCCACCTCTGCCGCCGCAGATCGCAGGTATCGGCGTTCATTTGGTGCGCGGGAGGCCGGCGAGTGCAGGAGAAGGCTCCCATCAAGCGGTGACCTTAAAAGCCCGGGGGACATCAGATGGTAGAGGTGGAGGTGGTGCGGAGCCTGGGGCGCCTGGCGTCATAATGGGTGGTGATCCGCCTCCGCCTTGCGAATGCAACATGCGCGGGGCGATGGTCATATGTCGTCAATGCGGCGCGTTTTGTCACGACGATTGCATCGGACCGCAGCGAATCTGTGCCACTTGTCTCATACGTTGACCCTCATCGCCGGTTTCCCGCATTTAGTGCATGGAAAGACTAAATAATGTAACGAATGGACACGGACGAGGGCGGCAAAAGAGCGTCGAGAATCCAAGCGACGCGCCGTGCCAGAGCTTCAGCGCTCTGGCGATGATCTCCGAACGAGCACGCTCGGCGACGAGCGATCCAATTTAAGAGATCCAAGTGACTGATAATAAACTTTTTCGTACGCTTCGCGTGCTCCGTCATTGACTGGTAGGAAACGGCGTAGGATTTACGCTGTATACAAGAGTAGATAACTGTTCGCGTTGTAGCGAGTTCAGATAAATATCCTGGGGGTTATTACAAACATGAAAAACACAAATGTTTAAGACGATGTGCTACATGATGTCTGACCCGCGCAGATGGTTACAAGTGTAAGAGAAATAGCTGAATCTTTCTATCGAAAATTCGGCGCAGTTCATCTCTCGGCCATAAAATGAGAAGCGGGAACTGCGGAAACGTCAGACACAGCATGATGTTCTTGTCGATCGAGAGATAGACGTAGTGATGGGCGATTATTTTACTTCAATGTTTCGAAAACTCCGATGCATCGAAACGGAAACGATTATTAGCTAAAATGATCGATGTTTTTTAAATCGATCCTATGCTTTGAAATCAACCGCCACCGCCGGCATTCGGAAATTTCGGATTTCGGTGTATTTATTTCTACCTTTAGTAATTCAGATTTGTTCAAATTTGACACAAGTGAAACAAACCCTATGATTGCTGTAATTTTTTACAAAATATGTACAGAAATGTCGATTTTATGACTTTCAATTTTTTGAGAAAAGCACGTGATCACTCAAACTTTTGTTAAATTTCGACAATTTTGCTCGACAATAGTTTTTCATAAGTGCACTCAGAACTGTTTGGTATTGAATTTCGCTAAAATAGGTACAGCGATTTAGATTTTATGGAGTTTTGACCTTATTTTTTATTGACGTTATTGCATTAGTTTTTGCAAAAGCTGAGATAGCGAGCGAACATTTTTTACATAAACTAAATAATATTTAGTGATATCGAATTCATAATTTAGTGAAGTTCGGTAGAAGGATTCGATTTTTAACGGAAGCAAAATTTTCATTATTATTTCTTGACGATTAAAATTTCGCCATTTCTAAAAAGTGAAACATATGAGGGAAGCTTCTAGTACAAGTTATTACTTTTATCGTTTTTTTCAAAGATTGTTTTCCCCTACTTTAGGTAAAAACAGTAGTCCTTTATGTTATACATAATTTGAAATTGCCCGCTTTGTTTTCAATTGCCCGATACATCGATTATTTTCGATGTTTTGGAGGTTAAATTGATTATAAAACATCGGTTTTAATTATAATCGATTATTTCAATGTTGATGTTTTTTTTTTGTAAAACATCGCCCATCACTAACATCACTACGAGATATGACATCTCAGGGTGATGTGATATCACTAGGTCGGTCACAAAAATTGTAATTAAAATTTCTCTGTTGGATAAGAACCGAACATGGTGTCCTTTGTCCAACAGTACTCATTTTGCACATTCGCGAATTTCATTGGACTGATAATTTGTGATGGTAGAATTTGGGATAGGACGATTAATTCTATCTCTCTCGCACCAATTGATATTTCATGTCGTCTTAAAAACAAAAAAGAAAACCTCGAGGACCATTTTCAAGCACAAATCCTTGCCCGTAAATATTTTCCTCTCGCATGTCACCCCTAAGTTATTTCTCCTAATCATCGATTTTTATCATACATTCAACTGTTTCCGCATCTACATAATCCTCATGCATGTATAGCCCTTCCATACCTCCAATTTCCTCCCTTCTCATTCCCGGTTACAGCGGGTCGTACACGATCCGCGTATGACGAACGTAGCTGTTAAATTATTTCTATAAAAACAATTGTATAAAGTACGAGCTCAGTTATTTTTAATTATCGTAATACCAATGTTTTGTCCATGTGAGAAAAAGAGACGTGATTGATAACTCGCAACGCATGTCTATTAGCGATAAGAACGATAGATCCACTTTCCCTTCCCTTCCCTTTTTCTCTACCCGAGTTAGTGGGATGATTATCAGGTGCCCGAATCACCAACTGAGAAAAAGTTTCGCGACATCGCAGCTTAATATGTTTTATGCCACTCCCTGCGAGAAATGCGTACTTCTCACACGCTTCGCGTGCGAGAAATCGCACTTCTCGCACTAGTGGCATAAAGTTGTATACGAAACTCGTGGGCGAAATTTTTTCTGAACTCATGTGATTGCAACACTCGCCTTCGGCTCGTGTAGCAAACTCACACTTGTCAGAAAAACTTTTATCGCACTCATATCGTAATATACTATTATTTCACTCGTTGCGAGAAATGCGGTTTCACGCACGCTACGCGTGCATAAATCACCCTTTTCCCACATTGTAAAATAAAATTTCGTACGATACTCGCGCGATTAACGTTTTAATAACTCGCATGATTGCCGCACTCACCTTCGGCTCATGCTGCAAACTCACACTCGTCAGAGAAAAGTTTTACCGCACTAGTATCGTAAAGTACTATCTTATTTAGACAGCTGCAAAGTGTCAATGCTTACAGTTAGCTAACTGATAATGAAAACAAGGTATTTCGCGCTAATGATATGTTTTGTTGTATTAGAAATGTAATTTTATCGGAAACTACTCCGAGAATTTGTAATTCCCGGTTTTAGTGTGCAACGCTTTTAATGAATATCCGCTAACGGATTTTCTATAAACCGTATCATCGTCTTATCGCCGGCGTTGGGCCCTTATTTAGAACCAATCAGTGGGTTCAATCGTAGAGTTGAGTAGGGTCAATCAGAGAAATTCTGCTCACTAATTGGTTCACGAAATTCGGAAGGGTCAATCAGACTCATATGAGGGCCCAAGAACATTTTACGTTATATGGAAAATTCGCTTGCGGATATCCACTAAGAGCGCGGCACAATAAAGCACGAAATCAAATAATACAGAATTAATGGAATGTAAATTTTCGTGGAATGATATTTATATCACTCCGTGCGTAAAACGCGGTTTTACGCACGCTTCGCGTGCATCAAATCCCATTTACACACCTCGTGAAATAAAATTTTGTACGATACTCGTGCGAAAAACGTTTTCTTAACTCGTGTGATTGCAAAACTCGCCTTCGGCTCGTGTTGCAAACTCACACTCGCCAGAAAAAGTTTTTTCGCACTAGTATCGTAATGTACTATTATACTACAACAAAAGATCGTCAGTGAGTTTCCTGTATTTTCATTATGGGTTACGATCTGCGAGCATTACTACTCTAACTGTGTTTACATAAAAACCACGTTAAGAACGATATACAGCTGTAGTATCGCGAAATCTGCTTCGATTTCTGATCGAATTCATGTTCTCAGTCGGGGATTTGGGCACATGATAGTCACCTGAGTTAGTCAAGCGCATTGTGAACATCACTATTGCGAAACTTGAATCCACTACACCAATCAATTTCCCGAGCCTGAGCGGCCTTTCTCTATTTCCCTGTTTTTCGCATGCTTGGCGCGCCAAAGCTCAACATCAGGCCAAGCAAGAGAATACATGAATTCTCGTATCTGCCGGCCACATGCCCGAAGCGAAGCGGGCCAACATGTAAATATATCCCCTTCGCTTCGTGGCTCATTACTGATTATGAAAAAAATGATACTATTACGAGCTGCATTGTTCACGAGAGAGAGGAGAGAGAGAGTAAAGAAACGCGTAATGAAATACAAAAAAAAATAAGAAAACTCGACTCCTGACAATTACACATGACAAATAGTACAACCGCGTATACAATTATAAACTGTATACCTACGATTAGAAATGAACAAATTAAAAATACTTAAATAAACATAATGCAAGGATTACTTCATTCATCACACTTTTTACGGGCGACATCATTTTTTTTTACAGTTCTGGAATTTCGTAAATTTATTATAAGGTACGGATGACGGCGAATTATCATTACAGATTTTTTATTTTATTTTTTTTAGTCTTGGATGCAAAATTGTAAATGTTTATTCACTTTTGATTATACTCTATTTGTTTATTTATTTCGTAAATCATTAGATATTAATTATTTTTTTAGACTATCCTTCCATATTTGTATGAAAATGTATAAATATTTTACGGAAAACAAAAAAAGGGTTTTTTTCCACGAAAATTAATGAATAATGTCACGAAAATCAGAGTAACGGGCCATTGATTTTCCCATTACCCATCATCCATATTTTTTGTCAGAATTCATACGAATACACATCCATTGCAAATAAAAAGCTTTTGTGACAAGAAAAATATCTGAAAGAGATCGACGTCATTGACTCCAGGAAGACCGTTGATAATGAATAATAATAATGCAGAAAAGTTATTGATTTTTAATTGTTTTAATAAACATTTAAAAAACTTAATTTTCTTAAAAATTGAATACGCTGATTTTTTCGAATTCGAGCGACTGTTTAATGATCTATAAAAAGAATTTCAAACATCCGTCTCCGAACCTCCTTTTTAAGTGGTTTTTTTAAATGAAACTTTGCCTAATTATCTTAATTAAATCATGTACGAAAAAGATATCCAAAATAATTCATTTTTCATTTACCTGTCACAATAAAAACTGGAAACACGTAAACCATTTCGTTAAAAAAATCGATATTCGGAAGAATTAGCAAATTCATTTCATAGGAGGAATAAAAAATGTCTTAAACATGATTAAATGATTTGTCGTAATGTTTTGATAACTTTGATATCGATATTCAAAGTCAACGTTTTTAGTATCTTCAATATTCTATTTTTTAAATTTCAAATCTTTCATCACAGTGTACCCAAATTCTAATTTAGTCAAACTTTTGTCCGGGAGTATATGTGCAATACATCTTTAAACTCTTAACAATAAAATATTGAGAACTTTTTTCACCAGGTAGGAAAATCTGAAAAAAAAAAAAAGAAATAAATGTTTCATAACATTTTATCTATTAAATAAATAAAAAATTTGCGTAAGTTTGATGGGAATGGAGTGGTTACAACGAGGGATGGGAACCATCGAGGAAAAATTACAATTCGTATGGTTTTCCACTCGAAAAAAGTATTTGAATAGTTTTTCGAATGAACAACTATTCGACTTGTAATTGTAATTCGATAGTGCCCATTGCTGGTTAGTTCTGTAAATGACACAGATGACTCGTGGCGATGAAATGAAGAACATCGTATATTTCATCTAGATAGTATTTATTCTCCAATTCCTCGATAAATCTAAGGAATCATCCATGCTCGTTTCCTCCCCCCGTGCTCTAGATATTGTCGAGGCAGGTGAGTGATTTTTTAACGGAAATTCGTTGTTACAACGTAGAGATTTGAGATATATATATATATATGTATAAACGTGTCTTTGAGGAAGTATCTGTTCCGCCGAAGGATTGCGAATATCAGTTTGTAACAACACATTAATACCGTTATCGACTCTCGTTTTCGTAATTAAATCTTACAGAAAAAAACATATCCGTTTCTATAATGCTTCCAGTAATAACAAGTAGTGAAAATTCATGTTTTCCTACGATTATTCGATAATGGTAGACTAATTGTGACCGGTAAACGGTGGCGCGAAATAATGTATAACTCAAATCCTGAGGGAATGTACATTACGCTATTATTTATTTTACATGATTGACTTTTCTCTCTAAGTAACATTTAAAAGTAGCATTCGATCGAACGTGATTTTACGCGATGATTTACTTGTCTGGATGATGTCTTTTAAAATTTCAACCAGAGATACACTATGAACTTGAAGATCGATTAACCAAAAAACGCTTCATCTCATTACCGAACTATAAATTATTATTTCACATAACGAATTGCCTAAAAAATTCAGAAAATTGGCAAAGTATGGATAGTCGGGTGAAGCCCACATAATTAAATTAATATCTGCTGTCTGCATTCGATAAACTTGCGTGACTTCAATAAAATCATACTGCAAATAAGGACATTCGTCTGTAAATACAAAATTCATACAAATGTATGGCACCTTTCAAGGTTCCGTAGTCCATATAAAAATACATAAAGAGTGTCAACGGAAGAAATAATAAATTAACAAATAACAAATATACATATATGCGTTTACCGGCCCCTTTGGTATCGATAATAGCTTAAATAGTAAAAACAAAAAAAGAAAAACGCACTAGAAAAAGACTCGAATAAACCGGTGGTCCCCTCAGTCCACAATGTATCTCTAATTCGATCACTCTCACATAAATTCGATGAGCTATCTCCTAAATACGTTTGCTACGGCAAGAATTATTACGTTGGGCTCAGACAGCAAGAACACCTTTTACACTTAATATACAGTTTAAATTATCCATCAACGGAATGATTTTCTCCTCGCCGTTAAGACCCTACGCTAAATAATACGTTTTATATCTCCTGCGGTTTTAGTACCCTTGCTATTCTATTACTTCTTTTGTTCAGTCAACAGCGATATATTCAAGACGTCGGGGCCTGCCCTGTATCTTTGCAGAGAATCGTAAGTTCGATCTCGTCGAGTAAATCTCTCAGCCTCGTTAAAAACAAAAATCGAACGATTATATCAGTGGCGAAAAAAAATGCAATCCTATAGAGCCGAATTTGTTTTTAGGACACTCGATATTTTTTCGTCGCGAATAATCCTCGATTTCCTACAAGACGTAAGTTCATTCCACTCGATCGAACAAGTCGGAAAGAGATTTATCGTATTTTCTATAAAATCCCACCCGCGAATTACGATTTTTTTTTGTTACGTGCTCTCAAGTTTTCATCTAACAACGTTTAATAATGAGGCCCGAAGCGCCGGTACCGATCAGCGTTCGTAATATTGTTCGTTCGCAGGCAACTCCCTCCCTCTTTCTCTCTGTCTTTCTCGAGCCCATTATTTATTACCAATAGATCATTTTTTTTAATACCCGTGAATGTTCGTAAAAGGCTATATATAGTATAATACGATCCGAGGAGACTGAGCCAAACAATAATATAGGAGAGAACTACGCTATCGGCTCGTCGTCCGATTAATATCATCTTTCTCTTATTCTCTTCGGTTACACACTACCAACAGTAATCCTCGTTTCGTCGTTAGGCCATCTTCTTCACAATCGCACTACATTTCACTCGAGAGCTTAGTAATAGCAAAATAGAACTCTAGAAACAAGGAAAACGGGTTTGCACCACTTCGTACGATAAAGTCGCGGGACATTTCGTCTCCGTTCTTCCTAAACACTTCGCTCAAAAATATCTTCATCGCGAACTTCCCGAAATTTCGTAAATTCCTTCCTACTTGGGCCCCATTAATATCTACAGTATCGCCGACCACCAATCGCCACACCACCAGACACCATACTCTGCTACATCTAATTGTCGATTCTACCTATCTTACAGTATTATTTATATTATGTATATATTTATGTACCTGTATAGTAATTATCGTGTGTGTTTATATATATATATAGTTATATTTTATCTTATAACGACTTAAACGTAGGCGGGTGAGAGGTTGAGAGTGAGTCGTGAAATAACATTGTTGCGTATCGTTGCGCGTGTCGTTCGCGAACTCTTGATTATCTGTATCACCATAATACGACAATCGTGACAGACCACCATTGCGACGCCCCGCAATCGTTCTGCTACCAGACGCTGATCCGTGCTGAGACCACCGAGTGCACCGAACGCACTGTTGGTCAACAGTCTACTCGGACTGCCGCCAATTTTTTGATATCTGTTACAGGAGAAAACATCACATCAAATTTCTGGTGGTTTTTGCTTAGTGAGCAAATATGCATAATTTCACTTTATCATGGAGGAAGTTTTGTTGTTATTGAAATTTTTTTTTTCGTGATTTTCATTTTAGTTTACTCAGAACTTGCATATTGCTTTCTCATTATTTTTCGCTTTTTACGGAGCTATCGGGAAGTATGTACATCGATTTTGGCTTCCTCATACAGGAAGCTTTCAAAAAGTTAAAACTTATGCAGAAACAATGAGCAAGGCCCTACTTTGTATACTTGTTTTAAATGAACTGAAAATCTATAGATTACTGAAAAATAAATCGTTGAAAAATAATAAAAAACATTTCAAATATCTGTGAAATCCGAACTTTTCTACCAATCTTATATTGTTTACATGAAAAATTTGGGCTCGCTATCACAAGCTTTGCAAAAACGTGAGTTTTTCGAACAATTCAAAACGCCATCAAATCTAAAACGCTTCGTCAATTTAAGCCAAGTTCAATACCAAATAACATTGAGCGCACCTGTATGTACTTATGAAGAACAATTTAGCAAAACAGCCGAAATTTTACGAAAGATGGAGCGACCACGGTTCTTTTTAAAAAATTGGAAAGAAAACATCATATCTAAATTTCTGTATACTGTTTGTAATAAATTATATCAATTAAATAGGGGCTGTGATTTCACTTGCGTGCTAAATTTCAACTCAAACAGTTAAACGAATCTTCTGTTCTAGGTGATTGAATCAGACGCAACGCACACGCGGACACACAAACATGTTCCGCTACCGTGTAGAAATTTCGAATGAATTTAGGGAAAATCTGTGAAGCGGTTCGGGTTTTGTAAATTTTTTTAATTGACATTGTTGCATTAAGTTTCGCAAAATTGATCTAACGAACATAAACTTTCTACATAAATGAACCAATGTTCGGTGATGCTAGATATATAATTTAGTAAAGATTGGTAGACGTGTTCGGATTTACAGGAATTGGAATGTTTCCTTATTACTTTTTGATGACCGAAATTTCGTTTAACTTCAGTTTGTTAAATTAATTTAAAACAAGGATGCCAAGTAGAACGTCGTCAATTACTTCTTCCATATTTTGCACTTTTTATAAAGCTTCTTCTATGAGGAGGCGAAACCGGTAAATATACTTCCTGATAGAGGTATAGCTAATAGAGAGAAATAATGTTTATAAAGATCTAATAGAAAATTTCGTCCTCTACTGTTAACCTATAATATTAGCCACTTTTCTGGCCCGAAATAGTGGAAAATAACACTTTTACAATTTTTACGTGCAAACGCGAGTTTTTTCGTCGCATTACAAGGTAGAATGCATTCCGAACGAAATTCCGATATTTGAAAAAAATTTCACCATTTTGTACGAAAAATTAGAGGTAAAATCTAATTTACAGTAATGTAAGGCATGCCACGGCGCAATCCAGATAATTTGTGATAAATTTATTAACTAATCACGTAATTAACGTAACTACGCCACCCCTTAATCTTCATTATCGTAAATACCTTATTGTAGTATTCGATAGCGAATTATTTTTGTTTATACTCAAGAACGAAATAGGAAATTTGAATTTACGCGTTTCCGATGACAAGAGAAACTGAGGCCCAATTCAAATTTCACCAATGCGAATCTTTACAAACATTGACTGTAGCAGTTTAAGGAGGTCGTCTCGTGGCTCGAGGTATTAGATTGAGTTACAAATTAAAAATATGTAACAGATTAAGAGCTGAACTTTACGATGGCTAAATGCTAGGTCTGTTTACCGAGTTTTTTGCAAGCAATTCAATATTAAAATCCAAGAATTTAACACAGGCTCTTTTGGGTCGGGCGCTTATTCAGAGGTTTTTTAAAAGACATTTAGCGACTAGATAGCTTCAATAATGAAGTTTCCACTTGTGCAATATGCTTTCAAGTTTCCAACGAGATCATAAAAAAGCACTTTAACCAAATTTTTCGCACAGAATTATTCAGTTAAATATGACAAAATCGGGACAGACCGAAGAAAAAAGCTACCCCTGTGGCGCTTGGCAATATCGCACAGCAGCTTAGAAAATAACAGAAAATGATCGCGATATATATCTCAAATGTACATTCTTTTCATTATGTACAAATGCCATGATCAGCCCGAACATTGTACCGATTCATTCTATAACCGGTCAATTTGGAGACTATAGAGATCGCGCATAAACAGAAATTGCTGTGTTGCCAAGTCGTGCACTCTCTCTCTCTCTCTCCTCAGATCAGCTATCATTTATCATATTTCTCAAGTTAATTATATTACGTGTAAACTCTCTAATGTGTGAGTGTATGACTAAATTGGTGATACTTTTTTGCAATTGTCGAATAATTTTTATTTAGTCGTTTTTTTCTACTTATATTTAAATCGTAATTTGACTTAGATGCCACGAGACGACATCCTTAATAAAATAAATAAATAAATCCAGCAGCCACAAACAACGAATTTTTATGTCAAACAAATTATGAAAAAATTTCGATAAGATTTACCGAAAATATTCACGTACGATGACAAATTAATATTAACAATGCATGGTTGCTGCCTATAATATATTATGGTTAGGATTTATGATGGGGCGCACCTTCTTTCGCCTGTCTGACCCTCATTGGGTGTCGATCCAGGTGTAGGATTTTCCGCTGGAGTGCTGTTGGGAGTTGAAACTGGTGTCGCGTTGCTTAGTGCCGGATCCCGTCGCCTGGGCGCTGGAGAAGCGGGTGCAGAGCCCACAGCACCACCAGGTCGTGGCCAGGGACTCCTGGCTCCGGATTCAGGCTCAGAATTCGAGGGTGACATGAGAAGTCCAGGAGACAGAAGCACAACTGGCACGTGTGCAAAGTGTTCCGTGGGTATTCGCATCTGTGTCGAGTGGAGGGGTCGAGTAATAATGCATTAAGTAGGCATTGTTAAAAGAGGACCCGAAGGCCACGAAGGTTGCAGATATCGAACGGAGCACATGACTATGTAACTATATACGTACTTTGGAGTAACATTTGACGCAGACAGTTCTCTCGCAGAGGCGGCAACGCTGGCCCCAAGGGCCCAGCAGGCCAAATCGTGTTTTTAAACACAGGAAGCACACGCGTCTTTTCTCCACGTCCTCCTTCACGCGACCCTCGACTGGCAGCGATTCGAGTTCCGCTTTCGTGAGAACGCTTCGTATGTGAACTATTTCCTCAAGGGTCAGCGACAATCGCTCGTCGAGGAACATGTCACCCAGCGAAGGTTTCTATAAGTATAAAGATAGCGAAATAATCGATTACAAAGTGAGAAGAAACATGCACAGTAAAATCTTGTGCATTGCTTCTTCATTATTTCTTGTTTTTTATACAGCTACCCCTGTGAGGATGTATTTTAATCGATTTTGGATTCCTTAGTGCAAATCGAAAACTTCTACTTTGTTCTACTTTGCATCTTCACTTTGAATAAATTTGAAAAACGTCAAGAGATAGTAAACAAATGTCAATATTCACTAAATTTGGTGTTCGCTTGACTAAATATTGTTCCGTTGACGTATAAAATTTATGCTCGCTGGATCAAGTTTTGTGAAAGTTAATGCAGTAACATACATTTTTTGAAAATTGGAAAACGCCGATGTTGCATAATCGAATTATTCTCCAAAACATCGAAAGTAATCGATGCCTCGAACAATTGAAAGAAGCGCGCGTTATATGAAATAATCTGTGACATAAAGGACTACACTTCCTGTTTTTTTTTTTTTTTTTTTTTTTTTTTTTTTTTTTTTTTTTACTAAAGAACGGGACAACGATCTAAACATCGATAAAAGTAGAACCCTGCCCGTAGCTTACTCGTTATTTATCATTTTTTATGAAATGATCTCTATTAGTTTTCTCACAGATTAAGCTTTATTAAAAGTGAAAAATAATGAGGAAGTAGTGTGCAAGTTTGTAATTTTTAATCTTATTTTAAACAAATTTAAAAAACTATCTTCAAGCGAAATTCTAGTCGTCAAGAAATAGTAATGAAAATTTAAATTCCTACAAGATCCGAACTCTTCTACCAGTCTTTCGATATCAGACGCTGGTGATTTGTTGTCAAAGCACAGGATTGAATTTGAAAAAAGATCGATTATTTTTGCTAATAATAACTCTCGTTTCGAAACATCGAAGTTTTAACAATCGATGTAAAATAGTTCGATTATCGGAACATCGAAGAGACATCGCCCATCACTAACCGAAGCTCGCCTTACTACGTTCAATTTTCGTGCTACGTTTGAGTTCGATAGCGGGAACTTCGTTCTAGTTAGCGTGATAACAGACATTCTTGAAAATATTTTAAAATCACATGAAATAAAAAAGCATGAACCGATTTTTATAAAATGCATCAAAGAAACAGTGGACTACATATGCCATTAAAATTGGAGCTGATTCGGTCGAGTAATTGACAAGTTCTTTTTTTTATGAAGTTTAGCCCCTTATCTCGATGTTTTTGACCATCCCCAATAAAAAAAAGCTATAGCAATAGCTGTATTTAAAAAACAAGTTATTTCACAAAGAATTTTTGGGAAATGCTAGAAAAATGTAAGTATCATTAGTTTTTCCATTACTTACTGTTCATTATTTTCTTCACGCTATTTTTAAACGATTTTATTGTGAGAAAAAAAAGACTTTTCTGTTTTTAATGAAAAATGTATAGAATTTTTACTAATACGGAAATGAAACTTAAATAATTTATAAGTGAGTTATTAAATAGAGTGAACTTAGAAATACTGGGACAATTAAAACTTCGGTGACGTTGCAGGCGGCAACGTAGTTTCATAAGTCCGTACTGATTTCGAAGATTGAAAACAATATTTTATTCATTTTTTTGGCTTTCGATTTATTCACTAACAGTGAGATAGTCAATCACTTTAAAATCAAACAAAAAAAAATTAATAAATTAATAATTTCAGATATGCAAAACGTTTTTCATATCGGATTTATTCAATATATTTATTCTAAATTTGGAGTGCTGCACATACTCAGACACTAAATTCCGCTTGGAATCAATGAGATCGTTTTAATCGTCAAACTCAGATCGTTTATATAAGAAATATATAATAAAAACGTTTTGCGGATTAGAAAAGCTGTTGAAGAGGCAGTGCAGTTACTAGAACAGATCGCGAGCGACTGAGTAATTTCCCTTACCTGAGCGCTCTGCTCGACATTTTGATCGTGAAACTCCGATGAAGCAATTCCGTGACCTTTGAGCGATGCTCTTTCACGGGGTCGTGGACTAAGGCTAGGACTTGCGTTGGGACTCGGGCTTAAACTCGGCCTCAAATCGGAGCCGATAACACCGGCATGTTGACGACTCTGAGGTCTCGAGTGCGGCACTGACGCTGTACCGCTTAATGGAAGAAACGACGCTGTACTACTTCTACCCGTGTGCTTGCGGACCGAAGCCCGTCTCGACGGACACTGGGTCGCCAAATCGTAAGCTGCGGGGAGAAAAATAGACGTAATTATTCATGTACCTGTGCATGGAACTTTCTGCATTGGCATAAATGAAATGTGTTAGAAATAATCAACACTTTAGACACTATATTTACACTCTGGTTGAGCAGCATTAAATCGATAATATTCGTTCCGTGTTAAAACACCTCTTCTGTTATTTTTTCCTTTTCTGTTTTTAATAAAAACATTATGTAGTATTTTACGCCACGAGGGCGGGAAAACACGTTTCGAACGAGTGTGTTTGCAGCACGATCCGAAGGCGAGAGCTACGTTTTTCCTCCGAGTATCGTATACAATTTTACTTCACAAGGTGTGGGAAGCAAGTTTTCCGTGAGCGAGGCGCACGGGAAATCTCACGTTCCATGCCGCAATGATGTAAAAATTTATTACTTATACGGTAGGATATCACGAAAAAAAATCAAACATATATGGACTAGATAATCAAACAGGGTGAACTCTGAAATACTCGAACAATTGAAACTGAAAAGTTTGCAGACAGCAACGTATTTTCATAAGTTAGTACTGCTTTTGATTAGATGAAACATTATTTTAGTAATTTTTGTTACTTTTGATTTATTCACTAACAATGAGATAAAAACAGGTAATTATTCATGTACCTTTGCATGAAAGTCTCTATATGGGCATAAACAATATAAAATGTGTTAGAAAAAGAAAAATTCTATTTACACTCTAGTTGAGCATCGCAAAAACGATGATATTCGTTCCGCGTTAATCGTAGACCACCAGTCTTTCGCCAAGGATTTGCCGAACTTTTATCTTCGTCTTCATCCTCAAGATCACAGCAACCGCCCGCCCTTGTGCCGATCCGTGACCGATATGCTTCCTTCGATTCCCAGACATTCGTTGCTTCGTCCTCGTCCTCGAATCTTGTCACCGTGTACTCCTCGTCGTCATCGTCGTCGTCATCCTCGTCTTCCTCAACGTCCAGCTAATCGAGAAGCTACTAATTAGTGTCTATTCGCTCTATGCTCGAAGATAATGTACACTTAGCAGAGTGGAGCGATGATGGAGTGGAGTTTTTGGTGTTTTAAAGGGTTATCCTACTGTACAATTACCAAAAATTAAACATTACAAATTCCCCTTACAAAAATAGCTTGGACTATTAAGGTTAATCTTCAATAAGTTATATGTTGATATTCTAAGTATTTTTTATGTTGTAATTTGCAGCAAAGAATAAATGTGTTTTTCTCGAAACTACTTTTTTTTTTGTAACGATGTATATTTATAGAAATTTTGTTCACATCCGCATAGGAATAGCACTTTTGGCATAACGGCTTTGGCGATACGATTATGTGCAATAAAAATTGTGAAATTAATTCATGGAACCTTTCTTCTCTAACCTATGATGAAAAAAGCTCCAGTACGTCATAGTTAATACAACGTAGTTAATGAGTTTTTTTTTTCTTGACCAACCGAATTTGCAAAATTGTGTGCACGGATCGGCTGTGCACAAAACAAAGTCATCAGACACGGCAGCAGTCATCAGCAGACAAAAATTAGCCCGTTTAGATACTGGTCATAGAAAGACCATCCCTTAAGTAAAGGGAGTCGTGTCAAAATCACTGATATTCATGGATACATTTTTTGGCTGCTAGTGTTTCTAAGGTGCATAGAAAAAAACCCCTTAAACAAACAATTTTTTTAATCGAAACTTTTTGTAAAAGTACTGTTTTGTAATATCCAGCAACTTGATATTACAAAACATCCAAGATACCAAAATATCAAGATACTTTTATTAGAAAGGTAAAATTATACCAGTAAGGTAAAATTTTCAGTGGTAATACCCCAAGAGCTTCAAAATTATCGGGTATTTCCCGATAACTTCGTTGCAGGGTATGCCGTTTGTATGCAGGGAAGTTTGCGGGAAGTACACGATTAATTTTGAAGCCCGAGGGGTATTTGTCAGATTATTTTTCCCATCGGAATTTTGGCCAATAGAAGCGACGCATTTAGCCTCATGTGGGGGAACCTAGGCGATTTTATTTCGGATATTTTTCGGATATTTCCTAACAAAGTTGCTAAGCAATGAAAACAATTTCTGAACAACTTTTAACCTGAGAATTCTTCACATCTGTCAAACTTCAAACGAGAACTGGAACGTGATCTGAAGAATGAGGAAAAATTCCGATGGAAAAAATAATCCGACAAATACCCCTCGAGCTTCAAAATTAGTCGTGTATTTCCCTCAAATTTCAAAGAAAACCTGCAAAACTTGACACTCTTGTTTGTACGCAACGAAGTTATCGGGAAATACCCGATAATTTTGAAGCTCTTGGGGTATTACTACTGATTATTTTTTCCATCGGAATTTCGGCTCATTCTTCAGATCACGTTCCAGTTCTCGTTAGAAGTTTGACAGATGTGAAGAATTCTCAGGTTAAAAGTTGTTCAGAAATTGTTTTTATTGCTTAGCAACGTGTTAGGAAATATCCGAAATAAAATCGACTAGGTTCCCCCACATGAGGCCAAATGCGTCGTTTCTATTGGCCGAAATTCCGATGGGAAAAATAATCTGAAATAATTGTCAGTTATGTGAAAGATGAACCCTTGCCACAAAGAAGTCACCCATTATAATCAGATCAATGGTAGTATTCATTCTTAAAAAATAATGTGACTATAAATGTCTCTTTATCTCAAAATTATATGATGTTCTGTAAGCAGAGCTGGGCAGTATTTCAGATACAAGTATTTTAAATACAATTGTATTTTGTATTTAGTATTTCAAATACCATCTAACCGTGTATTTTATAATTTGTAGTAGTAATTTATTTCCAGTGTATGGCTTCCTCAGCCTTTTACAGAACCCTTCCCAATCCCAACAACATATGCAATGGTCAGAAACTCGATTATACAATATTTCTACATCCGCCTTCATAAAAACATTGCATACTTAGACATATCTAAAAAATCATTTCAGATAAAATAATTTCTATACAATATTTCCACTTCCGCTTTCGTACAAACATTCCATACTTTAACATATCCAAAAGTCATTTCTGATAAAAAGATTTCCATACAATCTTTCCAAGAATAATCACGTTCCTGCAAAATCATTTCCGTCAGATTCCTTCGGTTTAATCCGTTGCACTTCATATAAATAGCCCGCTTGTATCTGTCAATACCCTCAAATGCCTTTGGTCCACAGTTCCATGTTTGGTAATTTCCCGATTTCAGATTCCATCTCGTTTTTTTTCGAAATATCTGCAGTTGGCTTTCTCTCCGTGTCACACCATCTAATCCATGCTCGTCGCGCTCGTCCAGCGACTTAATTTTTACACGAAAACTAATGTTTACGAAGATTCCAGTCAATTTTGCATAAGCCTCCCCAATTTTGATTTCTCACTCAACACATCTATCCTCCCATTTCTTTCTGAATACATCTCGTGCTTCAATCCAGATAATACCCACTTTTTTCCTCACACGCCCTCCTTCTGTTTCATTCCAAACACCTAACACATATTTCTTCAATCCAGATAATCCAAACCACCAACAAGTTTCACTGTATTTTACCACAGATCATTATTACTTAATACTTTCCGCCCCACTCTCATCTCTGCAATCCATTTCTACACTCAATAATCCGTCCATACAGTCTTCACAGATAATCATTTCCCTACAAAGTCATTTCCATCGAATTCCTTCTTTTTATCGTCGTGCTTCACAAAACCTCTTAATCGTCGATATCCTCCAACTGCCTTTGACTCACCGCTCCACATTAGTCCGTCCATTCCGTTCTTCCTCGAAATACCTCCTCAATTTTGTCTTTTCCGTCGCACGCCATTCCCCTGTTTTTCCGATAGCCCTCCTCGTGTTTCGATCCAGATAATCCAAACCACCACCAAGTTCCAGTATTTCCAACCCTCATCTTTCTATAACGACATTCACTTTTCACCTCTCCACATTTGTGTACGGCGGTTGGAGGAGGGGGGGGGGGGGGGACTTCTGCCTGGTTATTCTTACAATTCCACAATTCCCAACTAGCTTGCATCGTGTCTCCACTACCCTGCTTGTCAATAGGTGCCGACTGTCGATAACCCAGCCATATCTACCGGCGAGTCCCCGCCATCTATGTGTGTGTCTCCGATGTACTTTAATCACGCTAACAACACAACCTTTCTCGCTTGAAAATCCGCCATCTTCCTTTATCCTCTATAACCTCTGCAAGCCGCTTCCTCATAAAACATTCCGGATTTCCTCGTACGTTCCAAACTTTTCGAAAATAACAGTTCCGCCGTTTCCCTGCCATATTCCCGTCACTTTGAATCACTTTCCACATATTTTCCGTCAATTCTTAGACCGTTATACCCAAAAGCAGCAGCAGCGCCCCGTTTTATAATTTGTATTTCAAATACAAGTTAATACAGTATTTTGTACTTTTTATTTCAAACCGAAAATACTTAAAATGCTATTTTGAAAATGCATTTTTTACGGATCACTTTCGAGAGCTTTATAAATCTTGGTAAAATATTATCGTCCGGCAGCCGTCTCATATTTGTACGCATTCGCGGACGATTGTCGAGGAGCTCAAGTTGATCTCGAGGTATTGCAATTTTTCGAAGACAAACGACGAGATTTCGAGATGCTAAACCCCTATCCTACAGTAAAGAAATTGTTTCTGCGGAGGAACACCAGCCTACCTTCTTCAGCAGCATATCATATCGTATATCATATAAATACCAAGAATAATGTATATCGTAAACATCATTAGTGATAGAGTGCCAATAAACCAAATATTGAAGTTTCTCCTTTTACAATTCTTATTACGATACCTATTTGGCTATACGTAAAAAATGCATTTTAGGTATTCTCAATTTCTAAAAATACGTATTTGTATTTTGTGCACAAAATACTTGACATGAAAGTATGTTATTTTGTGCCACTCCGTGCGAGAAATGCGTACTTCTCGCACTAGTGGCAATAGTACTTTTTGTAACGCATGCATGAGAAGTGCTACTTCTCGTGCCTGCCGCGCGTGGCGTAAGTGGCGCTTTACGGCCATCGATGCTATTTTACTTCTCGTCACGCGAATCACTTCTCGCACGCACTTCTCGCACGCGCGCGACATTACACTCAGTAGCACTACTCATGCATTTGTTACAAAAAGTATTATGCGATACAGAGCGAGAGAGCGATCATCATACGACGGTTGTGAAGTTGAACTCGCCGCACTCGTACCACAGAGCACTCGCCTTCGGCTCGTGCTGCTGTGATACTCGTGGGGCTCGTGCAATCAACTTATCGCATAATAAAAAGTATTATGCGATACAGAGCGAGAGAGCGACCATCATACGACGGTTGTGAAGTTGAACTCGCCGCACTCGTACCACAGACAGTATCGCATAATACTTTTTGTAACAAATGCATGAGTAGTGCTACTGAGTGTAATGTCGCGCGCGTACGAGAAGTGCGTGCGAGAAATGATTCCCGTGCGAGAAGTGCGTGCGAGAAGTAAAATAGCATCGATGGCCGTAAAGCGCCACTTACGCCACGCGCGGCGGGCACGAGGAGTAGCACTTCTGATGCATACGTTACAAAAAGTTGTATACGAAACTCGGGCGAAAACCTTTTTCTGAACTCATGTGATTGCAACACTCGCCTTCGGCTCGTATAGCAAGCTCACACTCATCAGAAACAGTTTGATCGCACTCGTATCGTAATATACTATTATGTATTTCAAATACAAGGTTGGCCTGTATTTTGTATTTAAAATACATGTTTAACCTGTATTTTGCCCAGGTCTGTCTGCAAGTTATCCTTTAAATCAAACAATCAAACTGAGGAAAATTTTAGAAATTATTTAAAAAATTAATATTATATTGACTCAAGAGAAGCTCTTGACATTTTTTTCTAACTTTTGCAAACGATTTAACACTCGTAGAATTCTTATGTTTTCACGAAACAGTTGTATATTACATACAGGAAGTTTCAGAAAAATTAATTCCCTCATTGAATTTCATACATACTTAAGACGAGAAATTAAGTTTTCCGAAAATGTTAGATTGTTTTTTTTTAAACGAATCTGAAAATGACTTCTCAGAATTAATAAACCAATGCCATCTTCGATATCAAGTGTCGCGGTAACGACTCGACGCCAGGTTAAAAAAGAAATTAATATTGCCTTCACACGACGATTTTCTGTCTGACTTGATAGTTCATCTTCGATCAGATTGTTATCACATCGCGAGTTACTCAGAATTCTCATTGAATCTCACTTTTTTAATTACATAATATGCTACAGAGCCATCTTTAATAAGAGAACCATATCCATTTCCCATCGAATCGGTTGAAAAAAAAAGTAGTTTCTCACCTTCAGATCAAAATCTACAGGTATTAGTTTCCGCGGCTGTTTCATAGTCGAGTGTTCAGCCTCGGATGTTCCACGACGAGCTTTCGGAGTGATGCCTTCGTTATCTTTGATGTTCGCGCTGTCCAAGCTCATTTCTGCAAAAATCAAATAAATAATCCAACCAGTTCTCTACGCAAAGCGGGTGACAACAATACTACTGGCAACGGCGAAGAAAAAAAAATACAAATGTCCTGCTGCTCCTCAAATCGTCAAATATCTCATTCAACGCAGAGATAAATCTCTCGTGGAATCGACTCACATGACAATGAAAAGGAATGGAAAGAGTGTGGATTAGTGATGGGCGATATCTTTTTTTAAATGTTGAATTCACACGTCGATGTTGAAATAATCGATTTATCCTCCAAAATATCGGAAATAATCGCTGAACCAAACAAATGAAAAAAATATATATCACATTTTATTTTTTAAAATAAACTCGCACTGTTAAAAGGATGCATAACATAAAGGTCATTTTTTTCTTACCGTAAGAATGGAAGAATAGTCTAAAAAGGATAAAAATAGAATCTTACTTATCGCTTCCTAGTTCTTTTCACTTTTTATACAGCTACCTCTATGAGCAAGTATATTCATCGATTCTGACTTCCACCAGCGTGTAAGGTGCTACTTTGCAACCTTGTTTTAAATAAAGTTTAAGTCAATTTACTAAATTAACTGAAATTTAGCGACATTTTAGTCGTCAGGAAGTAAAAATGAAAATCTAAATTCCTATAAAATCCGAACACTTCGACGGATCTTAACTAAATAGTGAATTTAGTATCATTGAATATTATTTAGTTTATGTATAAAATTTGGTCCAGGTATCTCAGCTTTTACGAAAATAAAGGCAACAACGTAAATAGATTGAAAATTAAAAACTCCATAATATCGGAACCGATTTACCAATTATAGCTAAATTTAATATCAAACAACATAATTGGCATCCGCACTTATGCATAACTATTTAGCAAAATCAAATTCACAACAACCTGAAATCTCAATTTTTATATACATTGTTGTATAAAATTACCACAATCGACGAGGGAATGCTGCTTCACTTGTGTGCCAACATTATTTCATTTAACTTTGGCACAAATTAAATGAAAATAAATTATTACAGATTGAAATAAACACGTCAAGTTCGAAATACGTAATTTTCGTAACAAAACAGCGGTGGCACTTGTTGACAAAGCATAGGATTGCTTAAAAAAAACATCGACTATTTTTAATAATTGTCGATATAAATCGATATAAAAAAACGATGCTGCGCGGGGAAAACATCGATTATCAAAACATCGAATAAACATCGCTCATGACTAGTCTAAATCTCGGTGAGTGTTATTAGGATACGTGCAATGTTCGACTTTAGAAATGACTAAAAACTCCATGAAAACAACGAATAAAAATATGAAGCGAAAATTTGTGCGTGACGAGGAAATGAGTCATGAAAATGATTACCTGAGACCCTAAAGCGCCTTCTACAAGACTTACGGTTCCCGAGTCCGCGAGCTCGAGCTTCTGGGCCCTTATTGCCAGTGCGCTGACGAGGCTGCGGTATAGGAAAGGACCCCTGACCTTCCGGATGCCGCCACTGAGCCGCGACATCCTGAGCAGGCTCTTGCTCCTGTTCGGGCTTTGCCGGCGGTACCTCACCAAGGACAATCCTCCGGGACTCGCCACCAACTGCCAGCAGCATCGTTCCTCAGCTTTGCACCGCGTCAAATTAACTTTACCGTCTCAGCCTCATAACATCGACCTACTCTCCCACTTCCAATCGCTCTAGCGTGTTGCCGAGGCATCATCTGTTCGGCACAGAAAGCGCAGAATGCTCCAAAACCTTTCCCGAGCTGCGTAAGCCTTCATCCCCTTCGTAACTCCGATTTATCAATCCCTTCGCGATCACAGCAAGGACAAAGTCGTGATTCGAGCGTTATTAATGCAAGAAAAGGTCAGAACCGTCACGGTCTATCGATTCACCGTATCTGACCGCTCTAGTACACCATATTCCGTCGTCTTATTTCTTCTCGTGTCATCGTGATAACGCAAAATAATAGAACAGTGAGGAACAGAAAATCGCGCCAATTGATTGCTAAGAGAGACTCAACCTCCTGATTACTTTTAACTGCATAGCCACTCCGTTTACCAAAGAAACAACAAATGTATAACGGGTGCGCGTGGTCGTGAAATTGTATCTGTGCGTAATTCTCGTTACATATGCCCCCACAACGTATACGAACGCGCGCGCAAGGTTCTCTCTCTCTCTCTTAACACTTCCACGCCTACAGACGATTATTGATCGGTGGTGACTGTGCGCGGTCACCCACACGCCTCCGCGCTCTCAAGCTCCGTTGCTTTTTACCCTACCGACCAACCGGGAGTTTACGAGACACGGAAAAGCCCCCTTGACACATGCGCCCCCGGAGCTGCTATACCTGGACGCGGCCTGTCTCACCACTGCTTATGAAATAAGCGATGAGTAATCGCTAGGATTATTACACTTTTAACTTGGCAGTAGCAAGTATTCTACAAGCCTATTGTATTCTTGCGATGTATTTTTACGTGACCAGCGACTCCGTGATTTGTGAGACGATAAAGCTGAGGAATGAGGTACGAGAGTCCCCCGCAAGAGCGAAATTTCATTAAGGGGGAACCCCCTGCAACGCGCTAAGTATAAGTGCTATTCCGAAGTTTCGTCTATACCAACAAACTTTCCAGATTCTTAAAACATTGTAGTGAACGTTGAAAAAAAATGCTTTTAGGTCGATTAAACATTTTTTAGTTTGTGTTGACATCGTCTTACGACATGCAGTTCAGTGCCTGCCGTATTAGTTTGAAAAATTAAGATCTATGTACATTAGAAAGTGATTTGTTTGTTTGTCTCCTCACCGGCCGGATTATTCTAAGTCCTTCTATCCGCTCCTCTCCGGGTCCGATTATTCTAATATGGAATATTACTTTGGTGACCCCCTCCGATTTTGACGAAACTCATATATGTTTTAGAGTTTTGAATACAAAGAGACACGGTTTTTTCATTGCTTCTGATGACAAGAATTTCAGTTTTTGTTTTATTGTAATCGTTCGATTTCTTGTCGGTGAAACTGCACTACCACCCATGTGCAACTTCGAAGGTTGATTTTACCCCTTAATACTGTTTTACGCCAATAAAAAAATACGTATCTTTTAGTTTTTAAAGTTCTACGACATATATGAGTTTCATAAAAATCAGAGGGGTACACCAAAGTGATGTTTCTTGTAAGTGCGCCCTCTCGTGGACCGGATTATTTTAAGGCCTCGTATGACATTTTGGGTCTCACAGGGCGCTTAAAAAAACAGGTCCTGGGGAGGCGTCTCATAGGGAGACTTAGAAAAGGCATACCCTGCGGAGAGATTTCATAGGGGGACTTCATTTTTTTATTTCCTAAATCCAATTATAAAGTCAAACAACCGCGAGTGCGAGAGTCTCTATAATCTGATAGTTATAAATAACTTTGTTGAATAAATGAAATCATTTTGAAGGCACCATCGACTCACAGTAATTCCGTAAGCGTGGGTTTCTTTTTTACTTTCCAGGTGTCGTTATTTTTTTCTATTTTGCATATTGCTATATAAAATGCCTTTCACGATGTTTTGGACTATTTTGAACGTCGAGACATGAAAATCTCAGAAAAAAAAAAAAAAAAAAAAAAATCATGACAACACAGCTTCCTTTATGAGGAAGCACACTGCTTAAGGAGGCATCTGCGAGTCATGCTAGTCAACCAACGCACTATTAGAAATTTTCATATAAATGACAAAAAAATTGAAATTTGTAGTGCCTATTGCTCTACATTTGTCCTTCAGTCACTGTGTCGGGTCTAAAGGTGAAATGTAATTTCTTTCTATTTTATTTTGACGAATTATGAAATGAAAAGTCACTCATATGACTATTGTTCTAACCTTATTTTGGGCGAAATAAAGTCTGCTGCCGCGTGTTGGGACGTCCCGCAGAACTCGTGGTAACGTCGCACATATGTTGAGGTTGGTATCGCGGAATTTACTTTCAGCGCGTATTTAAATCTCAAAAATGTATAACTACTTACTGACTACACAGCAGTCATATAATTACAATCAGCTTGAGTTGAGTCTCAAAAAATGCAAACTTCCGGGATTCCGGATTTTTTTTACGTTATATTTGCTAAGAAGCTTTAATCTCACCAAATACGAAAATTACATTTTGAAATGCTCGCCATAGACGAGTCCGTTTTGTTAGTCCGCTATTTCCCCTCAGAATATGCGGCGTTGCCAAGTGTCTTCGATTGAGATTGAAAATTTCACAAACGTATTTAGTTGAACACTTTTTTTGACTGTGTTACTGCGGTTACATACGATTTTTAAAATTTTTAATGCATTATAAGAATTCAGTGTATCATTTGAAATCATTACTTTGAATGCATCTTCTCTATTAGCATATAAAATTCACCGATAAAGTGCGTGTTAACTATGACTGCAATTTGAGACCGTGTTAAAACGGGCATATTTCAATTTGAAATATTTTTATTTATATATGGTCAAATCCTTTCTAATTTTTTGAGATTGTTGAGAATGTTTCAATCTACAATATATATTAAATTTAATCTTCTAAATCGATATGCGAAGATGCCTCCTTAACTCAGACGAATATTTCTTTCTCCTTCGTTTAAACATGAAATAAAATTTCCTCAGAATTTGAAATGGATCGCTACTATATTTATCGGGAAACTTTCAAAAAACAACTTGATTTGTAGTTTGCTACATGAGATTTTCACATCCAAGCTCTAGCGTTTTCTCGGTTAATTGATATCGGGCGCATGCGAGTTTCTATCGCCTTGTATATAATTGGAACCTTCCTACGTTGATTCAAGCTCGCCTACGTACATTCAATGCGTGGGAGGAGGATCAAGGGTGCAGCAGGACATGTTAAATCTAGTGCGCAAGCCTTATTGTCGCGCATGGTTATGTACAGCCCAGATATTTTACGAACAATAGATTCGGAGTACGGTATGACATTCGAAATACTATGAGGCTGGAGCTGTACTCCTAATTTCATGAAATAAATTCCTTGGCTATTGTACTGCATCAGCTCACCTTGCTGCGTATTCGAAGAATAATTGTGTCGTTGTTGCTGCTGCATGCGGTGGCTGCATGATCTTAATGGCCGAGGCGGCTTCTTTATGCTTTCCATCAGCAGCTCTCGCACCGTGCATTGCTTCTTTATGGGCGGAAGTTGCCTATCGGAAGCCTTAAAACAAAAAAGATGTCGAAATATTAATCGTGCTTCCATGACGAAAATCTTAATTTGAGACTTTGAATCATTGAGAAATATCAAATGGTTACTTAACGCGAAACCAAACACCGACTTAACATTTTTTGTAGATTCTTTGGGCCGAAGCGATTGATAGATACGATGAAGGAATCTTACAAGTCATAAGATTGCAGACATAAGAAAATATTTCTAAATTATTTCCTAGAGTCCTGCTGAACCACGTATCTACTCCTGTTTTAGTTGTTTTGGATATTTAAGTCGGAAAGAAATGTGTAAACTGACTGTATGAAATCATTTAGACATATCTTATATAGCATCAATATTTTACAGCACGGAAAAAGAATTGACTCTTGCATCTAATTCCGTACAGGATTGTTTTTTTACTAGTTCTGAAGAAAACTTTTTTTTCAATCCTGTACAGATTTGATTGGTGTTTGACCTCAAATTAAATTGTAATCAATTTTTGGAAACATAATTTTAGCGATTTGGATTCCGGGCTTATTAGTATTTTCCGGAATGTATGTACTTCATGATAAGAAAAGATAAGCATCAAAACTGATGCTAAGCTTCACCTTCTTAAGAGGTGGTCGACTCCGTATAAAATCTAGAACTATGGTACGAGCGTCTTTCCTAGCGTTGGCTGCAGGCGCTGGAGTTTTTCTGAGACGATATCGACGCTCCCTTATATCATCCATAAGGATTTCGTACGGTGTGAGCTCGAATTCGGCACCTCTTCCTCTTCCGCGGGAACGACCGCGTTTTCCCAAGTTTGCCTCGACCTTCTTCAGTTTCACGCCTCTCCGAAGCTCTCCGATCACTTGGACCCAGAACCGCGCCTGTAGAATACATCTCGTTATAAACAATCGTCAAATCGTTAGATTACGACATACAAATATAATATTTTTCAAATTTCTATCATAGCGCTTAAGGCAGTACCTCAACCAAATTATCCATTAAAGAATTTAATAAAAATTGGCTATCAGACTTTTGAGGGTGCCATCGAAACATCTGGGAAATTTAAAAAAGGATGACCTTCTCGGAGTCAAGAAATTCACACTTTAACTTGAAAAGATTAAAATGTGAAACATTTATGCAATAACGGACACGTTCCAATGTTCGTCAAAGCAACAAAAAAGAATAAAAAAGTTTGCAAAGTTGGGTTTGCAAGTTGCTTCCTTATTTACCACCATTTTCAGACCTTGAAGTTCAAAGATACCATGAAGTTTGCTGGCCAAATTTTGGTTCCTTATAAAGGAAGCTTTGGGAAAGTTGCAAAATACGGAAGCAATATACAATATGCTCGACTTAGTAACCTTTTTTAAAACAATAAGGAAAAACAAGTGAATGTTCTATAAAATTCTAACGGCTCAGTATTTTGATTTAAAGTCCTTTCGGTACCTTGCAGATTATTACGTACGTGTCCAACGTTTCAGTCTGTTTTGTCAGATGCGTCAAAATAAAAAATGATTTAAACAAGTCAAATTCAAATTGTTTAGATCCGAAGTCCTTCATCGATCTTTACCAAATTTGATATCCAGCATTGCTGGATTACTTCATCCCAGTAGTAAATTCGAATGAATTTGTCGACGTTGCCTTCAGTTGGAATGACACCGTCAATTTTTCGAAAATTGTATAAGATCCGAACTTGAGGTCGAAATCAAAACCAATCGTCCTTTTACATTATTTAATTTTTTTGCTTCCTCATAGAGGAAGCTTTGTTTCGTACGAAATTTTTTATCGAGTTTAGTATGTCAGTGCACTAAAAATGGTCTAAAACGTCGAGAAAAGTAGTTTAGATAAAATGTATGGATGATCTCAAAATTCAAACTTATATATCTCAAAAATTGCTGTAACAATAGGGCTGAAATTTAGCAAACATGTGAAGCACGTCGACGCCTTTGTTTGTAGTCATTATCAACAAAATTAAAAAAACATGTTCAAATTTTATTTGACTTTGCAATTTTGGAAAAATGTCTGTACAGTCTCTATCATTACAGTTCAATAGCAAATTTTTAGCTATTAAGCTAAATAATTTTTAATCAATACAGCTATGTTAAAGGAAGGTTGGTATTGAATTTGTAATAAATCTGTAAAAAAGTTCGGTTTTTATGGGATATTAAATTTTTCAAAAAATATTCGTTTTCTTCTAACTCACCTCAAATATCACGAAATCAACTGAAATTTTCTACAGATGAAAAATAACATTCAGCGCTGCTACCTACCAAATTTGGTCGTGATCGGTAAAGTGGCTTGCATTTACGTGAGTTTGAATTGTTCAAAAACTAAATAGATAACGAAAAAAGTTGCAAGATAGAACTTTGCACATTGTTTCCTCATTCATTTTCATTTTTTACAAAGCTTCCTCTATGAGGAAGCCAAAATTAATAAATAAGCTTACTCGTAGAGGTGGCTTTGTAAAAAATGAAGATTAATAAGGAAGCAATGTTCCAAGTTCTACTTTGCAACTTTTTAAAGAATTGTTTAGCTGAAAAATTCCTGAAAAACAAAATAATATTCCCATAAAACTCAATGTCACTTTGTTTCTGTATAAAATTTCATTAAAATAAATCGAAATTCAAAAAAATTGAGGAGTCGAATTTTTTTGTCCAATAATTCAGAATATCATAAAATCTGAAACTGATTCTAGATTCGGCACAAATTCAATCTTAACCATCCTTGAACATTACTGTAGTTGTGAATAAATATTTAGCTTTGGTGTGTGGCTTCGGCGGACCTCAGAGTTAAGCAGCATTTCTCGTGGACGTAACTTGGATGAGTGACCGCTTAGCCACGTACCGACTTGCGGGCCAACTGTTAAGCGTGAGGCAGTTCTGAGTTTCTAATCTATTCTCGTACAGTAGAAACTCAGTAAAAATACAAACGCTTGTGTCGGCCAGGTTTTCCGCAGTTCCCCTGTGCCCTCGTGTCAATACAATACAGTAGTGCATTAGGAGGAGTGACTGCGGACAACACCTTAGGGAGGTCTCTACGAATAAAACGGGGGAACGGAGGAACGTCAAAACCTAAATAAGGCATACGAACGAATATTACCCAATAAAAATAAATAAATATTCAGCTTTATATCGCAAAATCTGCCAAGTCTACAACGTTTACAGATACTTTTTGAAAAATTGAAAATGCCATAGAATTCAAACACCTGTATGTATTTTGATAATTAGAGCAGCAAATGAAGAAGCGGTACTGCTTTACTTTGCTGCACGATTGCATTTTAGAGGCAACTGCAACCACACAAACACAACCGGACATTTATCCTAAATGTGATTGCGGGGTGTTTTCACTCATTTTGTGTCCACGTACAATGAAATTCAAAAAAGAAGAAAATGGTTCACCATGACAAGTTTAATCTATGAAGAAGCGACATTAGAGGGTTTTTGATCGTCTCCCTAGCACTCACGATAACGGTGATTATAACGGCAGCGATGACGGGAAAAATGACAGTCGTTTTTGTACACCTTAATAAAGATGCGATTTTGGTCATAATAACAGAAAAATCATCATTTTTATTGTTATTCTGACGAAAATCGCGCCGTTATTAAGGTGTATAAAAACGACTGTGTTATTTTCTCTGTTATTATGATCGTTCTTGTGAATGTTAGGGCTTGATTTCAAGACACAGCCTTGAGAATAGGAATATGTTTGGTATTATTCGACATATCGGGCGTAAGATCGCCTGGAGAGGAAGTGAATGCCAATATGATGCAAAAAAATCTGTCAAAAAGTTTACGCCAACTTACGGTGTGACAAAAAAAGTTAATAAAAAAAATGATACGACGATAATTAATATTGCTTGTACTCTCGATCGCAACCAAGTTAACTGTTGGTTGGGATAGTCGCGGTGGTATTGCCTTAATTGCATGCAAATTGTGCTGGTGATCTATAGAACTGCGCAAGCACAAGTCGTGATGCTTACGTACTTGTATCGCTCGCCAAATCCTAATGTCTGTCTATAAGAAACAAAATTATCGTGAATGCACATCACAAAATCCTTCACCATTTTTGTTACCTTATTAAGACGACCAAGTCACAGAAAAAAGTGTACGAGATGATATTTTTTGTTGATAATTCTATGACGTTAAAAGGAATTGGTATTTAAGACGTTGCCTTGAAACAATAAATATCTAATTCTGTGCACTTTTATAGTGCATCAGAACTAATACGAGAAATAATATAAATATATTTTACTTGACGTAGTTTTCTGATTAAGCATGTGAATGAATTTTAGCTTTCAAGTTCTAATTTAGCGTTGAATGAAAATTTTTTTTAACAAGATAAGATTAGCTCACATATCAATATTCATATCTTTTTCGTATAAAATTGAAATGAAAATCCCCATAATTGGACCATAAAGCACTTTGTCTCAAACAAAATAAAACCTCATAAGTTAGAATCTCTTTACTGCCTTGATCAGAAATCAGAAATACCCAGTTTTAAGTGACTCGATCATCTTACAACAAAATGCTAATATTATAAGGGGCTGTCTTACCCAATCATCAAAATCAAGTGTTTCGAGATGCTGCGAGGACGTAGCACTGTGTCTTGAACCGGCAGCGCTCGAAAAATTCTTCAGATTCGCTTGCTTCCTCTCGGTAGTGACTTTTTCGAGAAATTGTGAGAGTTCCAGAGCTTCAGAGACAAAGGCTTGTATAACAGCGCTATAATGAGCGTCTGCTTGGTCCTCGGTACCTTGTACATGTCTGACGCACATCTAGAATTAAAAAGAGTTGCAACTACAATCGTTCTTTACGAAATTGAGAGCCGGTTCAGCCGAACAGATCGTTCACCTGGATAATAGTCTTCAAGCCACAGTAATACGAATTTTTGCCATAGTTGGTGTTGTTCTTTGCCATTGGTAGCTCGTCCATTTCGACTTCCCCAGAATCTCGCTCGATTCCCTCATCATCTGTCTCCTGCAGTTTCTCCTCTGGCTCGGATTCTAGAATTCATAGATAATTGCTACAGTTATACAGAGTTTACAAATAGGCTAATATGCGAAAAAACTAAGCACACCTTCGTCTGCATGAGTCATTGTTGTTATAAGATCTGCCAGGTCAGGGGATAGTGGTCTTTCCTCTTTTTCATCCATACCAAAGTCAAGGGCCTCAAATATCAAGATGCCAAGAGAGAAAACCACCTGAAAACAACAATGATCATTAATAATGCTGTTGGAAAAATGTGTAATGAATCTATGTATTTCTGGCATACCTTTTGCTCAGATGGCAATGTGCTGGGTGAATCTGAAATGGAAATAAGGTAGAAATTTAAATATTGTAAGTATTGTTGGTCAATCTATTCCTATGGGGCAGCTGTAATTAAATTGCGGTCTAGTAATGAAAGTCACACTTGCAGCAGTTCAATGAGCATATTACATCACTTTAAGCAATCTCATTTATAGCATGTACAACCTTGTGGGATAATTAAGAAGTTCAATAAAACTTGTGAAAAAAAAAACACTAAAATTATGTTTGTTACATAAACAAATACTTTACTATAATTGATTTATTATAAAAAAGTTATGCTTCTGAACTGGCAGCATATATGTACTTATTAATTGATAAGCATAACTGCAAAAAATCTTTAGACAAGAATATTTTGTATAATAAAGAAATTTAATAGAATACTGCATTTCTTGGGAATGGTTAAAAATAATCCCATTGGACAAATGATCTCTTAAATATATTTACAGATTAATAAAGGCATATCATTCTCAACAGGTGAGCACACTCACTAATCACATAGACCAACAATAAAAGAAAACCTTAGGAAACAACATATAGTGTTAGATATCTTAATGGAAATATAACATTTCTAATTATATTATTTTCAACAAATAGCCATATCAATTGAACAATATTTTGGTAAAATTGTGAAATTTCTTATTTTCAGCAGGTGATTGAAAATTTATTATTGAGAAAACTCAGTAGAAAACAGTTCCATAGAAGACTACATTTGATATTTAAAAAAGAAACAGTTGCATTGCAATATTAAATCTTTGTATTTCATAATTGGGAAGTTCTTATCAGGCCAATATATAACACAATTGGTCCTCAGTTTAGCAAAGTTTTTATGACCCTTATTTTCAACAGATGAATGTACTCTTATTAATTGGGTAGATGACAAACAACCCCACAAAACTACATTCAATATCGGAATGAATTTCACTGCAATATGTATTATATTTTCAAGTAGTATCACTGAAAATGTTCCTACTGGATGTATCCACAGGTCTACAGTTTGTTAGTCTTCAAAAATTTCTCACTTTCAACAGATAATTGCACATTTATTGCATAGCTTGATAAAAACAAAAGCCTTAGGAAACTGTATTCAGTAAGAAGAATAAAGTGAATGCAATATTATACCTCTAAATGGCACAATGAAAAATATTTCTATTTGACAAATATATAAAACAATTTATCCTTACTTTGGTAAACTCCTTAAAGATCTTATTTTTAAGAAATGAGTTATCACTCTTATCAATTAGACAGTCAAACAAAAATAAAACCACAATGAACTACATTTAATATCAGAACAAAATTTACTGCAGAATTATATTTTTAAGTATTATCATTTATAATATTCCTACTAGATATATCAATGGATATACTATATTTTAGACTCTTGAACTTGCAGTGCTTTCAACAAGTGAAAGCACTCTTATTGATTGATTAACTTAACAGAAGAAAAATCCTCAGTAATCTAGATACAGTGTCAGGAATAAATTACATGCAATTTTGCATTTTAAGATTTTATCACTGAAACAATTTATGCAAGACTAATCAATAGATTCACCATTTGTTAGACTCTAAAAATTTCTCATTTTCAACAGGTGACTGCACACTTATTAATTGGAAAGCTCAACATAAAGAAAAATCTTACACTATTCACTTTCCAATGTTCTGCAGCTATAATAAAGGGGAAAGTAAAGTAACAAATGTAAATGAATAGAAAATTTAATTGCAGTAAAAAAACTCTGTTCAAGGTCTTGATATACCTTTGGGCAAGTCCAGGAAGATATGTCCATCCTTGTGCAACACAACTTGAGAAAACTCTGTCACCTCCTGGAGATTGTTGCAAGGAAGATGCAACAAACTCTTGGCAGTTTGATGGCATATAGCCCAGGCCGGTTCTCGGCCGATAGGCCCATTGAAGCAGAGCAGTATATCATGAAGATTAATACCACCATCCGCATTCAGTTTGCACTTTCCTCTCCCTGTCCTCTTCGTTTTTGCCTTCTGCATTCTAGCGTCATGTTCATGTTTCTCCACCTGAGCCGTGACCCCTGAATTTTCCTTAAACCCGTTCATTGTGCACCCAGGAACTTGGATGTTGTACCGATGTTTCTCAACTCAGCTACGTCTGGCAAATCTTCTCAGAATCATAATTTCCCACGCAACATTGTCACCTCACCTCAATTTTCATATAAATTACAACAGCACATTTTTTACAAATACAACCACACAATCTCGTATTACAGGACAATAATGTTTACGATTTAAACTTTGATATACGATTCTTAGACTCCGAGACGCGAATAATATACTACACTGTGTAACACGGTCACGGTTAACGAAACTATCTACAATTGCTACACGGAAAAAACAAACGGTATCTCATCTACAATTATAGCGTTCGAAGTACACGAACCGCCTCCGGAGACTCGACACATCAACGGAGTTTTTTTTTTTTTTCAGTCACACGCACCAGTCAAATGTTATTTATTCGAAGAACATGATGCGATTTTGTATTTCTTTTTTTTTTTTTACATAGCGAATAGGTGTGTAAATTGTAATGTTGTACGTACAACGATATGTATATCGTGCGCGCTTCGGAAAACGACTCTTCCATCTACTCCCACTACCACACTGCGTCAACCAGCTGACCGCTAACTCCCATTCTGGGAGACCTATCGGCCTTGCCCCTCCCCCCTTCACCCCCGTGAAACTGCAGACAATTTTCAATTATTCCCCATGGTAAGGCACTCGGTTATCTATTGTTTTTTTTTCGATGTATATATTTTTGACTTTTTGGGCTTCTATTTAACCATTAAGCCGCTTATTCCTTAATTAATTTGTTATTTTACTGTTCAATTGCTTGTGGAGTCCTCTACATGTGAGAAGGAGATATGTATTCGGATTTTTTGTGCACGATTGCGTCCCTAGCAAACCCTGCGACCTCCAAAACGACAAAAAACGTCCCAAAAATGCCCGGTCGTTAAATGGAAAGAAAAAAACCATTAAAAAGAGCCAAATGTCTAAGAAAACAACCATTGGAATTATTGTTGGTAATCAACCAATTAACAAAAGATAATTTCAATGGTCCTTTCTTGGTTATTTGGCTCTTTTCAATGGTTTTTTTTTGCGTTTAATAACCGGTCGTTTTGCTACAGGTTGCATGCAACCTGAAAATTGAGGAGAGATGTTTGGAAAAAAAGTATTTTTTTCTAAAAAGCTTGGTAAGTTTTTAAAATTTTTAAATTATAAGTTCTCGTTTTTTTAGTTAAATTTAATTGATATTCTTGCAAAGTATTTTCTTCAAATCGTATTTGTATTTTCTCAAAAACACGGTACTTTTTGCGAATTTTATTCTGCTTTCCTCAATGTTTTCGTACTTGCAAGAGAAATTCAAGGTCTTTTTTATTGAAATTGTTTTTAATTTAAAAATAGTACACACGCTTAGGTTCGTTTTAGATGGAACGTAACTTGCATAGCTAAACACAGAACCATAATCTCTCTGATTGGTTCTAACAAGAGCCCAACGACGGTGGTAGAACGAATGATTCGTTGTGTGAAAAATTGTATTGCGGATATCTACTAAGAGCGAGGCACAATAAAGCCATAACTTTTGTAATGAAGAATTCTTGTAGCATAGATTTACTGAAATGATATTTCTAATACATCATTAGCGCAAAATCGATAATTCTCAATATAGGTTACAACTGAAGTTGTTTTCAAAAAAGCCACGTTAAGGTGATGGCCAGACTATTAGGTGCTCGAATTCCTTTAGATCCTGAAGATTTTGCTATTCATTTATCAAAGGAACTACATGCTTGGTTTTGAACTTCGGATCAAGTATTTTTGCAGAAATGCCCGGAACAGTAATGTTTTGCGGTAATTACCGATTAAAAAGATCGGTTTTTAAACTTCAGAACCCATCGCTGTAGGCCCCAAAGGTGACAAGCGTTGCGCCCCAAACATTACAGCCAATGAGAGTGCTGAATTTGTTCAATACACAAGAAAGGTCTTCTGTCATTGGCTGTCAAGGTTTAACATGCTGCTTGTCGCGATCATAGACGTATAATACATAGACTGCGCGTTATTTATCTTTCTTTCATTACAAGTCTGTACGAACTTAAGGTGATGTGCTATACCGTCCGAGTCGCCATGAATGCGAGTGAGAAAGAGCCATTGGGGATCGCAGTGAAGCGAGAGCGAACGATAAAAACGTGTAGCTCATCACGTTAAAAAAGAGATAGCTGATATAGAATAGTCCTTCTATCCTTGTTCAGCAGCGCAGTGATTGGCGAAGTAGAATGGTAGTGGAACTGAGGAATTATATGTCTATGCCCATTCCAGACATCCATAGACAGAGAAACGACTGCTTTAAAAGGTGATGTGTCGGTCGGTAACAAAAACTGTAAAGCGTTGTTTTTGGTCACAATTGATGTTTCAGGAAAAAGACGCGAAGTACTGACTGCAGAGGACCAATACGCAATCAGTACTTCTCGTCTTTTACCTGAAATATCAATTGTGACCAAGAACAACGCTTTACCGTTTTTGTTACCGACCGAGCACTAACACATGACCTTAAGCATGTTGTCTTTTTCTCAAGATCATACAACTCTTGAGGGAAATGCGCAGTCTAGTTATTATATGTATATGATCGCGATTGATTACGATGATCCATCAGAGGATAAATTAACGATTGTGAATCAATTCTGCCAAGGCCACGGTGGCGTAATTGGTAACGCACCAGGCTAGAATTCTGGGTGTTCCCGGGTCATGGCGGAATTTTTTCACAATTTGTTTAGGATAATATTTCGTCGATTGTGGCTGCTTAATGAATTTACTTAATTTATTGAGCAGCTACAGTCAATATTTGTAAGAGATTCGGATTAGTGAAGTTTGAATTAGGCTTCGGTTTCGCGCGCTTTGAATCTAGCGATCACGATCAGACCCGAGAAGGGCTTTGCAAAACTCCATAATTAAAATTGATCGATGAAAGTCGATATAGAATTAATATGATCCATCAGAGGAGCCTGGTCAAATGTATGCTCTGCACTAATGAATAAATCATTAATCTTTAACTCGCGAACTGTTAAAATAGTTAATTTTTCAACTGAGTTTTTGAATTTACACTATTTCATTTGTTCTAAAGATTTTTCTCTGCTGCTTTGCAAATGTTGTTCATGTCGTTAGATGAATTAAATAATTGGCCATATTGTTTTCTTATTTAGAGTAGAGACGGTGATTTTGGTTGGCTCGGTGAATGAATACAAGGTAAACAATTTTATTCTTTCTCCGTTCGCTTTGCCACAAATCCAGGAATATATGGGCGTATCTCACAAACCTTCAACTTTCACGGCCTCAGAGAATAAAAATCTAGTTATGGAGCACAGGATCGCCAATTTTTTGTACTCATCTTAAGACCTTTAGAAAGCAATATTCGTCCATGGACAAAGCATCATTTAGGTATGGTCCTCCCTATAAATGAATTTTTTCTTTCTCAAAAAACTGAAATTATTCAGCAAAAAGCGATCAGACTGGCTCTAGGTCTCCGCACGACCCTAATAACATTTTCACTCCTCCTTTTCCTGACTCTTCGATCGACGTGTCTTCAAGTAGAATCATTTAGGCTTCAAATAATCCCAAGGCAGAGTTTCTTGCTAAATTCGCCCATCATTTTAACAATTCCATCATCTTTTATACAGATGGTTCTAAATCTGAGGGAGGAAGTCATGTTGGTTTAGTCATTCACTGCTCCTCTCTCCCTCTCGTTAGCTTATAAATATCGTATTCTTTACCACATTTCAATTTTCTCAGCTGAGGCTCTTGCGATCCATTCGAAAGAGCCTCCGAAAGATCCACCGAAAATTAGAAATTCCTTTATTTTCTCTGATTCCCTAAGTTCTCTGTAAGCCCTTCTGGCACCCTCTTTATATCGTAACTCGTCCCCAACATCTATTGCAACCCTCCAGGTTCTAAGTTCCATTGCTTTGGTAAATCTTAATTGTACTCTTATCTGGATCCCAGGACACTCAGGTATCCCAGGTAACGAAATTGATTTTGCGGCACTAAGAGTCTCAGTACATTTTCCTATGACTGCTACTAAACGCCAGATAATAATGAACAATATTACTTAATAATTAGCAAAATAAATACTACGATATTAATTAATAATTACGCCACAAAAGATCACAAAATTACACGAAAAAGAAAGATTTGTTCGGCCGGTAAACTATAATTACTAATACGAGAGAAGACAATGGAGACTCGAAATAATTCCTAAATCGCTTTCCTTTACCTACGGAATCGGCTGGATTTTACTACTACAGTCGTTTTGACCACGCGGAAACATTCTTCCGACACGACAGCGCGAAATAACGATTAGAAAATCTGATAATTAGTTCACTAACTCAACTGACTCAATCATGCTAGGCTAAATTTCTCGGCCACGAAATTCAGATAATTACTACAACATTCATTAATAATTTCGCAACAAAATTCGGGTGTACGAACCGTAATTTAAGGACTAACTCATGAGACAATCAGAAAAAAAATAATGGATTTCAAAATAATTTATCAAACTGAAATTTCTGACTTACTAGACTAACTCATACTAAACTTTTCGCGACAGCTTTTCTCTTCCAGGGGCACACAATTTCTGAACAGAAGTGATTTCTGACAAGGTTTGGCTTAGGATAGCAATACAAAATATCGGAAAATTTTCCCGAGGAATTATTCCGGAACGACAGCTCAAAACCTGCTCCTTTACTGACTGACTCACTGACTTCATTAACCGAATAACTGACTTAATTAACTCACGTAAAATCGACGACATCACACAAAATTCGGACTACGGTAACTCACGCCCCTCACTGGTTCGGTGGTTCATTTTCCGACATCCTTCTATTTTCCGGGGGAGGCTGACTGACTTCCAAGACAACTGGGGCACGGAAAGCTACCGAGGTCTTGGCGATCGCTCCCAAATTTGCGAATCGCCCCACTTAGCGAAATTACTCCCATCATTAGCTGTCACGTGAGGCTCATCCGCCCTACTATTCTCTTCCACGCTGCTCCTCGTTACGCTGACTCTCAACTCAATTACGAAAATTGTCGTGAAGGTCTTCACACCCGACAGCGAAGAAATTTGCAATTATGGCTTTTAGAGATGACCTCTGACCACACGATAATTTTTGTGGTTTCTTTTGCCTGTGATTATTTATTCCACAGAATAAATAATCACAGGGAAAACGACAGGGGTAAAACGACACCTTGAACGGTACCACCCTGAGCAGTATGTCGCGATTTATGGAGAAGCGTCAAAGAAGGTGCATATCACTGATTTATTCCATTGTGTGAAATATTATTATATTTTTCCCACCGAATATAAGAGGTATTCCAAGCCATCTTTTTTTTCCAAATTATTTACCGGTAGTTTGGGGTGGCTTTTTCAATATTAAACGGAAATATAATTAAAATAAGTGAAAGAAATTTTTTTAAAAATTTCGTACTTTTCTTTGTGAAACTTTAAAGTGCCAAATGCTTTTTGTACAATGCCCGTTATCGATGCCTGGTTTACCCCTTCCGTTGTCATTCTGAGATGAGTAGTCAGGTTTCCAATCTAGCTCGAAAGTACAACGATTGTTACTTCGTGGCGCTGCGAGCACACGAAACGATGGATTTGGACCGAATGTCACGTGGGAACTGTCAAAGTTATGAACTGTCAATTTGTTCAAACATATGTTTTTAGTGATAGTATAGTGTATAATAATGGGCATCGTGATTTGCACCGTAGCAAAAGATTCATTACTTATACAATTCTTTCGCAGATTTCACAAGTGAGAAAAATCGTTTATGGAATTTTGTTGTGATCGATTTTCGCATAGTGCGACATCGGAAATCGATAATTTTACCTGAAAAATAATTCCACGCAATAGCAGTTGACATTATTCCGCAGAACTTTATTAATATGAAATGAATTATATTAGCATCCGGTATTTCATTATTATATTTCTCAGCATTATCGTTGTCGATGGGTTCATCTATATTTACTTTAATAAACTGAACAATAATCCATTTGATTGAACTTAATACACTTAATTGAATAGCAGCTTTGAATTTTTACTTTCGCTGGAAGTTGTTTGTTGTCGATTTGACAATAAACAATTGCTGCGAAAGGGAGAATAATTTTTTTTTTAACCAAAAACCATCATCGGATGAACATGCACCGGTAACAATCGGTAGTTTCAAACATAGACCGGTGGTCGAGTGGAAAGTCTGCGGCTTGATATCCAGAGGGTTTGAGGTTCAAAACCAAATAATTCTGTTTTTATTTTTTTATTTTTTTCTCTCTCGAAGAAGAAGAATTTGGAACCAAGGTCAGAGCAACGTGGGAGCAAAGGGAATGTAAGGTGAGAACAATGTGAGAGCAATGGAGGAGGAAGGTGAGCACAATGTGAGAGTAAGGGAAACGTAAGGTGAGAATAATGTGAGAGCAAGGGAGGAGGAAGGTGAGAACAAGGCGAGAGCAACGTGAGAGCAAAGGGAATGTAAGGTGAGAACAACGTGAGAGCAAGGGAGGAGGAAGGTGAGAACATGGTAAGAGTAAATTTAAAGCACAGTGAAAGCTCGAAACGGATTAGTCTAAGAATTGTCGACCACCGTCATACTTTTCTTTTCACGAACAATATTTGATCATGAAAATGTATAAAATTGCAGAGTTCACTCCAAAACTTTATGTAAATGTTACCTCGTAAGATGAAACGAAATGTTGAAGTAAGAAGAGGATTTGATCGCCATTGACTTCCTGTAGTTTCTTTATTTTTTTTAATATTCCATTACGGTGTTTTTGTGTATGAAGCAGCCGTCCTTTATTCTCCCTTTCGCAGGATTTTGTTTGTAGACGATTTCACAACAAATAGATGCTTCGAAAGGGAGAATATTTTTTTTTTTTTTGACCAAAAACAATCATCGAATAAACATGCACAGGTAACAATCAGTAGTTCCGAACGTAGACCGGTGACCGAATGGAAAGTCCACGGCCTGAGTCATAGAATTTAAACCACTCGTACGGTGTGTGTCAAATTCGTACCTGGCCTATGCGTCGTGTCAATTCGTGAGTGAATGAGATTTAAACTGGGTATCACGAATTATGCGAAAGCCAACGCGCCAAAGAAAGTTTTCGAAGAATTAAACATCGTATAAAATTTGAACAGCTCGACTTATAAGGTAAACGACCATTTTCAAAATGTTATCTGCCGGCTCAACAGAAGTGAGCTATGTCTGCAGCCATTGTCTTGTCACTATCGGTAAGATCTCACTATTTGAAAAATGTAGTTTTTTGTGTCTTCGAAATAGTTTTACGGGGAAAAGTTGATTCAAAGAGTATTATTGAGAATCGAAGAATACGTTAGCATGTGCAAAAAGAACAAATAATGAAGGTAAGCGACTCAATTACTGACCGTGGTTTAATTACATTTAATTAATTAGACCACATTAATAAATTTTTACAGATTTTTATGATACCGAGAAGTGTTTGTGATTTCCTCTTCTTTTTCGAAAACTTATGCAAAGCGAGCGTGAAGCGACAGAACGATCTTAAGATACTTCTTCATCTTGCGAAGTAACGCTTACATAAAGTTTCAGAGTGAAATTCGTAATTCTATGAATTGAAAAAAAAATTGTTTGTGAAAAGGAAAGTATGACAATAGTCGACATCCTAAAACCAATTCGATTCGAGCTCACTGTGCTCTCAATTTGCTATCACCTTATTCTCATCTCGCTCCCCCCTTACTCTGACATTGTGCTCACCTTCCGCCTCCCTTGCTCTCACATTGTTCTCACCTTACGTTCCCCTTACTCTCACATTGTGCTCACCTTCCTCCTCCCTTGCTCTCACATTGTTCTCACCTTACGTTCCCCTTACTCTCACATTGTGCTCACCTTCCTCCTCCCTTGCTCTTACATTGTTCTCACCTTACGTTTCCCTTACTCTCACATTGTGCTCACCTTCCTCCTCCCTTGCAATTACATCGTTCTCACCTTACGTTCCCTTTACTCTCACGTTGCTCTGACCTTAGTTACAAATTGCTCGAACTTTGCTCTAACCTGGCTCTAACCTTACGTTTATCTTGCACTGAATTTTCGTACTCCCGAGGTGTTCCACGTAACATAGAAAATTAACAACCAACTTTGAGTATTGAAACTTGTGCTCCACGATCGTGAATTGGCCGTTATTTCTCACAACCACCAATCGACTTCGCATTGTGACGACAATACTCCTGTTGTTGTGCTCCAAAGTTGGGAACAAAAATGAATATCTTTGTTCGCAGGGACTTTTTCGTCGTCAAGTCGACAACGGAAAAGTGCTTGCGAGAAAAAAAAAAGAATTGTTTGGTTTTGAACCCTAAACCTTCCGGATATCAGGTCGCAGACTTTCCACTCAACCACAGGTCCATGTTTAAAACTACCGATAATTACCGGTGGATGTTTATTCGATGATGATTTTTGGTAAAAAAAAAATCAATCTCCCTTTCGCAGCATTTGCTTATTGTCAAATCGACAATAAACAACTTTCCGAGAAAGTAAAAATGAAAAGCTGCTACTTTTCAATTAAGTGGATTAAGTTCAATCAAGTGGATTAGTGATCAGTTTATTAAAGTAAATATAGATGAACCCGTCAAGGACGACAACGAAAATGCTGAGAAATATAATGATGAGATACCGGATGCTAATATAATTCATTTCATATTAAAAAAAGTCTACGTAATAATGTCAATTGCTACTGCGTGGAATCATTTTTCAAGCAAAATTATCGATTTCCGATGTCGCACTGTGCGAAAATCGATCACAACGAAATTCCATACACGATTTTTCTCACTTGTGAAATTTGCGAAGGAATTGTAAGAGTGATAATTCTTCCGCTACGATGCAAGTCAGGATGCATATTATTATACACTATACTATGACCAAAAACATATGTTTAAACGAAATGACACTTTAAAACTTTGACATTTCCCGCGTGTCATTCAGTCCAAATCCATCGTTCCGTATGCTCGCAGTGCCACATCCTGATTTTACCAAAACTAGTGGATTTGTTTAGATGGGAAACGTCATGAACGGAAAGTGTCAACCAGGCATCGATGACGGGCATTGTACAATTTGCAAGAAGATTTTATAGACTTTTGCGGTAAACACCTTTTTTTTGCAATGTGCAAGAATGGTTATTTCTTTTTTACTATATAAGTTACTTCGTTCGACCTTAATTTATTCGTTGTCTTGTTTTGTGTATATAATGTAGTAGGATAATTAAGAAACAATACTTTTATTACTATGGGAGACAGTGTGCTATTTATTTTATATATTATACAGTAGACTACTTAGAGCGACGGCCGTAGCGAGACTGGCTAGTTTACTCAACCGACGAGGACCAAATGCTCGAAGCAGTAATGCCAACCCAAACGCTGAATACGTTACAGATTCCCCCTTTTTAAGATTATTAATAACAATTCATTTCGTACAAACTTTTAACTTACTCATACCACATACAACACACTAATCCTTAAACATTTGGATTTCTTCCCGAGTATAACAAACTTACAAGTTTAATCTCTGTACGGGCTTAACAACCCTTTTAGCTCTCTGATTAACATTTAAATTCCCGTCGTGAACTACAACGTTACGTTTCCTAACAAATGCTCTATCACATTGACCAGGTTCCGCATCCTGAATCATCGAATTTTCAAGACACTTTTCAGGAACATCATTGCTACACGCAGGTAGACTGAGCTTCGACGAACTTACATTCTCGCACACACTTACATTCTCATGTGGATTATCCACGTTCGCAATTAACGGTGCGCACAACACTTGTCGATCACTCGACTCACTTTTATCTTCACTAACGAGCTCAATGCTTGATTTCATAGGATTATCTTCACCAAACTTCTTTGTTAATTGATCAAGATCTTGAAACTCTTCCGCGTAGAACTTCCCTCCTTTAATAAGCTGATCAACGTGTCTCTTGCAGATCAAATTATCGTCTACAGTTTTACACAAATACGTTCTCTCTCCGAGCTTTTCTGTAACGCATGCTTTTCGCCATACAGGCTTTGACGGATTTTTATAATCCCGCGCGTAAACATTCTCGCCGATCGCAAAATCAATCTCACGATTACCATTAAAATATTTCATCTGCTTTTCTCTCGCTTTGGCCGACGCAGTCACACTTACAAAATCTAATCTAGTTCTTACATTCCTTCCTAAAATAATTTCGCGGGACATTCCCCGGTCGTACAATGCGGAACGTTTCGGTACGTCAACAGATATCTATTCACAAGCGTCGATATTTTCACCGATTTTTCACGCAAGTCATTTAATGCTTTTGAGATTCCTCTTTTAAACGCACCAACTGCGTTCTCAGCTAGGCCGTTAGTGGCTGGATGAAACGGAGCAGATGTTCTATGGACAATACCGTTCACCTTACAAAATTGAGCAAACTCCTCCGATGTAAATTGCCTACCATTGTCCGAAAAAATCATTTGAGGCAACCCAAACCTCGCGAAACATTCGCGAAGCTTCTCAATAGTACTAGAAGAGTCCATCTTAGTCATTTCGAACACCTCAGGCCACTTAGAAAACGCATCGACAATAATTAAATAAACTTTCCCATGAAAAGGCCCCAAAAAATCAATATGAACTCTTTCAAAAGGAACTGATGCTTCACGAAACTTGATTAGCTTAGCTTTCTGAGGTGCTTTCGAAACTTCCATACAAGCTTCACAGTTCCTAACATAATTTTCAATATCTGAATCTAATTTTGGCCACCAAAAATACTGGCGAGCCACAGCCTTCATTTTAGCCATTCCTAGATGTGAACTGTGTATCTCGTCCAAAAGAATCGATCGCAAACTCTCCGGAATTATTACTCGGTAACTCCACATCAAGATATTATTTTCCAGGCTTATTTCGTTCGCCCTACGAGCATAAGAACTCAACGCTTCATCGTGCACTTCCGGCCAACCATTTCTCGTATATAAAAACACTTTACATAACAGACTATCACGACTAGTTTCTTTTCGAATTTCATCTGCTGTCACGGGTACTCTATCCTCTACAATAAAATGAAAATAATCATCATCAGTTACATCTTTTTTAACACTCATGATTGGCAGCTTCGACAATCCGTCCGCGCCACCATTCTCTTTCCCCGGAACATATTGAAACTTATATCTTAAGCCACTCAAAAACAAAGCCCAACGCTGTAGTCTGCCAGCGGCCATTTGCGGTAACCCTTTTTCTTCGCCAAACAAAATTTGCAGAGGCTTATGGTCTGAACACAAAATAAACTCGGTTCCTACTAAATACTGATAAAATTTATGCGCCGCCCAATAGATAGCTAATGCCTCGCGATGGATAACCGAATAATTTTTTTCTGATTTTCTAAGTACTCTTGAAGCGAAACAAATGGGTTTTTCTGATCCATCCGGCAACACGTGAGATAAAACGGCTCCGATTCCGATACCAGACGCATCACAAGATAACTTAATAGGCAACTTCGGATCAAAATGAATCAGAAAGCACTCCGCCGACATTTCGCGCTTTATCGCTAGAAAAGAGCTTTCGCAATCTTTAGACCAAACAAATTCTTTAGCTTTGACAAGATCATAAAGAGGCGCTAGGATATTCGCAAACGTAGGGACAAATTTTGCATAGTAATTGACCATGCCGACAAAAGCTTGTACTTCCTGAACATTTGATGGCCTCGGAACTTTAACCATAGCAGATATCTTTTCAGGATCTTTTCTAAGACCGTTCTTATCAATAATATGTCCCAAGTACTTGATTTCTGGTTGAAAAAAACTACATTTCCTCTCATTTAATCTGAATCCTGCATCAGAAAGACGCTTACACACCTCCTCAAGATTTCTCAAATGTTCACTTCGATTCTTACCCGTGACAACAATGTCGTCAAGAAAACATACAACACCATCAACTCCTAGTAAAACTTTTTCAATAGTGCGCTGGAAGATAGAACATGCCGATTTAACACCAAATGGCAACCTATTAAATTGGTAAATTCCGCGATGTGTGCTCCACGACAAAATTTCCTTAGACTCCTCAGTAACCTCTAATTGATTATACGCAGCCGCAAGATCTAACTTCGAGAATCTATCTCCACCGCTCAGAGCCGCGAACACCTCCTCAATCCGCGGAAAAGGATGTTTTATATCCTCAACATAACGGTTCACTGTGATTTTATAGTCGGCACACACTCGCACACTACCATCTTCTTTTAAAATTGGAACCAACGGAGTTCCCCACGCGCTCGTGGTTTTTAGCGAAATTACTCCATCTTTTACCAATTTATCGAGTTGCTCATCTAACTTTTTTTTTAAAGCCATCGGCACTGGCCGTGGTTTAACAAATTTCGGCTCAACCTCCTGTTGCAATTTTATCTCAATCTTTTCATATCTATATCTACCCAGCGTCTTATCAAACAAATCTGCGTATCTTTCTAAAATATCTTTAACCTCTGTTTCTACTTCAACAAATTTGACTGTCGCTATATAAAATCCAAGAGGTTTCATTAAATCTTTCCCCAACAGTGGTCGATTTCCTTTTTTCACAACCACAAGGTTTCCACGAATATTAAGACTTTTGTTCCAAATATCAACACTAATCTCGCCCAGAGGCTCCAACAAAGAGTCATCATACATACGCAGCCTAACCGCTGTCTTCTCCAGTTTACAATGCGACCAATATTTCTTATAAACCTTTTCAGGAATTACCGACTTGCCAGCGCCTGTGTCGATCTTGAAAACAACTTTTTTTCCCTCAACGGTCAACTCTACTAAGTCGTGCCCGTCTTCGTTGTTATTGTTTTGGACTTTAAGCATGTCGAATACTTCGAGCGACTCATCAGACTCTGCTTCTATATAGTTATTATTATTTGAACTGGACTGCTCATTTCTTTTACATACTCTGGCTAAGTGCCCGACCTTTTTACAGATATTACAACTAAAATCTCGATACCTGCATTCTTTAAAGTTATGCCGAACACCTCCGCAATGATTACATTTCCGCTCCGATGACGATTCCTCCCTCGAAGATTCTCTCGGGCGGTGCGACGAACTCCCTGCTCGATCGCGTTGACTCGATGTCGTGTCCTTGTCTTTCGCCGTTTCTTTGTACGTTGAATCTCTTTTCAAAGCCCCCTTGGCCGTTCGAGAATAAATTTTATGAAGATCCACTGATGAGCTGGTCGACTTAGCAGCCAACGCAACCTCCTTATTCCTCGCAACTTCGAGAATTTCTTGAAGTGAAGCAGTTGGCTCCTGCTCAAACACCTTGTCAAGCACTGGACCACCCTTCAAACCAGTAATAAAACCATCTTTAATTTTATCGTCAAGCATAGCTCCAAACTTGCACTTTACCGCCTTTGCTTTTAAACGAGCAAACCAGTCGTTGACCGACTCTGTGTCGCCTTGCGCTAAATTGAAAAACTCTCGCCTTTCTTTAAAAGCTGCCACTTTAGGAGCAAACTGTCTTTTCAAAATCTCACATAATTCGAGATACGTTCTAGCAGAAGGCAAAACAGGATCACACAAATCTTTCAATGTTTTGTATGCGTCTTGACCTATCAAGGTCACCAGCGTCGCAACTCGACGATTCTCTGGAACGTTATTAGCCACGAAATACTGAGCCAAACGTTCTTCGTACAATTCCCAATCGTCACCAATACGAAATTCAGCCAACGATCCAATCGTAGAAAAAAAATTAACGCTCGGTACCTGTTGCTGCTCGACACGCGCTATGCTTTCGTCCCTCATCCGCTGGATATCCTCTTCACATTTTCTCCGCTCAGATAAAAATGTTTCCTTTGATTTAGTCAATTCTTGTTGCTGTGATGTAAGACCCTCTCGTTGTTGATCCAAAGCTCTTCGATATTGCTCTAACTCTTGTGCACGCTTCTCTAAAATCCTCTCTCGCTCCACAAAGGCATCGTCGAATTTCGACATTTTCAATTAATTAACTCTTTCTACTGTGATAATAGTCACTTATCGCATCGTGCGAAATTAATATACTGTCCCATAACACGCTTCCAAATTTACTCTCGTCGCCAAATATAATGTAGTAGGATAATTAAGAAACAATACTTTTATTACTATGGGAGACAGTGTGCTATTTATTTTATATATTATACAGTAGACTATTTAGAGCGACGGCCGTAGCGAGACTGGCTAGTTTACTCAACCGACGAGGACCAAATGCTCGAAGCAGTAATGCCAACCCAAACGCTGAATACGTTACAGTGTATTTTCAGGAAGTTTTCTGTCAAGAAAAGTTCGACAATATGTTGATCGATTGGGCTGCGAAGAAGTATTTGCCTTTTAACTTTTTCGATGACGCACCGACTCAAGAACTGTTTAACTACCTTAGTCCAAGCGCAACTATCCCGAAGCGGGACTCATTTCGAATGAAGGTCTTTGCACATTTCTCGAAAATTTAAAAAGCAGTGATGGAAATTCTGCAACAGAATACTTCGAAGATTTCCTTTACTGTTGATGGCTGGACATCTGTATCAAACAAATCGTTTTATGGTGTTACTGCCCATTTTATCGATTCTCAATGGAACATGCAGTCCCTAGTTCTCGATTTTGCACCTTCAAATGGCTTACACACCGGTCGAGATATAGCTGAAATCTTTTTTGAAAGCTTAAAGCGGTACGATCTTTTGGGAAAAGTGCTAGGTATAACTGTCGACAATGCGTCCTCAAATACAGCGTTTCTGCGAGAACTTGCACCGCTTATGGCTTCCGAAGGCGCAGAATTTGACCCAATTAACCAACATTTTCGATGTTTTGCCCATATCATCAACCTGACGGTAAACGACATGCTCCGCTTAATTGAATCTGATATCGATCAAGTAGTTGAAACGAGTGAGGAAGACGAACTTGATGATAGCCAGGATACTCACAATGACTGTTCACGCGTATTAACTAAGCTTAAAAAATTGTTTAGAAAGATCAAGTATTCTGAACAGTGGAATAGTAAGCTTAAGGCGTATTGCGAAACGACAAACTCGACAATGCTCTCGCCAAATCTTGGAGTCGCAACGCGGTGGAATTCGACGTGCGATATGATCGATGCTGCACTCCAGATGAAGCAGGCGATTAATTTGCTGTGCGAAAACAATATTGAAGTTCGAACATGCCAATTGTCTGTAACTGAGTGGTCACTCTTGACTGAGCTTATCAAATTCCTACGTCAGTTTAAAGTGCTATCCACGGCTCTTGGTGGCGACAGATATGTAACGTTGCCGCTAGTCGTCATAGGCATTAATATGTTGATTGATAAACTTGAATCCTTCATCCTGCAGTATCAAAAAACTTTGATTACCAACCCTGTAAGTGAAGTTATCAGTCAAGCCGCTGTTGCTGCCCGAGATAAGCTACTAAAGCATTATGAAAAGGCTAATTGGATTTATTGCGTAGTACTTATCCTCGACCCGCGACATAAGATGGAAACATTCCAACAGACAGTATGGGGTAAAGAGATGGAGATGGAATCGATCAAGCAATTTGAGTATGTCTACCGTGCGAAATATTACGATGCACAACCGCTTGATCAACTCGATCCTCCGACACTTTTCTTAAACGTTCCGACTCTAAATGATAGTACATACGATGACGTAATCGATTTAGGATCACTTTTTGAATCAAATACATCAGAGGGAGGTTCGAATACGTCTATGGACTGGCGAAAAGAGTTAAATGAATACTTACGACTTAAACGCGCCGACAAAAATGTTAATGTATTATCGTGGTGGAGAGAAAATGAAAAGAATTTCCCCACGCTAGCTATGATGGCACGCGACTTTTTATCTATACAAGCTACATCTGTTGCTGTCGAACGATTTTTTTCTAAAGCGTCGTTGGTTATAAGAAAACACCGATAGACTTAATCACGAATCCGCAAGAAGCTTGCTATGTTTGAATTCGTGGATTTCGTGCGGTCTGTCCTCGCAGATTATGGCAAAACTATGAAAATGAAAAATCTTAAGATCGGGTCAATACTCGTTAGTTATCATGTGTTAATCCTGTGTTAATTTTATTATCGCTTCAATAATAAAATAGTTTCCTCAATAATTTATAGAAGTGTATTTTCTTAGAATAATATCGTCTGCCAAATTTCGACGGAAACATTCGACGTCATTTACATAAGGTGAAATCCACTTTGAAATCCTCCACTTCTGGCTCGCAGTCGATGAACAAGATATTGTGCAAGTGGAGGGAATTCAAGAAAAATTAATGCATTGCTAATGGCTCATTAACGACTCCACGTCAATTATGCAATAATCAGTGCCCATTATAGCACAAATAAAAATAAATATTAAGCAGTTCGCAGTCGCCACCACCGTATTTCATTTGACATAAAATGTAGTCGACCCGTTTAGACTGTACCTACATCTTACGGTACGGATTAACCACTAAGTTTCGAGATTCTCGCTCGTTCTCGCTTGTCAGTTCAAGACTATGTCACTCAAGACAAGGAATTGACATCACGTGAAACGATCGAGATGAGATTTAAAAAAAAACGACATGCGCAAGCGAAAACGAGCGAGACTGTCAGAAATCTCGTCTCAAGTCGCAACACTAGTCTCAAGTTGTGGATTTCGTCGACGAGGTGGACGATCTCGTCGGGAATTCCAACCTTCAGTTGGCGTCCACTCCGCGTGAAGGTGAGGACTAACTGCACACCCCTCGGTTCCTCACTTTCTCAGGGCTAATGCTCGTCCCCGGGAAATGGGACAGCATGTCGACAGCGAACGAAAATGCAGCTTCTTACTAAAATTTCCTCCCTCCGTGGTGATGCTCAGCGAAAGGACCAGTGAGGAGCTGAGATTTTCTAAAATACAACTAAATAACAACTAAATAATAATTAATTAATACTACTTTAAACTACCAAAATAGACCCCTGGAGAGAAATTCGACGGCGGACATCTCATTTTAAACACAATAAATAAACTACGGCAAAGGAACGTGGTGCCAGAAATCCACCACGTTACAGTGTTTTCGACGAAGTTTGGTCCCCAAATGTAACTGCTCTACTTCTTGCTTTTCCACAAGTAGTTGTAAATACCTCCATTCAATCGAAAAACCATTAATATCAGTAAAACTTTTTTCTAGATCTAATGTGTTTCTAATTAATATTATCATATGAAAGACATCCAAACATTATTGTTATATGCTTCTTTGTTGAGGGGTGTTCAATGTACAGCTTTAACTTTTCAAAGCAATTAACCGCAGCTCCTAGCTCCTTTACCATCGCAGCGTTTGTGGCTGCACCGTCAAAAGTAAAATTAGAAATGGAGATATTATGTTCATGTGCAATGTATAAAATGTCTGCTAATATATTACTTCTTTCTATTCCCGTAAAACTATCAATAAGATAGTAAGCCACGACAGTGTTTACGTATCTATTGATCCTGACTAACATAAACACTAGGACGTTTGATGCTCTAACTTTACTATCACAATCTTTACTTTCATCGCCAGTGTCTAGAAATCCAATAGGTATTCCTTTTCTGTCTGGGTCACCCTTTTTCATAATCGCCATTTTATCACAAGTTAATGAAAAGTACAATTTTCTACCTTGCTGGTTCATAACTTATTGAACTCATCCAGTGTCGTATCGTACTTTGATGAAGGAGTACCTTCATAAGAGTCTGTCTAACATATTCATACGCTGCGGGCGAATAAAAGTGGAGAGTACAGGCGAATTCTTTTAGTTGAGATGAAAACTTCTTTGTTCTACCATCCAAAACAGTATTTATCGACTCTCGAATAGTCAGGGAGCAAGTCTCTGCGGGAAGGGGGAAAAACACAAATATTTTCTTATTATTTTTCTGTTTTTATTCACGTATAGATTACTTTACATGTCTTTTTCTCTATACTTTGAAGAATGAGATACACTTGAATAGGTTTAAGTATAGTAACAAAAAATGAGCACACTTATAATTTTCTTCTTTTCTTCTTCACTTCAGCAGCTTTTAGTAGTCTCTTTCTTTTCAAATCGTCAATGTACTGTTTATAAGTTTTGATTTTTAAGGACTGCCGATGATTTTTACGATGCAACAATAAAGTTTCTTTTTTGAACTTTTCTATGACATTCACAAATCTTATCCAGGCATCATTGTTTGTGAAATCCTCCCTCCTGAAAGTACCGTGAGACTTCAAAATAATAAGTTTTTTAGCTGGAATAGAGGATTCATCGTCACTTTCACTTCTTTTCCTATAAAATAAAATATACATATAGTCGTAATTGAACTGAAGAAAAATTTTCAATGAGGTCATAGTATGTATTTACCGTTTTAAGTTTCTAGTAATCTCAAAAGTTGATTGTTCAAAACAAGGATTGAAGTTTTCAGTTTCCACTGGTGATAATGATCTGTCAGGTGCTATTGCAATAGTGGATTCATGATCACTCTCATTTTGTTCTCTGTAAAATCACAGAAATAAAACGTCCACAAAGCTGTAATTGAAATGAAATAAAAATTTAAGGCGAGGGAGTTAGGTCAAAATAATTAAATTTGTCAATTCAATATCATCCAAATTCTCTTGCATATAAAAATGATCAATGATCTATTGGCTTCGTGCGTGACCTTGATTCGCGGCCAGTTTGGACAGCCAGCGTTCGAAGCGGCGAAATTGTGCAACAGTTGATAAAAAATTATCACAGTAAAGCATGCTAGCGTACGTTAATTAACGATATTATTTATATTTCTTTAATAAATCGACACTATTAGTGCGCCAAAAGGGAAGGCCTCAATGCCGTGTTGCGTCGTGAATTGTAAAAACACCTCTGTAAATTCACCGGGTGTACATTTCTACAGTTTCCCTACAGGAAAGATCCAAGTTTTCAAGCAGAAAAGGCGCGAGGACTGGATTGCCTCCGTTAAATGAAAAAAAAAGTTTCAGAGTTACTGTACGAACTAAATGTTCTCTAATCAATAAAAAGTTATAGACTACAATACTGTTATTAGGATTGAAACTTTACAATATTTACTTCCAACTTCACCTTGTACGGTGTAGTAGTGGAAGTGTCACTGACGTTTGGCGAATAACGCTACACTTTATTAAGATACGTTTGTCTGAATCTGTTAACTCCTCCACTCAACGCACATGGCATGCAGATAACGCTTTTCCGTTTATAATTCCGATGGATTAAAATCAATTACATGCGTTATCGCCTTGAATCCCGTTCTGATTATCAATTCCATCTTTCAATGCCGTTTTAATGCTGCTGTCAACTGTCATAAACATAAACATCGGCGAAAAGTGCAGACGACACCGCGCGCACGAAAATTTATGTACCCTTTTTACGAAATAAATAGAATAACAAAAAGCTATTACCATAACCAAAATTACATAAAAATAAATTTAACAAACTATTTTTTATTAATAACAATACTTTTCAGTTGTTCATTTAGTATAATCGGAAAATCTTCTGTAAACTATATTCTACCATAAGAATCAATGCTTTTTTTACATCAACTGTTGCCGAGGTGTGCCACAAGCGGCGCTGGCATCTTAACACACTAAGCCAATATTGTTGGTCGATGAAAGGATTTTTTACTGTCATCTGACTTGCGTATGCCTTTCAATATTACCTTAAGTCTCAGTGATACACCAGAGAAAATTTCTTCGCCCAATGTTAAACGCCTATAGGGCTGTCTCTCGGACATAGCTCTGTCTCTCTCACACTATTTTTTTAAATTCTTACAAAAAAAACGACTGAATCGACTGAGGAGCCAGAAGCTTAGCCCAATTGTACTATCTTCCGCGTATTCCCTCAAAATGCAAGCCCAATCTATGTTGTTTTTTTTAAGAGAAAACAGCTTTTAAAATTTCTGCGGGGGGGGGGGGGAGTATCACTGACTCTTAAGAGGCAGTGGTACTTCACCCACCACACCGCAAAATTTTGAAACCTGTTTTCTCCTAAACTACTCGACAGATAGGGCTCAAGTTTTGAGGGAATATGGGGAAATACGGCCGAATTGGGCTAAGCTTCTGTGTCCTCAATCGATTCAGTCGTTTTTTTGGGATAATTAAGGATTTTATACAGGTTACCGCGGGGAGGATAGGCAAGGTGGCGCATGGCGGGAGACGGAGGTACTGTACGAACGGCATGCACATACATGAACAGGATAGAGGCGAAAAAGACAATGTTTACTTTTAACGTGATGTGTTACTCGTTTTTGTCGTTCTCTCTCGCTCTACCGCGAGCGCCAATGGCGCTTTCTCGCTTGCACTCACGGCGATTCGGTCAGTGTAAAACATCACCTTAACGTAATATTTTTCATAAAATCTGGGCGCACGCGGATTTTTTCAGTGTTCTGTAAAGCTCAGATTCCAATGGACACGAAAAGTAAACATTTATCATATATTCTCTGCAAACATGCGCTTTCGCTGAAAACACGATAGTCCTCATTCTCCACCGTATACTGCCCAAGTTAAATCGCTGAACTTTGATAATTTATAAATCAGAAAGTATGTGGGTAAAAATTTTATAACAATATTTTTTTTAAATGTCGTACTTTTCTCTATAACATAAAAAATATTGGGACAAAAATCTTCAAAATTGTTTACTTGTATAACATCCTTAAAAGAAAAATTGTGCGAGAGAGACAGAGAGACAGCCCTATAGGCGTTTAACATTGGGCGAAGAAATTCTCACCGGTGTATCACATTCTCTTAAGCAAAGTGCTTAGGTTTTCCACTCTGCACGTGATTCAGACCAAACTGCTAGGCAGATTGGGCTAGTGGACGTCTCATTTTCTTCTTCATAAAAAGATACACCGGCTAAATGGAGCAAACTATTTTTTGTCATTCTGAAAGCAAAGTTAATCGCTGATTTGGAAAACAACAAATATTACCTTTTATTAACATTTGTTCCATTTAGTCGGTGTATCTTTTCATGAAGAAGAAAATGAGACGTCAACCAGCTCAATCTGCCTAGCAGTTTGGTCTGAATCACATGCAGAATAAGTTTAAAATCAAGTTTCGGGAAATGGCATCTAAAGTTTACCACTCAAATAAAAATGTTTACGCTGCTTTCACCTTTGGGGCACCTTAGTACCTTTAATGAACAAAATAAAAATATTATTTGCAAGTCAGATTACAGAATATTATTAATAATGTTATTAATAAATTTTTTTTTACAAATAAATAAGTAAATGAATGAATAATTTGAAAAAAAAACCTGTAAATAATACGCCGTGTCTAGCGTCACACACAATAATGACTTTTGTATCAATATTAAAGTCACACACTCCACGTGACTTTTAGTTTTTTATGCTAAAATCACACAAAATTCTCGTGATTTATAGTTATTTGTAAAAGTCACACGAAATTTACGTGGCTCATCGTTATTTGTAAGAGTCATGCTGATCAATCTTTAAGGTAGTTCAAAACAACGACTATTATTTTGATATTAAATCATTTATATGTGTATATAAAACAATACATCCTATCGAGAAGTTTTTTGGCGGTATCAAAAGACCGTTAAATGTTGAGTTCTATGTCAAATAATAAAATTTCATGTGAAATAAATCACAAGGAGATATGTTATAGCGCGTCTCTTGACTAGTTTTTCAGGTTGTGCCAACTCCTGAATGCTAGACTTATAAAATTATTTACATTTAACTATTCCGTTATTATGACAATATACTGTAATACGGCAACTTGGTATTCATATTTTCGATGGAAAAAGTCGAAATAATGTTGCAAAATGTAAGACACTTTTATAAACAAACATTTTCCGGATTTGCAAAATCACGGCAGCGACTTGGCAACGCTGCACAGCTGATAATGTTGGTACCGCCTGACAGTGAAGGCGTACAGTTCAAATTGCAAGATGGACCAACCTCGAATAGGTGGAAAATTTTCATCGACACAAAAAGTTAATCGAAGGAAAAGAGCCCTTGAAGACCTTGAAAAGGCCAGAGAGAAAACAGAACACAAAAGAGTGGGAGCTGAAGACGAATTAGCAGGGCCCAAATACGAGGTGCACGGATACCGATTCGTCAAAATAGCCTTGATTTCCAAACTGATGAAATGTGATTCCTGCGACACAATTCTTTCTTTCGACTTCGTGGAGTCTGAGAAAAGACAGGGCTTAGTATCAATATTCACAATTAGGTGCCACAACTGCTGGCACCAAAGAAAGTTCCCACATCCAATAAAACAGCGGTTGAGAAAGGAAAATCATTGTACGAGATAAATGCTGCAGCTGCTCTAGGTAAGTAAAGCTTGTTACAACCTAATCTTGCTTACAGAGGAAGTTACATATCTTCTCTGTAAGTACGGTAGCTATAGAAGACCTTTTCTTGCTTTGTGACAAGCTACGCTAACCTTCAAAGTATATTCCTTATCTTTTTACAAGCTACGGAGAATTGAAAATTATATATTTTTTTTTTTACAAGCTATGCTGACTTTCAAATTATACTTATATTTTTTACAAGCTACGCTGTCTTTCAAATTACATTTCTTGTCTTTGTGATCTGCTTTTCAAAGCATATTTCCTGTTTCATCACATGCTATGCTATCTTTTAAATCATTTCTCTATTAATACTATGCTTGTACTTTCTAAGGCTGCATAGATTCTGGTATCGTGATCGTGATCGTGCTGGAATGCTATTCTAGAAGAAAAGGCTCTCACCCTTGCTGATCATATGTCGCAGTAAGTTTCATATATGAGTATTATCTATTCTAAACGCCATAAATCTTTATAAATAAATTTTTTTTGCTCTATTGAGTAAACAGCGTGGTCCGCGAGCTCTATTGAGCATCGCGGACCACGTATTCGGGTATCACAGCAGTTGTGGCACTTGGTGTGATGCCAAAGACAATCCGGACTACGTATTCAAGAGTTTGCCGAAAGGAAAACCTCTGTCAAGTAAAAGCATTCACAGGTGGATTTCACATCTCGGGTATTGAAAGTTGTCCCAGGAGGATCGTCGCAACTAAATGAATGCTTCAACCATATGGTGGCTACCAGAGCACCTAAGTCCAGGCATTATGCACCTTCGCGTTCTCTCGTTCAGCGAGTGGCAGCAGTAGTTTGCAAGAAAAATCTCGGGCCCTCGCACGTCATTGATGTACGAGTTGAAGCTGGATTACCGCCAGGAGTGATCGTTGAGGAATACCGATTGCGACGAGAAGCCTTGAATCAAAAAGTAACTGCGAAACGCCTAACACTCGTAGCGAAACGTCGTCGATGTTAATTAAAAAACAGGAGACAACGTATCACCATAGCACGAGAGAGCAGTGAAGGGATCATCTATCAATCCAATATGGGACTGGATCTTGATATAGAATCAATTTCTGAAATCGATGAACCCCTCCCTGAAAGCAATCCGCGAGTCACAGTTGACAGTGAAACGATCGGTTTGGCTTCTACTGCAGACATCGTTCAAATAGCAGCGAAGTGTGGCGATCAGGAGTTTGCACGGTATATGTTACCTTCTCAAACTATCAATTGCCATGCTGCAGAAAATACTGGATTGTCAGTAGTCGAAGACGAGCTTCATCACTATAATCATTTAGTGCTGACGACTCCACCAAAAGAAGTAGGAGACGAATTTATATGGTTCCTGGAAAGATGCGGTCCAAAGGTGCTACTACTCGGACATAACATCGTGCGCTTTGACGCTCCACGGATCATACGATGATTAACGGGCTCGGTCTCTTAGAAATATTTGCCAAAAATATGTATGGTGTATGCGATACGATTCCACTCATTGTACAAGAGAAAGTGAAGAAACAAGAACTGGCGAAATTATATCTGAAAGGCGATGAATGGGAACGACTAATAGCCGGTTCTCACAATGCCTTAACAGACTGTGAGATCCTTTATGGTTTACTAGCTCATTTCAATGTAACCGATACAGCGATTAAGGCAGGGTCTCTTGAACTGCAGAGGTTAATGCAACGCCCAGCAATTGCAAAGAAGAAGGCGGAATTTCTTGACACTCTTCAGTGCCTGAAACCTCATATTTCGAAGAACATGATGACGAAAATTGCTGCCGCTGGTATCAATATGTATGACCTTCGCGATGCGTTCAATCGATCTGGCGCTGAGGGTTTGAAGCTCTGTTTAGCTGTGAATGTCAATGGAAAGCCCCGGGTAACATCGAACAGGCGGATCATCAATAAAATTGTTGATTTCCTTGCGGCATCGAACGAAGAAAGTCAAATCGAAGCAGGACCATCTTCAACGATGACTGCATAAAGATATCTGAGCTTGCCACATATTGGGATACATTGAACTGCACTGGTAAGCGCATGCTGCCCATGTGACTATTAAAATAACCAGTTGGATTTTTATATAATAATTCTACAGATTCTTGTGCATGTTCTGTGTGTCCTCTGCATGGCATATCCCGGTTATGCTTCTGTAATCTTTCCTCAAAATTAATAATTTAGTAGTAGTAGTAGTAATTTTTATTTGTATTGAGGTTTACACCTATTACAAAGAAGAGCGGTGTATGGCCTACTTGACCTACAATATTATACATCTTTTAGATAAACTATGCATGTTTAACAATGTGTTTTATATTCTTATAGTCAAACAGCTATATAACTTTGTCTTACCGAAAATAACGCTTACCCTACCTATGGCTTCAAAAACATTAAGTATGGAGACAAGGACAAATGATGCAAGATGTCTTGCTTGTTTGGCATTAATATTATCTAATGCTATCAACGGGTTTGTTATAGATAAAAATTGTATTCTTACTGGTTCGTACATTGGACACTCGCTCAAAAAGTGCTCTAGGGATTCCACCCTGAATGTATTACATACCGTGCATATATCATTTTCGTCGAGTTTGTAATACAGTTTCTTATATCTAAATGTTACAACGCTACCTCCGGCAAGGCGACATAGTGCAACCCGTCGCATAAATGCCAACGGAAGACTCGAATTAAGATATTCTTCGCGCTTAAGCTCATTTAGTTGTTTGATTCCTTTGTACATTGGGCTATACGTCGATAATAGGGCCCGCACAGCATCGGATTGGAATCTCTTTTCTACCAAGATTCCTAGTACCTGCTCACTTCGATCGGAAATAGAGCTGTATGTCATGTCTGTAAGCAAGTCCGGGGCGCCGGATTTGTCAAGCAGCTCTCTTAAGGGGGAGCCTGCTTTAGAGGCTTCAAAAAATCGATATTTTTTTGCATAAATATTTTCCTAAACTATCCAAGAATGTGTCCCTAAAATTTCAGAAGCAAATTCGAAATATTTTCGGAGTTACAGAAGAAATAGTGAGCAAGCGTCGAGCAGATATACGAGCGGCCGGATCGCTCGGAGTGCGCGCGCTCCGCCCCTCGATCTATATTGTACGTATTATAATCCAAAGGGACTAACAGTCCTTCGAGACACTATTAACTATTCGTAGAAGGTCTTTATGGAGCTATGGTAGGGATAAAAGTATGTATTATAACGGTATATATGGCTGCGTCGGCTTGAGCAAAGCTACATTTAGCATTTAAGTTCAGTTTTGATTTGTCTTTCGGCACGTGAACATCTTGAAATCATGCAGAGCTATCCGAAAGTGAGCAAATCTTCAAGTGAAGGTACTGAAAAGCCACGGAAGCGCACATTCCACGGCAATCAGTTTCATAATGTTTCGTCATCGGACGATGGAGAAGCTAATACTAGCCGTAGTGAAAACAAATTGGCGTCAGCGACTACGGACGATGTTATAATTTATCCGTCTCATTGCTATCGGATAATCTAGTTTGTCTCTGTGTTTTTAGCAATTTCTGATTTAGTTATTTGCAATTCGTGTAAGCAGAGAATAACGTTTGCCGAAAGCGGCCATCGAGGTCTAGGATTCAAAATCGTTTTGTTGTGTAAATGCGGTAAACTAGAAATTTAATCCGGACCGTTAATTCACAGCGGCTACGAAATCGACAGAAGAATTGTGTTCGTCATGAGGCTTTTGGGTGTCGCACGAGAAGGCATTAACATTTCTTGTGGCCTTATGGATATATCTCAAGGCTTAGCAAAATCGACGTATGACCAAATCGTGCAACACCTGTATACAGCGTCGAAAACAATGTTTGAGAGCGCCTGCAAAAAAGTCGTCGAAGAGGAAAAAGAACTTAACGTACAAAATGAAAGACCAGTTGACCATATGAAAGTTTCGGGCAATGGATCGTGGAAAAAACGTGGATATACTTCATTGTACGGTGTAACTACACTTATTGGGTACTACAGTGGCAAAGTGATCGATCTCGACGTTAAAAGCGGATATTGTCATACCTGTGCCATCAAGAAAAATACATTGAATGACGAGTTTGAAAATTGGTATGAAAACCAGAAAGAAAATTGTTCTTCGAATCACGCAGGTTCGGCCGAGAAAATGGAAGTTGATTCGATGTTGGAAATGTTCTCAAGGTCCATCGAGAAATTTGGAGCAATGTATAGTAATTACATTGGCGACGGCGACTCCAAAACATTTCTTGGCATCCTGAACAGTGATCCATACGGCCACAAGTGCACAGTGACCGGAAACGAGTGCGTGGGACATGTACAAAAGCGCATGGGTACTCGTCTCCGCAACAAGAGAAAACATGACGAATATGTCGAGAAGCACATTCGTCCTGTGTACGAGGAATTATCTAAGGACGAGCTGCTAACGAGGTGTTTGGGTGGACACACACAAAATGCGAACGAGTCGTTCAATTCCACTGTGCGGCGCATGACACCTAAACACCTTCACTCAGGCATTAAAATCGTCGAGATTGCTGCTTACATCGCTGGAGGAATGTTCAATGAAGGCTACAGTGCAGCATTGAAAACCATGCAGTTACTAGATTTGAAAATTGGACAGCAATGCAACAATTTCGCCGAGAGAGCCGACAAGGAGCGCGTCACCCGAGAAAACATGTGCGCTTCATTTTCAAGTAAAGTGACTCGAACATCTGGGCGAAAACCAGTTTTTTGAAGAGTCTGAACTCTATGGACCAGGAATCGCTGATTAGCATATTAATGCGGTAAGTTCAAGAAAATTACGATTTTTTATATACGAAAACTTTGACGCGGGATTTCTCGGTTTTTCATTTTTACGATTTTTCCTAATTGGCGGGAAAGATAGGGAAAAAATTAAACATCCTATCGAAAATGGATTGTATTCGGGATTAAATTCTCTTCTAGTTGAACCTAAAAAACCTTAAGAAAGTTAAGATTAACCCACTTTTTAAACGATCTAAAGTGAATTTTTTTTTCAATTTGCAAAAAAATTGTTGAATTTTTTACTGTTGGTTGAATTTTCTTGGTTTAACTAGAAGCTATACTATCGAAAAATAAATTTTTTCTTGAGTTCTTTGTTTCAGATGGAAATTGCGACCTGCATCTTTCCCGTCGCACGACAAATGCACACTCGAGGCGCCTCGGCGAAATGCTTGTACCAGGCATAATATGACATGTATCTTAATGAAAAAAATTGAGAAGACTGTTGAAATATATAACAATAAACCCTGAAAGTTTCGTTTCAATCGGATATTTCTTTCCTTCCCAAAAAGATCCTCGAAAAAATCGATTTTTTGAAGCCTCTAAAGCAGGCTCCCCCTTAACCCCGTATACCAATTGTACTTCGCAATGTTCGTGTTCGAGGCGTCTAAGGCAACAAGCCGATCTAAACATATTCTCGGGAACCGAGACTGAGCCATCGCTAGTAGCTTCATCAAATAGGCCAGAGTTCTTTTTACCACTCGTTGCGCAATGATTGTTGTACCCGTTTCAAGCCTGATCATGTATCCCGGTGTGCACTCGGGATATCTGCAAGACAGAGTTGGGCAGCAAAAATTACTTGAGTCAGAAATTACTGCTTTAATTACAATTACTTTCAGTAATTGTATTGGTTTTCAAATCAAATACAATTACTCCCAGTAATTGTATTGGATTTTAAATTAATTACAATTACTTCCAGTAATTTGTATTTTGTAATTGTCCATTACAATTTTGCGCAACTCTGCTGCAAGGAGACTCTTAAAAAATCGTAGCTGAACCTTGTCCAGTTCTTCACAGTGCCTCAAGCCCCAAACATTAGACGCGTACAGAAGTGTCGACTCAACGACGTAATTGAATAATCTCACTCTTGTTTCCCAGTTGTTCACTTTTGCTATCATCATGGGGCCCCATATAGTTCCCAACGCTATTCTAGCTTTCGTCGTAAAATGCTTGTTTGCCGTATAGAACCACCCCGAGCGGACAAATGGAACCCTCAAATAGACATATTTATCTACTTCTACAAGAGGTATCCCCTTGTACTTTATTCTTCTTATTTTTTTCCTTCGGCCCGCTTTCTGAAAGACCATAACTTTAGTTTTATCAATATTTACCTCCAACTGGTTTTCATTACAATAAGCCTCGAGCGTATTTAGTTTTCTTTGTAATTCTATAACGTCGTCCGCAAGAATAATGCGATCATCTGCAAAGAGCAAGAGCTCGATCTTCTCGTTAATTTATTCGTGGCCATGGTCCATGAAGTATAGATCCATGTCTGCCAACAGCAGAGAGAATAGCGTTGGACTTGCTGGATCGCCTTGTAAGACACCTTGTGTTGCATCAATATCTTCTGTTTTGTGTCTGTGATTCAGTCGAACCTTGAAGTTCGCACTTCTATACAAGTTTTGAAGAATTCAATGACTTTTGTGCTGACTCCCAATTTGTAGAGCTTATTCCAGAGTATGCCGTGGTTGACAGAGTTGAATGCACGGCGAAAATCAACGAACACCGTATAGAGCTTTCCTTTTGTTTTAGTCAATGCTAAGCATATTTTTGCGCTAAGCGTAAAAATATTATCGTCACAAGATCTACGGCTCCTAAACCCCGCTTGGGCCTCTGGTAGAATACCTAACACTTCACTCCATATATTTAATCGTGCCGCAAACACCGATGTAAAAAGTTTAGCTATTACATTAGCCAAAGCTATCCCTCTGTAATTCTGGGGATCCTCTCAGTCTCCTTTCTTAAAGAATAAGATGACTTCTGATTTAGCCCAATCAGGTGGAATTCGGACAGAGGTAAACACGTTATTGAAGAGTGACGTTACATGAGCCAGCCGGTTTGACGGTAGTGCTTTGAGAAATTCAGACGTCACGCCATCAGGGCCCGAAGACTTTTTCGATTTTGTCCATCTTAGTGCGCGCCTAATTTCGTCGACAGTGATTTCATGGTCAAGCATAAGGACGTGCCGGTTGGGGTAGATTCTAGGTATAGGATCTCTTACGGGTAGAAGTTCGCTATAAAATGTTTGCCAAATCGCTACTGGTACATTACATTGACTGTTGGTCTTTGGTTTCAGTTTTTTTAATAGGTTTCAGTTTTTTTTATAGGTTAACCAGAATGCTTTCGCGTCTTTGACATTGGAAAGCGATTCTTGAAGTTGGAAGGTGTAGTTTTTATTTTTTAGCTTAATAGTATTAATGTACCTCTTCCGGGCATTCACGTACTCCTCCTCAGCGTCCTTAATACCTACGCCTCTGTTCTTCTTTTTGCCCACCTACGATAGTTTCGGTTCATTATTTTTTTTTCTTCAACACATTGTTTATCAAACCACGGTCTGTTTTTTGTACGTATTTCTTTAGGCTTATGCACCATGTCGAGTTTACTTGAAACGTTCCAAACGGCTTCTACAAGAGCATTATTCAAAGTTGCTGTATCAATATCATCGGTTATCGTCTGCGGTAACATATTGTTCATCTCGGTCCAGTAGTCCTCGCAATTATCAGTATTCCATGAAGATAGGGTGGGAGGTGGAACAGAACTAGACACTGCAGGGTTAGGAATTGACTCGCTCGTTTCTATCATAACTTTTATCGGCAGATGGTCTGAAGTTCCATCGTTAAGGATCAAAAAATCATTACACATATCAAGTCCTAGGGCGTTAGTCCAAACATAATCTATTGTCGTGCAACTTTTACCAAAGTATGTAAAACACCCCGATATGTCGGAATGAGATCTACCGTTCAGCACAGTTAACCCAAGCGCTTCAAAAGTGTCTACAAGTGCCGCTCCATTCCCGTTTACATGTATGTCGTTAGCCCATCTAGTGTCTACAAACAGCGTATTATTTATCATAAAACCATCTAGTTGATTCATATCGCCAATATGACCATTAAAATCCCCACCTACAATCAGTGGCAAATCATAAGTCTCAATCAATTCTTGGACATATTCCGTTAGCAATTTGAGTCTATCCTGATAACAATGGTTTCTTATGTATACGCTAATTACTATAACGCTTTTCTCACTTATCTGGAATTTACCAGCAATCCAAATATCACTTACGCTTAACATAGAAAACTTTGGTACTCGGTTCGTGTTCACCAAAACACACATCCCTCCACTTTCTCTCCCAGCTGCAAAATCACGCGAGCTTTGCTTACTATTAACTTGAAATTTTCCATATGTTTTGGTAATTTAATACTATTGTTTAGATTCCACGTCTCACTTATGCATATTATTCCCGCCTCTTCCCAGTTTTCCTTTGTTGAATTTGCAATGCTATAAAAAAAAGTCTGTATCCCATGTGCATTCCAAAAAATTATTCCCTGACAAAAACTGATGGTATTTGGTGTTGTAATCGTAACATTACTAGCTGGTAAAGAGTCTAGTGGAGTTTCTCTGACATCTTGTACGAAGTTACATAATGGCGAGTCTGTATATACTTCTATATTTTGCGAGTCTGGTCTATGGTTATGATTATGTATATTTTCGATCGGTTCGACTCGTGCAGCCACTACTTGACTTACAGATTCCCCTATGACATTACCACTAAAGACTCCGTCCTGCACATTCGCTTCGCAATTTTTATTAATGACACTGAGACGAGTAACACACCTGTGTGTAGCTTTGGGGGGATTCTTGTGTACGCTTGTTACTACCTGCGGTTTTCGCACGAAAATGCTCGACTAGTCCCTGGCCATCCTTCCAAATATATGTTCTGTCGTTTTCCCAAAGCATTTTGAAACCAACTTTGACTGTGTTTCCTTGTCCCTCGCTGTCCTTTGCAATCCTCAAAATTTTCTTCTGAATCTCACGCTCTTCGTATGTGGTATCTTGACTAATGGAAATGGTTGATCCAGCGAGTTTTTTCTTGTTAATCATCAGTTGCTTTTTTGCCTCGCCATTCTCAAATTTAACGATTATGAAAGCAATCTTGCCCGACTCCATGAACGGGTAACTTCTTTTATTCCATTGTGGATACCCAGATTTGTTGCTAAAAACTCTTCGACGACTTTCTGAACTTATTTTTCACGATCGTCGCGTACATCAAGGCCACGGATAATCACGTTATTTCTCTCTAATTTCCGTTCCCGAATCTATTCTTTTCTTTCTAGCTTTGCGATTCATTGTTTATATCCTCATTTTCATCTTCGAGCTGTGCGATTTTCTCCTTGCAATCCTCACTCGCTGCGAGATCGATCTAGCCATTCTTTTATGCCACTATAATCGCGTTTAATCTCTTGTACGTCAGAAGTAAGTACACGTAGCATATGCATAACCTCGTCCATCCTCGAAGTGTCAAGGGAATCTCCGCGAATCTCTGGACTTTTGGGAGATTTTGCATTGATAGTTCCTGTATTGCTCGTTTGCTTCGACAATGTTGGTCGCATTTTTTCCACTGAGAGATTTTCGGCTATAGCATCTGTTTTACCGGTCGGTCTTACCACATTCCTTCTTGTTAGGTGATCGGTAACTTTAGAGTCTGCCGTATCGGCCGCACCCGCCGCTACCTGGCATGTTTTTCTGACCATCTTCTAACCTTACTTTTTTTCTCGGCGATAATATAACTCGTATAACTTTTCTTCATTTGCGTCAATCTCATAGATAACAGTTCTACGTAGGCTAGAGTATCTGATCGGTGGAATATACTACTCGCTCTGCGAAAAGCGGCCACATTAAACTCGTACTAGTATAAAATTCACTGCTTTGTTCTGGACACGAAGTGCACCGGGCGCACCACCAAATTAATAATTTATATTATATAATTGTCATTATATGAGATACATTTCAGTTAATTTATAGTTTTTCAGATGAGAGCGAGATATACACTATTTGACGCTCATCGACTACCTTATTGTTGCTGGACGGCCGCCGCGACGCTGAAGACGTCGAAATGTCGAAACATTTAGTGTCGGAATATGAATATAAATGTAAACAGTTGAAAATGCAAAAAAAATAGTTATTAAAAAATTGAAATTATATAATCTACACCCGAATCCCCATCCTATTCCTTCTTTTTCTCTATCATGCGGATTTTCAAATTAGTTTTCTCTATAGGAATCACATGCATAAAGAAGAAGATCCCACTCGAGCAAGGTACCTTCTTTCGTAATAGCAAAATGAAACTTCAACATCTGGAATGAATTTGACGTAAAAATTGTATAACTTATTTGTACTGTTACGTTGGAATTACTTGTAAACGATTATCCATATAGGATACCTCATTTTCCTCTTCAGCTTTATTTGATTTTCCTTCAGTAATATTATGAGCACTTTTTTTCTTGGTTATAACAAAATAGGTTAACGGTGATAACCTATTTTGGTATAATAGCTAATTAGATGATTAGATTAGAATTAGCTAAATAGATAACCAAATAATATAGGTTGGTGCAAATAATATAGTTGGTCTTCACATGTACAGATTTGGCATTTGAATTAGCGCGCGCACTCGCTGTGATTGCTCATCACGTGCTCGAAGTGCGGCGGTGTTGCCACGTCGCTACTGTGAATTCGTAAAAATAAGCGTTTCAGCACCGAAAATTGTTCTTTAATTATTAATTTCTGAAAAACTATGCGGTTGATCGCGTTCATTAGGGTGGTCCATTTTTGCACGATATTTTTTTTTTACGCGCCACCTCAAAACTGTTCTCTATTACGAAAAATAATTCCTCGTAAATCATTGATGTGATAAAAAAATATGTAGAGGTCGCGACGGAATTTTAAAATTTTCTTGTTTTAAGCATTTTTTTCAGTGGAAATTCTCATGTATATCTTTACATTTTTTGCATTACATGAGGGTAGAGATACTGGATATCATCCGACAGTTCGTTATTGTTTTATGGTAGCTTTAGAGTACGAAATAATTGCAACTGCGAAAAATGTGTGCTATGAAAGAGAAAATTAGAGGATGATATTTTCAAAAAATTCAAAATGTGAAAATTTTTATCGCTAAGCCGATTAACGCCGAATTAAATCCCAAATCCTGTCTCATAATAGTATACTTGTGTACCAAATTTCAGCTAGATATCTGCAAAATTGTGGAGGTCGGAACGAAAAAAAACTTAAAAAGAAATTACAAATTTCGCTACCGGCGTTATGTGATATATTTATCACAGAATAACTGTGCTATCCCGCGTAGAAAAAAAGAATCTTGTGAAGAATCTTTAAAAGAATCTTAAAAAAAGTCTTGAAAGAATCTTTAAAGGAATCTTGAAAAGAATCACGTATAGGATCCGGAGCAAGATTCTTTTCAAGATTCTTTCTATCCGAAAGCGTTCTGAGAATCTTACAAAGAATCTTAAAAAGCGTCTTTAAGAGAATCGTCAAAAGATTCCGTCCATTAAACAGAAAAATCATTGAAAGAATTTAAATGAAATTCTTCAGAGGAATCGAGAAAAACCTGTTGTTGCTTTCCGTTGGTGTCGATACAGTATATTTCGGTACGTCAACGAAGGGTAAACCCCTCGTGTGTAGTCGAACTCAAAAAAGCTTTCCAGTTGTAATGGGAGGGGTCACGTAGGCGCGTTTGGAGCAAATAACTTTGGTTTTATTGTAAAATATTTCAAAGTACAAAAATAATTCGCAACTCGATTTCGGACTCTGGGATTCGGAGCGAAGTGCTCGTCGTCAGGTCTTGAGAAGAACTAGCGTCTACCGAGAAGTCTTAATGTTATCTTCTTATTCGTAAGGGATGTTTTGGAGTGGGGCCGAGTGCAAAAGGGCACGTTATCGGGGTTTTTCCGGCGGCGGCGGCGGCGGCGGCGGCGGCTTGGGTCTACTCGAGGCGCCGTGTGAGCGCTTCGCTATGAGGTTTAACCGGCGGTCTAGGGATTAGGCAGTTTGTATAAGGTAATAAAAGTGCGTTCGCAGATTAAAAGGACGCAGATCGATTGTGCGTTTGCCACAATGATTATTTTGGGATTTGGACGGTCCTCGCTTCGATATCTTAAGCGCTGTTTAAATTTACTGTTTGCAGCTGAGGCTTTTCGGCGCCGAAGGGAAAATATTCGTTATTTCTATAGTTTATTTCTAGACGCTTAAGATTGTTGGGAATGGTCAAAGAAGAGTGAGGAATTTGGATGTGGTTCGTAGGTGGGACATTACACAGTCTTATATATACGCTGAGGTTTCAAACCACTTGCGAGAAATGCTCCGTCCGTTTACCACCTAGTGACATCATACGAAACACTGGTAGACAATACTTCGCTAGATGGCGAGCGATCGAAGCGTTTCTCGCAAGTGACTTGAAGCCTGAACGTATATAAGACTGCAAAGCTGTCCTGAGTTCGACTATACACGAGGGGTTTACCCCTTCATTGACGTATCGAATTATACTGTCTCGACATCAAGGGAAAGCAACAACAGGTTTTGCTCGATTCCTCTGAAGAATTTCATTAAAACTCGTTCAACGATTTTTCTCTTTAATAGACGGAATCTTTTTACGATTCTCTTAAAGACGCTTTTCAAGATTCTTTCGGAGATTCTTTGAAAGATTCTCAGAACGCTTTCGGATAGAAAGAACCTTGAAAAGAATCCTGGAAAGAATCTTGCTTCGGATCCTATACGTGATTCTTTTCAAGGTTCCTTTAAAGATTCTTTCAAGACTTTTTTTAAGATTCTTTAAAAGATTCTTCACAAGATTCTGTTTTTCTACGCGGGATATCGATACTAAAAAATTCTCGTCAAAACAGCGAATGATAATGATAAACATTTGGTCACAGGATTAACAAATTACATTCTGGAGATGCCGGAAACAATTAAGTATATTATGAGACACTCTATAACAACAATAATTGTCCGAAACCTTCAAATGTTTACGATTATCATTCGCTCTTTTTACGAGAATTTTGTAGCTTTTATATAATAGGTTTTTTGGGATAAATACATCATATTATACAGATAGAGATTGACTGAGATAATTGTCTACTTTTACAATTACCAGCAACAACGTCCGCGCTCCGCGCGTTCTATGCTTTGGTGACTTTGCGTCTTTTTTTTTTTTTTTTTTTTTTTTAAGCTAAAACGATCCTGAAGAATCAATATATACGTCTACCCAAAATAGCAGGTAGTCAGAACTACGCTACTTTCATGACATACTTTTGATATAATCATTACATATTCTCTTTAAATCCGCTCTACCAATCACCAGCAATTTCAGATGCTATAAAAAGACAGTTTTATTAGACATTCCTCAGAACTGATATATCTAATGGACAGCGTTCCTATTTCATCCCATAAAATAATTAATTTCGATGTGCTGTGTTTTTAAGAGAGGATATTATAATCGCTGCAACTTATTTTCAAAAACATAATCACAAAGTCAATTGTATTATAAATTCTATTTCCAAAAGAATTACGGATTTACAACGCTATTCATTACCAAGATCAGCGTCGCGTTTGTTTAGAAATAAAAAAAGAGAACCTTTCAAACTTCTATGCAAAAATAATGATCTATTCATCGGTTACTTTTTGTTTGTATGGAGATAGTTCTATTCAATATTACAACTACGAAAAAGGCAGCCATTAAAGTCACTGGCGATACGTAACTCTACAGCGACCATGGTAGAACGACGTCGGCGGCTTGGAAGATGGCGAACGAGTAGCTCGGAATTTGGACGCTATAAGGAATCTGATCATAAACATAGAATCCTGTCCGATTCGCATCTCACCTATATTCAAATCTATACAAAAGTGCCTGTAAATTGAGACGCGCCTGTAAATTAGTTATATATTTCTACCTACGAAATAAGGCTATAGTCAATAAGCAACACCGGTAGACCGCTCCTCGTGGCCATTTCTAGACAGCAAATAGTGACTGTATCTCGTGAGGCGAGGTGTACTCCTCTGATCCACCAATACATCGGAGAAATCAAGTGCTTCGACGAAAAAGCTGTCGCCGAACGAGAATATCATCCAAATCACACGGATCCAAGAGAGGTTTTTCAAACGGATCAATTTTACCGGGCTCAGGGAAGGTTGAATTAACCTACTCGGTGATAAAGGTTAAATTAAGAGAAACGTGCAAAAGGTATTTATGCACTGATTTTTCTCCCTTTTTTATATCTTTGGGACCCCTTATGCGCCGGAATTATATATATATATATTGTTTTTGGTTTCTATTGACTTTGGAGGTTATCTCCATAAATAGATTAGTCAATAATTTGACATGGCGACTCTTGGCCTGCCTTCAGACTCTTCCCCTGGGAATACAAACAGGGAAATAGATTTAATTACGATAAACGAGGTGATATTTGGCTCACAGATATCTCCGGAGAAAAATAAAGTTAGCTTAAAAAGACCCAATGGGAAAAAGAGGAGCTTAACTGACGAAGGGCTGAATAACCCTGATGTTAGACCATTTTGTGATAGTACTTTAACGGGTAGGAGCTCACCTACATTACATGAAATAACAGAGAATTCGGTAAAGCGGAGAAGAGATTGCTTGAGAGACTTTCCGGAGAGAAGGAATCGGTATGTGACGGGCTGCCAGGCTCCTTTCTCGGTTCTAGTGACTCAAGTGTCCGAGGATGATCCGAGTGGTAAGACAGTTTCTCCGAACATAGGTAATTTACACCCTATGGTTCTAGGAAAAAAACTTAGAGCAAAAAAAATTGAAGTAAAAGAAATTAAAAGAAAAAGTCGTAACTTGGTGGAGATTATTCTCGCGACATTCCAAGAAGCTAATAAATTTGTAGACACACAAGAATCGTCCTTGCCGGAATCTTGGAGGGCCTTTATTCCCGACTCGAGACTCTCCAGTATTGGAGTCGCAAAAGATGTGGATCCGTCCCTATCGGATGCTGAGATTCTGGAGGGCGTCGAGTGGCTCTCGGATCCTATTAGGATCTTGAGAGTGGAACGTATAAAGAGAATGGCAAGAACGGGTAGGGACTCGGGAAGCTTAGTACCAACTGGATCGATAAAAATCTGGTTTAGCGGATCAGTTATCCCAAAAGAACTAGTAATTTATAAAGTGAAAGTAAGAGTAGATGTGTTCGAACCTAAAGTTAAACGTTTTGTTAAATGCCAGAGATTTGGTCACCTTGTTAAACAATGCAGAGGCAGCGAACGCTGCTGTCTCTGTGCAGGCCCTCATTCGACGGACTCATGCAATGCTGTGGGTTACCAATGTAGCAACTGTGGCGGCAGCCATCCGGCTGATGATCCAGCTTGCGACGCATTGACAAAACAAAAAATGACGGCTAAGATTATGGCCCATTTAAATATAGATAGACAAGAAGCGACGAAAATCATTTTTACTAACAAGTTATCAAACATGTTTAAAACAGAAGAATTCCTTTACAGAAAAGAATTAGCAGTCTCTCCAACTAGAAGAAATTTACTGGACCGGGAACCAATCGGTCGTTTCTTAAGCCATGTGGAGATCGTTAAAGCCTGGAACGAATCCTTTCCCCCTCTGAGGACAATTACAAACTCGAGTACGTTTCGACCGTCTCCAGATGACCGAAAAGGAATCCGACACTCAAAAAAAAAAGAATTTTGAAACTAGGAGGAAAATTTGCCGTCAACGTTTCGCAATCTGGCGAGAGGTTCGATGACACGGAGAGGGGCTCTCTTTTTGGCACTCCAGAGATTTCTAGTCTTGATAATAATGCAACGAGATCGGCAAACCCTGAAGAGGTAACGAACTCGAATCCGTCGGTTCATCTATCTGACTCTCCTAAATTAGATACCTCGTCATCATCGGTTGAGACGGTGATAGAGGGAAAAAGGAAAACCAATCCTAACAAAATGAAAGTTAAGATTCAAGTCCACCACGAAGATAAGGAATGTGCTTCCTATCAGTCGCAAACAAAAAAGAATAATAATACTTGGTTCACTACCTCCTCGGGTATCAAGGTTTTGGACTTAGAAAAACATCTCCCTTCAGTAAACTTTACATATGCGGAACCTCATCAACCGAACCAACTCAGTAGCGCACAGAACAACAATTCTATCCTAGTCAATAATAATATCGACAAATCTGCCATTTTCAATAATTCCATCGATGAATTGGAGACGTCGTCTCCCAAGAATTCCCGGTAGGATCACATTGTTTCTGTGAGTTTTTTATGCGTCCTGGTACTCCTCTCAGACTCATGTGTTTAGCTGCTGTGGATATTTATAAATGGAATTATTATGGCAGTCTATAGTGCACCGGAAAGTTTAAACATCGTTCAATGGAATTGCAGGAGTATCCTTAGTAAAACTCGTGAATTTCCTACCTCGATTGACTCAACAGACATTATAATCTTGTCGGAAACCTGGCTTAAAAAGGAGCACAAAATTAAAATTCCGTTTTTCAACGTTATCAGGAAGGACAGAATTCCGGGCAATCTAGGAGGCGGTGTAGCTATAGGTGTTAGAAAAGGTATTTCCTTTAAGATTTGTGTCTTGAATGAGAATCGGTGGAGTGGTTCTGGGTTTGAAGTAATTGCAATAGAACTATTTATGAAAACAGGGAAAAACATCTTTATTTTCAGTGTTTATAGATCCCCGAATTCCTGCTGCAAAAAAGATCTTTGGGAAAACTTCCTTAATGAAGGCACTAAAGTAGCTCTAAATAACCACCTTTTGATAGGTGGGGATTTTAATGCTCACTCTACTTTATGGGCTAGTTACAGACAAAACTCGGTAGGAAATAACCTGAAATTGGCTATTGATAACAACAATCTTGTGTTGTTGAACGACGGATCCCTTACGTACTACCCAAAAAACCAAAAAGCAAACGTTCTAGACCTATCCATTGCAGATTCAGAGATCGCCTTGCTGTGCAATTGGACAGTCTCCGATCTCCTGTGCGGGAGCGATCACTGTTTGATCAAGATTAAGATAAAAGATATTTGCCTTGCCAGTAAAACGGCCAGGCCAAGTTTAAAAACGTCAAAAGTCGACTGGGCAGGTTTCCGATCGCGCTTGCAAAAAGGAACGCCGCTTCCACAAGTTACATCCGACAACTTCCTCAAAGTTTACGACACTATGAAAAATAAAATTAAACTAGAATTGATGGCTTCGGGCGCGTATGTTCCTGCAGAGATAACCCCGCTTAAATATAAAAATAAATCTTCCAAATCGTGGTGGAACGATACCTGTAAAAAGGCAGCAGAAAAGAGGAACGAAGCTTTTAAGAGTTGGAAGAATTATATCAAAGCAAATCATAATAATTTAAAAAATAGGAAGGATGATAACAATAATAATAATCACAATTCAGACTCGAAACCTGTCAACCCACTCCAAAATTGGATAACGGTAGACATGGAAGCAAGAAAGATTTTTAAAAAAGAAACAAATAAATCTTTCAAGAGATTCGCGGAGACTATTAATCCAGACCTTCCTATTAAGAAAGTCTGGAATACGATTAGGATGTTTAGTGGCTTACCAGTTAATAATAACGACGTGATTTCAGAAAAGAAGAAAGAGGAATTGGGGAGGGCTGTGAAAAAATTGGCTCCTCCGACACCTGCCGACCTCCGCACTCCGGTACTTCCTCGTAACCTTACTCCCAGACCGTCAAAGAGTACATGGATCCCTTGTTCTACTGTAGAGATTCGAGATATAGTTGCCAAGCTAAAAATAAAATCTGCAGCAGGTAGAGACCTGATTAATAATGAAGTAATTGCCAACCTTCCAGCTGATGCAATGGATACCTACACTAAGATTTTCAATCATATTCTTCGTTCTGGCGAAATCCCACGAGACTGGGTTGAATATGATATATGTATGATTCCTAAACCTCTTAAAGGATTTCGACCGATCTCGCTTGCTCCATGTTTATTTAAAGTATGTGAGCGAATAATCAAGAACCGGCTAGACTACTTTCTAGAAACGGACAAAGTGCTCCCTAATACACAATTCGGGTTCAGGAAGTCTAGATCATGCGTGGACAATATAGCAATATTTACCACGGATGTCTACAATTCCTTTGCAAATAAAGATATAGTAGCAGCCATCTTCCTGGATCTGGAGGGGGCGTACGACAATGTACTACCCACCTTACTCATTAGTAATCTAGTGGAACTGAGAATCCCACAATTATCCAGTATCGAATTTATTATAAATATGGTAAGCAAAAGGAACGCTAATTTTTATTTTAAAATAAACAGTCATATTGGACCTGCTTGCCAGTCGCTGCAATATGCTGATGGCATTGTCATCTACGCTAAACACCATAATCTAGCCTCCTGTATCTCTTCCCTGGAAAGAGGTTTAGATAGTCTTGTTAAATGGCTTAAGTCAATTGGCCTTTCGGTTTCGCCTTCTAAATCGAAATTTGATATTCACTAGGAAAACTAATATCCCGGACAATATAAAATGCAAAGTTGATAATGTTGAATTAAATAGATCACATGTAGCCAGGTTCCTGGGAGTCCTTCTAGACTCCAAACTGAATTGGAAAGCGACGATAGGAGACATCAGTAAAAAAGTGACTCAGGGATCTAATGCCTTAAGGACTCTGACTTTTAAATCCTGGGGGTCGCACCCCTCAACAATGCTCCTGGTTTACAGAGGACTTGTCCGTTCGAGATTGGAATGGGCATATTTTTGTTCACATTCAAGCTCGCAGACATTAATTAAAAACTTAGAAAAGAAACAATTCGCTGCTTTGAGACTCATTCTGGGGTGTTTTAGATCAACACCCACGAATATTCTTTTGGATTTGGCAAATGAACCTTCTATTGCATACAGAGCCAACTACCTGGCGGCCTCCTATTTATGTAGATCTTATTCCATCAGGGGTCATCCATTGATACCCAAATTGAAACTTTTATCGGAAAGGATTCGTAGCCGTCGTAAGGTTCCTGCTTACTGTCGCCTCTTTTTATGGAAGATTTGGAGAGCGGTAGCCCCGAATGTAAGGAACGCATTCAGATCACAACTACCCGTCTGCTACGAAATTCCAATTTCTCCCCAGTTAACAAGTATCAACATAACTAAGGATCTGGGTCTCAAAATATCATCAATACTTTCCAACAAAACTAGTAGTGAACCTAACGAAAAATCACCGCAAAAAATTTTCCTGGAAGAGATACGCAAGGAATGGAGTAACTTTACTTGTTATTACACAGATGGCTCTAAAAAGGACGGAGAGAACTTTGTCGGATCGGCCTACTTTGATAGTCAAACAAAGAGGTTTGCTACCTTCAGAATGGCGGCTACGGCAAACATTTTCGAGGCAGAAACAGTTGCTATTATTAAGGCCCTAAAATACGCCAAATATCATACGACAGGGAATATTCTAGTATGCTCAGATTCACTTAGTGTTCTAACATCACTTAATTATTGCGTGATTAGTGCTAAGACCCACCCTATGGTACTCGAGATCAAATCTCTCTATAGCAGGGTAACAAGTACGGGTAGAGAGGTGACCTTTCTCTGGTGCCCATCGCACTGTGGAATTACTGGTAATGAAATAGTGGACAAACTTGCTGCTAAGGCTCGTAACTCCGGGAAAATAATAGACTTCAGGGCTCTTCCTAAAGCGATCTCTAAAATTAGCTCTGATAGATTTAGAAAAGATGATTCTAATAATAGAAAGGCAACATTTTTGGAAAAAGGTCGGTTATACGATAGCCTAAGAAATACAAATATTAAAGGTAATTGGTTTAAGAATCTTGGGATGTCTCGAGAGGCCATAACCCTTATTAACAGACTGAGAGCGGGTCACATTGGTACGAACGAACACTTATTTCGAATTGGTTTGGTCGCGAGTCCAAAGTGCTCGTGTGGCCACGAAATACAGTCGATAAATCATATTTTTTGGAACTGTCCGGACACTTGGATCTTTACGGACGAGTTGGTGGAGAAACTGATTAAACTCAAAATTTTCCCCCCCTACGAGGTGAGATGCCTTACATTTTCGAGTCCGGTGGAGATTCTTCTTCTCCTGACTGAATTTTCGAGGAAAATAAGACACATCTGTGCCCTCACATATTCATAATAGAATCGGATACTTAAATATAAGATAACAATTAACTAATTAGCATAGACTGAAAATAACAGACTGTGATATCAAGTGAAAGCTTTAACATGTATAGATATAAAAAATATATTAATTTTGTTAACAATATATACTGGAGCGATATAATATGTATATTACAGGGATAATTAAACCTTGGCGCACAAGGGGGGTTCTCTAGACGAAGGAGAATGCAATAAAAGAGGGAGAGAGGAGAGATTAAAACAAATGCAGATTAAGTAATTGAATAAAGAAGAGGGCGAATACAGCCAATGAAAGGGGCGCTCGGGAAGTTTATTAATATAAGTCTAAATAGTATTGGAAATTCAACCTTCCCGCTAGAAAGCCCGGGAAGAAGGTACACAGCGCCCCTGGCGAGCGCTTATAGACGTCTGTTGTGGACGGACATTGAGCGTTAAGTTACCAGCTATAACAAGAACGCGATTTATTGAGCCTTGGCCGACACGTCATCCCAGACCAGTGGCCAGATTGGAGCACCCCATCCTTGGGGCCCAATCAAATTGAAAGAAGAAGAAGAAGAAGACCATGGTAGAACAGCGAAAGCGACAGTTCGAAATGCGCGCCATACGCGGCGACTTTGCAGCAGCACCCTCGACAGACTAAAGTTGGCTCTGAAACAGCCGTCGCCGACCAATTGGAAGACTCGAAAAGCGGCTTCAGTCTTTCGAGTTCGATCTGCCATGTCTTTTTTAAGAGCCGATAATTTTATAATTTTTTTTTGTTTGTTTTTGTTCAAAGGTCCATAATTATTTAGATATCTAACTTCAATTTGGTTTACAGGTAGAATATTATCAGACAAAGGTTGGGATTTAATTTGGCATTAATTCTCTTAGGGATTGAAATTTTATGGCATTTTAATTTTTTTTTTAAATTTGCTCACCCTCTATTTTTCACTTTCACAGCACATATTTTTCGCAGTTGCAATTATTTCGTACTCGAAAACTACCATAAAACAATAACGGACTGTCGCAGTGATATCCAGAAACTCTACACTCATGTAATGCAAAAAATGTGAACATATACATGAGAATTTTCACTGGAAAAATTATTAAAACAAGAAAATTTAAAAATTCCGTCGCGACCTCTACATATTTTTTTATCGCATCTATGATTTGTAAGGATTTTTTTTTCATAATAGTGAACAGTTTTGAGGGGTGCCCCGCAAGAAAAAAAAATATTGTGCCAAAATGATATTGCAGAAGAAAACACCTTCCGACTCACTTAAATACAAAAGTCAAAAAGAGGACCCCAAAAAGGAACCAACGTTTTCGCAGAAGTTGACGCCGTGGTGTTTAAAAAACTCATGCACAACGGAAGGGTGTACTTAAAATGGATGAGCCTCCTGTCTTTGAAGACTTGCCGATCCGCAGATGTTATAACTGTTGCGGATACGGCCATATCGCCAAGAACTGCGAAAACAAGAGGGCCTGCATGTACTGTTCGAAGGACCACGACAGCAGAAGCTGCGAAAATAAAGAGGCTCCCAAATGCATAAACTGCACAATGGCCAACGAGAAATCTACGACGAAGCGACGAGTAGTGCATTTTGCAAATGACAGAGAGAAATGCGAAACCTATCAATGGCAGGAGAGTTTGCAAAAAGCAAAGATCAATTATGGCCCTTAGAGAAGATCCACTAGCCCAATTCGAGATAGTCACCAACTCGTGTTCTGTGATAGACGCTAAGAGACTTTTGAAGACTGAATCGAACTTTAACATACTTCACTTGAATATAAGAAGTATTAGCAAGAATTTCAATTCACTTCTAGCATTACTGCACCAACACGACTACCGATACGATGTAACCGCCCTCTCAGAAACATGGACAGTGGAACACCTCCAGTACTACAATATACCGGGATACGAAATTTATTACAATAACAGCACCAACAACCAAAACGATGGCTTTATTGTATACGTGAGAAACCAGATTCGTCATACAACGACAACAAAAGATTGCCAACACGGTGGCTCTAACAGTGGAGATCAAATCGAGTGAAACTAATCACCTTAAGATCACAGCAATGTATAAACTACACGAAGAAGAAAACGTCAACTTTGTACAGCAACTAGACAACTTCTTAGAAACACAGGACCAAACTCTGGATCACATCATCACAGGCGATATGAACATCAACATCTTGAAAAGCGACGACATATCTGAGACGTACTTAAATTGTCTGTACGAACATGGATTCAGGACAGCAATAAATGAACCGACAAGAGTAACTATACCATACCCATAAGTATGACCATATCTTCATAAGAACAGCAATACAAAATGAAGACATCGCACCGATAATAATAGAGACAATGATTACAGACCATTATCCTGTGGCACTGACGCTACAACGATATAGAGAAACCATAAAAAATAACAAACAGAAAGCTGAAAAAATAGACATAAACAAACTAAAAAAAATCATACACAGAGAAAAGTGGCAACTAGTATATGAAGCGCATAATGCTGAGGTGGGAACACAGCAATTTATCAAACTAATCCAAGGATACATGGACTTTGCAAAGACCACAACGATAAAAAAGAAGACTGATGCAAGGAAACCCTGGATCACCAGACACATTCTATCGCTGATCAGTATTAGAGATGATCTACATAATAGAGCAGTGACTACCAACCCGAACAACGGCGACCTATCAAAGGTCTATAAAATTTTTAGAAATATGGTGCACGCTCGGACCCGGGAGACAAAGGAAGCTTTTTATAGAAACAAGATCGAAAACGAATCCACAAATCCGAAAAAAATGTGGAAACTGGTCAATGAATGTACAGGAAAGACTCCATCCTTACGGTGTGTCGTTGAAGAAATTGAAACTGAGGCAAGCACACTAGCAAAAAAAGAAAGAGAAGTAGCAGATTCGTTTGTAGAGTTCTTCTCTACAATCGGGAAAAAATTGACTGAACAATTACCACCGACGGTGTCACCGCAAATAAATGGGCTACAGAACGCACTGAGCTTTTATCCGACAACGGAAGAAGAAATCATGAAAGAAATTCACTACTTAAAAAAAGGAACGGCACCAGGACCAGATGGCATAATAGCTGACATCATTAAAGAACTTGCGCCGTACATTGTAAAACACCTCACTTACTTAGTAAACAAAATTTTCTGTGAAGGAGTCTTTCCATTTGTACTAAAAACAGCAACAATAATACCCATACATAAAGGAGGAAATAAACAATCGCGAGGCAACTACAGACCTATTGCGCTCATATCGAACGTTGCTAAGCTAGTAGAAAAGTGCATTAAAACAAGAATCAACAGTTTTCTGCAGAGCACGGGACAACAGTCAAAAACGCAATTCGGATTTAAAGAGGGCTTGTCGACGAATGACGCACTAGCGATGATTACAAAAGATCTAACGATGGCACTTGAACAGACAAAAGCCACTCTAGCTGCATTTATAAATTTGAAGAAATCATTTGATACGCTGAGTATACCACTATTATTGGAGAAACTGAAAAAAAAAGCCTGAGAGGAAGAGCCCACAACTTGTTAAGCAGTTACTTCCACAACAGACAACACAAAGTAAAAGTGGGGGAGACTTATAGCCACACGGAAGTCAGTGATTTCGGAGTACCACAAGGCACAGTACTGGGACCAATACTATTCAACGCGTACATGGATGACATCTTCGATATCCAAGTAAATTTAACCGATTAAACGAACTTACCTGTTGTGAAATTCAATCGTAATTATATCTGATGTCTCGTTCGAGAGATTACAAAGGTAGTACCATTTACTTCATGCCCAAATTCCACGAATATTCAGAGTTAATATAAAAAACGGAACGACGGACTGGGACCGGACCCCTTCCGTTCCACCGTTCCGTGCGTTCCCCTCGTATGTTTAAAGACCATTCACTATGGGAGGGGAAGAAAGTAAAATAATTCATATTTTTCTTCACACGGGTGGGGATGTAATCTCTCGAACGAGACATCAGATATAATTACGATTGAACTTCACAACAGGTAAGTTCGTTTAATCGGTTAATTATATCCTCGTCTCATTCTCCCGATTACAAAGGTAGATGTTTAGAGTAATAAACAACTTCTTTAATTAAACTTTATTTAGTAACAAATGGAACATACTCAATCGAATACAGCAGCCGCAAAATTGCTCCTGTCGGACTCTATTGGCCGATTATAAAATTTCGCGAAGACTTGTGACTCTTTGGACCATCCTGCTGTCGATTTAATGATACTTAAATCTATTCCTTTGGCTAGAGCTGTCGACGTCGCAGCATGTCTTGTACTGTGTGGTGTGTATTCATCACCTACTCCGCTCAGTTGGAGCATCGATCTTATCCATCTGCTTATTCACTGTGTAGTTGCCGTATTGAACGGCTTTCTCGAAGTAATAAACAGACTTTTACAGTATTTTCTCAGAGGCTCTGTTAAAGCCAGATATCTCTCCAAAAACGATGCCACACATATTTCGGGCTTATCCTTAAAATAACTTATTATTAATAAAGGCTGACACTGGCCTGGTCGGGAAGTTTTTATGAAATCCGGTATTTCGATTTGGAAACCGTCCTTTGACCGCTTAATGTTATCAATCTTTATAAGAGACAACGTCTGAACTCTGTGCGCTGTCGCGAGTGCCATAAGAGCTGCAAGTTTCTCGGACAATTTTTGAAGATTTGAATCTTCTATCGCACAGTGCTTTGCGAGAGTGCGCAGCACGACGTCTGGATCCCATGTTTTATTGTACTTGGGTTTCGTTGGACGTAGGCGACAAATTCCCTTGAAAAAACGCGTAAAATCACTATCTGAAGCGATGTCGTTTATTGAAATTAGGGACACGGCTGATCTTGCCGAATTCAAAGTCCCATAGGACGCACCAGCTTCGAATTTTTTGTATAAGAACGTTAAAAAGTCGTTCTTGTGTGCCGCGTGCGGATCAATTTGTGCGTCGCTACAATACTCCCACCAGGCCTTTAATGGACTCGCGTACTGCTTAATCGACGAATGCGCTAATGACGCGACAAATATATCTATCGTCGATTTCGGTAGGCCTCTCTTCGCGAATGCGTCCCTGATAGCTTGCCGGCAATCAAACGCAAGTCCCTTGCTAGCGGATGTCGAAGCGACCTGCATGGAGACAACAACAATTCATCAGATGGATTGAAATATATCGGACTCTCGCATAAGTACGAAACGAATATCGGGTACCACGGTTGATTCGGCCAATCGGGTACTATCACGATCCCACAGGCTTGCTCCGCAATTATTTTTTGTAAAACTTTCGAAATGATCGCGAAAGGCGGAAACGCGTAAAAATACTTATTTTTCCAACTTATGGTAAACGCATCAATGGTTAAAGCCTCGGGGTCTTTATGCCAAGCACAAAATTCCTCGCATTTTGCGTTGGCTCTTGTCGCGAATAAATCGATTGCCGGAACCCCGAATTCTCTTACGATTCGCTCAAACGCAAAGTTCGCTAGTTCCCATTCCGTGTCTATATTCTGATTTCTAGATTCTCGATCGGCATTCTCATTATTCGCTGGCTTGATATATGATGCAAAAACTCTAATTTCTCGAGCCTCACACCATTTCCACAACTCTTTCGCACGGCTAACTAACCCAGGGTACCGAACCCCGCCCATACGATTTATGTATGATATCGCAGTCGTGTTATCGATACGTAATAAAACTTGAACTCCGTGCAAGTCGGAAACGAAACATCGAAGAGCCATAAACGCCGCCGAGAGTTCGAGATAATTAATATGCAAAGACTTTTCGCTTTCTTTCCAAAAACCGCGAGCTCCTTCACCATTGCAATGTGCACCCCAACCGGTCAACGACGCGTCGGAAAAAATTTCTCGAACATATTCGGGACTCGCAATCGATTTCTTCGATGACAATAATTTTTTTCCCCACCAATCGAAATCCTTGCGTAGGGAAATTGATAACGACATCGTCGCTTCATAATCTTGACCATTTTCTAAGAGCGCCTGGAAGATTTCCCTCTGGAACGCTTTGAGATATACACAACTGTATTCTAATGCCGGACTATATGCAACGAGTGTTCCTACAAATCTGGCGAATTCTCGAATTTTACATACAGTCTTTTTCGAGAATAACTGAACTAATGTTCTCGCACTTTCCCTCTTTTCGCTGGGAAGTTCTAACGACATGTCGATTGAATTGATGTTAAATCCCAGAAACGGGCAGACTTGTGCTGGTTTTAAAATACTTTTCTCATAATTAACCACGAATCCAAGCGATTCGAGCAGCTCGATTGACGCAGTAACATTACGCGTGCAGCTTTCAAAATTCTCACCGATAACTAATAAATCGTCTAAGTATATAACTGACACAAAACCTCTCGCCCTTAGCGAACTAACCACCGGCCTTAAAATCTTTGTAAAAATGTACGGTGCTGTGGAAAGACCGTTCGGCAAGCACGTGAATTCGTATAACTGACCCTTGAAAATAAATCGTAGAAGCTTTCGACTATCTTGGGCTATCGGAACCGAATAATACGCGTTCTTCAGATCTATTTTTGCCATAAAATCATATCGCGTGACAATCTTTACCGCGGTTCTGCAATCTTCCATTTTAAAATGTTCAGTGTGCAAAAATTCATTTAATTTCTTTAAATTCAGAACAAATCTGTGAGAACCGTCTTGTTTTGGTACCAAAAAATATATAGATAAAAATTGACCGTCCACCGAGGAACATTCCTCAATTGCGCCGAGCTCTAATAAATTTTTTATCGCTCGCACGTAGTCACGGTCTTCGGTCTGATTTTTTAACGCTGGGCCCCGCGGCCACGTTTCTTGAACGACCGGATACGCGGTCTTAATTTCAAATCCGCTTATACAACGCACCACGAAGTTTTCGGCAATTTTTTCCCGTTCAGAAACAAAATAACGAAGCCTGCCGGCAGATTTCGATACCTCTACTTCTTCCCTTTGGACTTCTCGTCCGGGAATTGCGACTGATCCGGCACCCGATTTTCCTGATGCGCATGTCCCCCTCTCGATTTGTTCGGACCTCCCCTGTGGCTGCCCGCCTGGTTGGTCCTTTGGAATCTCGCAGGAGGGCCCTTCCAGTTTACTGCATTGCTCTTCTTAAACGGAGCTTTCGGTGGCGTTGATTTTGGAGGCTGCAGCTTCAAATCGAGTCCCGCTTTCTCCACTGCTTTTGCCGACTTTAACTTTTCTGACAAATCCTCACCGAACAGATATCTATCGGTCTCAATTTTTCCCAAGATCGTCTTGGCTCGTTTATCCAAGCCTGGTAAAATATAAGCTTTCCTGGCCGTCGACTCTTTGTGGTGGAGATCGGCCAATAGCTTTCCTGTGTCGCACATTAATTTCAGCAGCTCGTTTCTGTCGATGCCCTCTCTCTTGTCATTCAAGAGAAGCGTGATGGCTGTTCCTAATGCTGACATAACTGAGCCGGTGATACATTGCGAATCAACAAAATGCTTGTCTCGTTTCACAGCTGTTTCGTTCAACGACGAGATGAGCTCTGCATTTAATATGGGAGCTTCCAGCGGACAATTCCCCTCACGAGAATAATCTTTGAGCAGTTCTGCTCGTACGTCTCTGTCCAAGCCAGAAACAATCCAAGCTTTCCATCGAGAGGCCAGGTCTGGATGGATTTGAAACGCCTTTGGTTTGTTCGACGCAGGGTCTTCCCCCAGGATTTGAAGAGCCTCTTCGACTATCGAAGCCTCCGCTGTCTCTGGGTTCAGCGACTCATGTTCGCTGCACAAACTCTCTTGCCTTTCCGACTCATTGTTCAGACAATCTGCAATGCAAATACAATATTCATGATATGAATAAAGAAGTGGGTCACGTTTCAAACATAACCTATATGTGTAATCGACACAAAGCAATCGTCTTATTCCAGGAATAAGCTCCAGCCATATGTCATATTTACAACGTATGTATCGCCTCGAACGTGCGATCTCGTTGCACCAGACTTACCTGCGTTTAACAGTTGCAAAACGTCGATCAACTTCGATGCATTTTCCGCTTCCTTTGTCGCACACGAGGCCCCGTCGTCGGGCGTCTTCGACGCCGACGATTTTTTGAGGCTATAAAAGTGATCCTCGAGTTTTCGGATCTTCTTATAGATTTTTTCTATCACGGAATCCTCCGCTTTTCTTTTGTTATCGTTGTCCGACATTATTTTTTGAAGAAACAGCAAAAAAACACTCTTAAAATTACGCACTTATTAACTCTGAGATGACGCCATTCGGCACGAAAAAACGTTATGAGGGGAACGCACGGAACGGTGGAACGGAAGGGGTCCGGTCCCAGTCCGTCGTTCCGTTTTTTTATATTAACTCTGAATATTCGTGGAATTTGGGCATGAAGTAGACGGTACTACCTTTGTAATCTGGAGAACGAGACAAGGATATAATGCAAAATCATAGCATACGCCGACGACACATGCATACTATTTGAAGCAGAAGACTGGAGCAATCTTCAGATCGAAATAAGAATTGGAATGAGAAAATACCTACGCTGGTTTTGGGAGAACTCTCTGACGATAAACATAGAAAAGACTAAATGCATGACCTTCGGATGCTACGGAGACAGTATCCCACAGTGGAGTTATATCGAATTGAACAACCCAAGAGGCGACAAACGAATCGAACAAAAAATAAAACTTGAAGTAACAACAAAAATAAAATAATCTAGGAATTGTAATGGACCCACACCTAAAATGGACACAACACATTGGAATGCTCACAAACAAATTAAGATACTTACTATTTATCTTCAAAAAAATGAAATGGGTACTGCACAGCACAAAAATAAAAATTATGATACTCCACGCAATGATTCCATGGTTTATCACCTGTCGGTAATAAACCATGGAATTATTGCCTGGGGAGCAGTAACTAAATCAGCATTGAAACCCATTATGACACTAACCAATAAAGCGATAAAAATCTTATTTAATAAGCCGAGTAGATACCTCACCGAACAACTATACAGCGACCTAAACATATTAAACATCAGGCGTTTGACTGATGCAGTATGTTTATACTGCCTCAGAGCGCTCGCGCACTTCACTCGAAAAAAGGACTATAGTTACTTAAACAACTAGAGCGCAAACCCAAAGAAACATCATAGTACCGCATAGACGGAAAGAAGCTGGAAGAAGATGTTACGATTACATAGCAGCAAAAATATATAACGAACTACCTGAAATATTGAAAAGAAAGCTCACCGCAAATAATATTGACAATACAGCCGGAGATACAATCATAAAACAAAAACTTAAGAAATGGATCGGAGACGAGGGCTGGAAAATTATAAATAGAATCGCGTTGTTTGATTAAAATAAATATATTAACTACTCATGCAATAAATCGTGATCATGACATTCTCGCGGGCCAAGGGTGGCATGATATTTACATATATGCTATAATATTTACATTTAGATATATATTTGATATATTTGTATACTAAAGATGTGTTTTATTTTTTATTTATTTTATCTATATTTTATCCTCTTGTTATTATTTTTGTCAAAACTGCACTGAACGTACACCCACGGGCACACTATAGAGCCTATTGTACCCAGTAAGAAAAACGTGCAGTGCCGGCTGGAACTGCCGTCAGAAATGAGTTACGTGCGACCGAATGTAACGACACTGTGTCGGCACAGCGTGCTGAGGCCGGCACTGTGCCTGCACCGTTGTAGCACGGCGTGCAGTATAGAGGGACTGCACGATGTGCTCTAATGGTGGTGACACCGTGCCGGTTTTTAGCCAGTTGTACCGTTACCGTGACGTTACATTCGGTTGCACATAACTGCACGGTACCGACACGCCGTGCCGTGCCGTGTCGCTACCGTGCCGTCCCCGTGCTGCCATATTTCTATCTGCGTAGATGCGTTCAGAGTAAACAAGGTTATTTATTTATATGAATAAATTTGAATGGACCACCCTAGGGTTCATCTTCAACCGTATGCTCCGTCACTCTGTCCTCTTTCTATTAGTATATTTGTTACAGTTATATTTTGTAATAGATTATGAGAAAACTCGGGTTATTCATACGATAGCCCCGATTTCCCTATAAGACCAATGTTAAAACTACCTACTTTTGAAATTAAATATCTAGAGAACGGTACGGTCAATCACTTTTTCTCAGGTCTCTATTTATTAAGGAGAGTTCGATCTTTCGATATAAAAAATAAAGTAAAACACTTTTTGCAAAAGCTGTTCATCATTGAACTACCTTAAAAAAGTTATCACGGTTCACGTCCTGATGCCAATAATGCTATTTCAGGTTATGCACATAGCTCGATAAAAAAATGTATATGCGAATAGGAATTGACGCTTATTATTACAGAATTTTTGCCATCGGTAAAAAGTCATATGAAACATATTGCACTACGACGGCATGTTGACCGTTGGTAAGTTCGTCAAACGCCACAACATAATTCCGTATACTTATGTATTACATTATTAGCGTGACGTGCTATATGTTTTTATGCCACTCCGTGCGAGAAATACGTACTTCTCACACGCTTCGGTTCGCTTCGCGTGCGAGAAATCGCACTTCTAGCACTAGTGGCATAAAGTTGCATACGAAATTCGTGCGAGAAACTTTTTCTGAACTGAAAAAGTTTGAGCGCACTCGTATCGTAATATACTATCATCGTTCTCTTTTTTTTATTACACTACCTGATACATTACTTGCATCAGGCACGTAAATTTTGTGTCACTTTTGCAAATAATTATAAGTTATAAGAACTTTGTGTGATTTTAGCAAAAAAACTAAAAGTCACGTGGAGTGTGCGACTTTAATGTTGATACAAAAGTCACGATTGTGTGTGATGCTAGACACGGCGTAAATAATATGGAGATGATCACTTTTATTGCCAACATCAGTGAAAATTTATCCGGTGTTGACACATTCACAAACGTGCTGCATAAACATTAAATCATCAACTTCATAACAAATGATACATATCTGATCACTTCTGCTGAGTCTTGATTCTGTTTTAAACACTATTGATTGAAAAATAGTTGCCTCGTCGCGAGATATTCTTGGTCGTGCAATAATATTAGTCTCGATAGCGCTCGAAGAATATCTCTCGACGGTAATGTCGGTAATGATGAGAGTTCTAATTCGGTCAAAATTATTTTCGGGCAAAATCACATTCGGCTGAACTGACTTTCGTCTATTTTATCCATTCGGGGAAATATGCTTCGGCAATATACCGAGTCGGCTAAAAAATAAAACGGGATTTGTTACGTTCGGGAGTTTTACAAATCGTCGTTTTTACCAATCGGCAAAATAAATATTCAGTAGTAATACCCCTTCAGCTTCAAGATTATCGGGTATTATCCGATAACTTCGTTGCATACAAACAAGAGTGTCAAGTTGTGCAGGTTAAAAAATCCCGAGGGCTTGCGCGAGGGATTTTTCTGCAAAACTTGACACGATTGTTTGTATGCAGGAAGATGGAGGGAAATACCCGATTAATTTTTAAGCTCGAGGGGTATTTGTCGGATTATTTTCCCCATCGGAATTTCGACCAATAGAAACGACGCATTTGGCCTCATGTGGGGCACCTAGGCGATTTTATTTTGGATATTGTTCGGATATTTCCTAACAAGCTGCTAAGCAATAAATAGTACTTTGCGATACTAGTGCGTAAAAGCGGACTTTCGGCGAAGGTTGGAAAGTGGCTGCACGAGTCGGACCGAGCGCTACAACGGCACGAGGCGAAGCCGAGTGTTGTTTGTAGCGCGAGAGAAGACGAGTGCGGACACTTTACAACCGCCGTCGGGAGTCCGCTTTTACGTACAAGTATCGCATACTACTTTTTGTAATAAATGCACGAAGTGCCAGGTTATGTATGGCCGGCCGTGACACGAAGGAAAAGAACCGATGTGCGCATGCGCGCACAGTATTTTCGATACGGTTATCGTATTTTCGACACGGTTATCGTATTTTCGATACGGTTATCGTATTTTCGATACGGTTAGCGTATTTTCGATACGCCTTCTCGAAAAGCGCCATCTTCTGTCACAGCCGGCCCATACACAACCTGGTACTTTTCGTGCATGCGTTACAAAAAATAATTTCTGAACCACTCTTAAATTTTGCGAAAATCGTTCGCGATAATCGATGTGCGAGAAGAAAGCTACATACAGTGAGAGAGAAAGAAATGGGGAGCGCGACTGCCGTGAAGTTAGATGCACGTCGTCGTCTGTTATAGCGACGGCTGATTGCAAAATGGCGGCGTCCGCTAGTCCGCCAGTGGACGTCGCCATATTGTGTGCGATGACGACGACCACTGAACATCTATTCTGGCGTGGTTAATAAAAAAAAGAAACAAGGATATCTTTCATGCGCGGCTTCCTATAGATTTCATTTTGGTCGCAATCAACAGACCGTAAAAAAAAACATAATTTACGTGTCCCTAATACACATATGTGTTTTCTACATATTTAAAGAATAGAAGAAAAGTTTTTGATATTCACCGAAAACAAGTTGCTTAGAGTACATAACAGTCTTGTAGCGTCTCGATGTCTCGGTCGGTAAGGTCAGTCATCGTCAGTATCTGGCGTAAATGTACTTGTCTCCTAGACGCTACCGCGTCTCTTGATTTTGTGTCACTCTCAATTTTCTTCCTATAATAAAAATATATAAATTGTACACAGAGCTGTAGCTGTACTCCAACATCCTTGAAAATTTGGAAACTTTTGGCCTTAATCTTAATCAATTGACCAAGCTGACTGGTTTAAAAAGTAACCACAGTAACTACAGATATGTTAATCTTCTACTTTTCGTGTACTTATTTAAAAAAAGGAAGATATTTTTTTAACATCTTTTTTTATTCTTGTGATATACAGTTTGTGAGATATCAATCGTTAAAGATATGAAAATTCATGTTAATTCACTTTAATAGTGCAAGTTTATGACAGATTCCAATTGACTCATATTTTGAGAAAATGTAATATCGTTTGCAGTTAACATTACTTACAATAATTTTTCAAATTCTGCTGAACTGCTATTATTTCTTTTTGGTTCTTTATGCTATCCCAATCTTATCAATTTTATGCGACAATATTGTGCAAGATTAGGTAACAGAGTATTCTTAAAATTGTTAAAAAACTGTATTTATTATTTAACAAATGCCAGAACTCAATTACGATAAGACATAATAACTTTTAGGATAGTGTATATTTTTTGTATTGGTACTGATCTCTTTTTAAAATTAACCATCATAATCCCTTCTGAGATGGATACTATCGAAAAAAAAAAAAAAATATATGTTGGCGCATCTACTGGCTTGTACTTACGTTTCATTATTTTCAGCAAATGGAATGCATATAGTCAATCGTGGTAGAGCACTACTATTCAGCAGTGGTTTGTCACAAAGTGGTCTATAATCTTCCGGCTGAAAGTGATCACTGCACACAACAAGACTGTTATGATTTTGTTTTCCCAATATTTGCAACCACCTTTTCTGTCTAGTTGGCTCTTTGGGTACACTAAAAAAAGGTAGATTATTTTATGACAAAGAAAATTAACAAATATGAGCATAAAAGAGGTTACAAAGTGAGGTTACAAACCTGTGGAACACACGATTGGGATTAGCAATCGATTGTTCAGCCTTACAAATACAACACTTTTTAACCATCGTGTCGCTTTAAAATATACGAAAAAATAAAAAAATTTATTTAAAAAAATTCTCCGTCATTTGCTTATTTAAGAATATCATACAGGTTAACAGTTTTAAAGATTCTTTTGTTTTTTTTTTTTTTTTTTTTGTAGAGAGAAGTACGATAATTTTTTAAATATATTAAAAAATGTTTTTTACCCACATGGTTGCCGAGATATAAATTAACAAACTTCAGTAATTAACATGGGCAGTATACGATGGAGCGTGAGGACTGTCGTATAATCGGCAAAAGCGGATGTTGGTAGAGAACTTAGTATGATAAGTATATATTTTTGTACACATTGAAGTCTTGGCTTCACATAGAAATTGAAAAATCCGTGTGTATCCACATTTTAAGAAAGATATTACGTTAAAAGTAAACATTGTCTTTTTCGCCTCTCTATTGTCATGATGTTTATGCCGTTCGCACAGTACCACCGTCTCCCGCCGTGCGCCACCTTGCCTATCCTCCCCGCGGTAACCTGATAACATTCTTAAGGGGAGGTGAAACATGTATCACGTGACATATGAGTGTATGAGAGATAGCTGAACATTTCCGAACACCGCCATTCGCAGGACATTGTTATTTTTAAAAAAAGCTCTATGTCACCGGACGGAGAATCAAATTGCGGTTCCGGTGACATATTCAATATATATTTACGATATGTAACACATCACCTTAAGATGATGTGCTACATGTCGTCTGTCTCTCTCAGATCGCCATAAGTGCGAGTGAGATAGCTGAATCTTCCCGAAGTGTTATTCTTCGCCACGGTTGATTTTTCGAATAAAGGTCGAGCAGTACTGACTGCAGAGTGCCAAGATGCAGTTAGTACTTCTCGTATTTTGCCTAAAATATAAATTGTAACCAAGAACAACGCTTTACAGTTTTTGTTACCGACCTAGCAGTAGCGCACCATCTTAAACAATCACCCGTGGCAAAGAAATTCGGATTACAGTCTTTGTTACTAACCGAGTAGTTTCACATCTCTTTAAGGTTACGCCCCTCTCTATTTCCCTCGTACTCTGGTTCAATTTCGCCCCACTCCAGACATCCATAGACAGAGAACTACTTTAAGGGCATGTGGCACAGATGTGTTACAGACTCAGTCGGTAAAATACCGGTTTCCCTATTTTCTCTGCAACTATTAATATTTCGGACAAAAACGAATTACGTTTTCGTAACCAATAGATAGATGCATGAAAACCTAATTTGCTTTTGTCCGCAATATTCACAGTATTCACAGTGCTACTTCTCGGTCGGTAACAAAAACTGTAAAGCGTTGTTCTTGGTCACAATTGATATTTTAGGCAAAAGACGAGAAGTACTGACTGCGTCTTGGTACCCTGCAGTCAGTACTTCTCGACTTTTATTCGAAAAATCAACCGTAGCGACGAATAACACTTCGGGAAGATTCAGCTATCTCACTCGAACTTATGGCGATCTGAGAGAGACAGACTTAAGTATGTTGTATTTTTCTCAAGGTCGTACAACCCTTGAGAGAAACACGCAGTCTAGTTATTATATGTCTATGAACGTGATATGCTGCACGTTTTCGTCGTTTTATCTTTCTCCAGTGCGACCGACGATGGCATAGGACAATGACGTTTTCTCTTTCGCACTTACGGGACTCAGTCGGTATATTCGGGTACCTGATAATCACCCTGTTATTTCTACAAGAACCCACATAGATAAAATATGGTTCGATGTTGAACTGAATATATCGATTGATTGAATTAATCGGCTAATAAGGGTCAACCTACAAGTTGATGATTAAATGATGCCTAAAAGATCGATTCTTCGATTAATCAATTTTAAAACGATAATCCGAAGTTCACTGTAGCAAAAATTTGCCACTTGGGTATGCAGCAAGATATCTTCCACGGAGTAATGCGAAAAAACTTGCTGGGGATTCAAAACTCGCGCCACAAGTGGCAGATAATAACAACAGTAACGTCAATACAATCTAAAATCACGCTGATCAGCGGCCGGTGTAGTTAGTATCTTCAAAGCTCCGCAGGAATTAATTACGTATCATTGATAAGTAAATGGAGTAAACTTTCACAAGCGGTTACGATATTATTCATTGTAAAGATGGTGAGTCTTACTTTTCTTATTTATTTCTTAAGTAAGTGCTACAGTAGTTATCATAACCTTAAAACTCAATGTTATTGTTAACCGTGAATATTGTTGGATTACAGTTGTTTTATTCCTTCTTCAAATCTTTGATCGGCAAGGACGTTGTGGTTGAATTGAAGAATGATCTCAGGTAAGTAGATTACAGTCTGAGTTGTTAATTTAGCAGTTTATTAATTCCAAATTTTTTTGCATCGCAGTATATGTGGAACACTTCATTCTGTAGACCAATATCTCAATATCAAATTGACCGACATCAGTGTAACTGATCCTGACAAATATCCTCACATGGTATGTATATGTTCTGAATTTTTGAGAGAATTTTTATCACTAATCTACTGTACTTGATCCTTTCATTTTATTGTATTTTATAGCTTTCTGTGAAAAATTGCTTTATCAGAGGATCAGTAGTGAGATATGTACAGTTACCAGGAGATGAAGTGGACACCCAATTACTGCAGGATGCAGCTAGAAAGGAAGCAGCAGTTCAAACTCGATAATAAATACTTATTCTAAAACATAGGCTAATAAAAAAAACTTCTTTTTTTATAATTATTTGATTTATAAATAAAAGGTGATGAAATGATAAAGGCACATTTATTTCTATATCAATGTGATAATGAAATCCCTTTGTGATAATGACTCATCAATCGTTATGATCGTATATACATTAACTACAAAAATTTTTATTCCATCAGTATCCAAGTATGTCATGGCAAGACAAAGATTTGGAAAATATTAATATTATCAGAGGATCTGAGAACATCAATTGTAATTAATAGAAATAAAAAAAAGACAAATAAATTAGTATAACTACTTTAACTAACTGTACCTAGTTAACTATTGTTTACTTTTGTCTATTCTTTTTTCTATTTTGTAAAAATGTTGCATATTTTAAATACATTTTTGTAGAAAGGTTTCATATTATACATGAGAAGTTCAGGATTACTGAATGAAAAGTTGAATAAAATAAACTTATCAAATTACCGAAAATATAAATTTTGAAAATATAAGACAAATTTTAAAAATCATCATTCATTGTCATGATTCGAAATTTATGTTCTCAGAATCCCAATGCATTGATTTTCTCAGGTTCTTCTCTTGTCGAGACATACTCAAATTCCGATCATGTCAAAGTTTGGTTTTGAAATATATAGAATTCACTGACACTATTTTAGGTTCTATTTTTTAATTTTTGGTCCTACCCAAAAATATTGTTTTTTACGATAGACCAGTCAACCTCACGAAAAAGTCTCGCTAAAAATATTTGGTGGTCGCTCAAACAACTTGAAAATTGGGAAATCTACTTTTGTTTCTATTTTTTTTGCTACACTCAGTCCTATTTTATCTTTTTTTCCATGATTCATAGTGAGTGTAAAATATCCACGAAAAATATTCATATTGAATAGTCGCTCAAACGATTTGAAGAATTGCTATTTTTTTCAATTATATTCATATGTGAAGATTATTTTTATTTATGTTGAAAGTAAAACCAATATTACTTTTTGATTAATAACTATGATTTTTATATGATTATATAGGCGTATCTCACAAACCTTTGACTTTCGTGTAACTCGACTGCGGAATGCGATAGTAATTTACACAATGAATTACGCGAGTATCAAACTTGTACTAAGATGTACGAAGCATAATCTATCTGAAAAAAAATAATTTAATTTTATAATGCACTAACAGACTGTTTTATCCTGGTTCAAATGCGGAAATTAACATTATAATTAAATAATGTTAATTAACGGAAATTAACAACGTTTTCGCTTGTAACTCTGATTTTCGCGTCACTTCGTATGAGTGTAGCATTGATATGCCCCTTCAGAAAAATAAGAGAGAAATCATGAATTTCTAGTAAGGTGCAATGAACATAATGTACCTAATTGTAATCGCCAAACATGTCAGAAAATTAAGCGGTTATCCTGTGAACGTCTGTCACTCGGTTTCGATGGTGAACCTGACATCCACCGTTATATCGTGCAGGAATATCAGCACAAGCTAATTGAGCCAAATGAATTTGATGCACATGAAGGTAGAGTCATTACGGATTGAATGAAGTGAAATTTATGTCGGGGAGTCAATTATTTTGCTCGCAACGTTCTGCGACATGGACTCATATTGCTGCGTGGAGGATAAATCTCAGGTTCTTCGCATCGTTATTCGGCCAAACTAGTCAAGTAAGATAATTAAATTCCATCTGAGTATGTTATTCTTATCACGAATTAGATGTTCGCAGATGTGCCCGACCTCAAGACGAGAAACTTTTTTTTTCTGGGTCAAAATGTATTCAATTGTCAGGTTCGAGTATGTCAGGTCTATAAATTCGCATAATAAATTCAAACTATTATCGTTCCTAAATTATCTAAATTATATTTTGAGTTAGTAGAGTCATTAGCAGTCATACTTTTCATTTTCGGCATACGAATTGAGTAAAATTGAATTAGAAAAATGACCTATTGGAAGGGATAAAACTATGCCTTCAAATGGGTAATTTAAAAAAAGTTAAATTGAAAGTAAGTTAAACACTCGTAAACCATAATAACACATAGTTCCTACAATGAATTAGCACCAAATAAATGAGTTGTAGTTAAAATGATAATATGATTTTTTATGCGAGCACCCTGTATATGATGCTTTGTCCATGAACGAATATTGCTTTCTAAAGGTCTTAAGATGAGTACAAAACATTTGCAATCTTGTGCTCCTATAACTAGATTTTTATTCTTTGAGGCCGTGAAAGTCGAAGGTTTGTGAGATACGCCCATATATTATCCCACTTACATATTAGCCCACTTACAAATAATAATTAAGACGACATTGTTGGCGAATGAGCTGTTTTGAAGGTGTTTTATGACATAAAATAAATTTTTAACTATTTGTGTTTTCTTTTTGAAATCGTTTGTTCACATCTATTATTGCTTTAAAAATATGCAGAATTTCCGACGAAAACACTTACCATGGGGTTTTGTATATTCAGGCACAGTCCGTGAAAGAAACCCCTGACTGGTAATTAATGTTATTAACGTTGTATGAATGTAAAAAAAACATATTCTTGATCTGTACGAGTGTTGAGTGGGTTTCTGGCATAATTGATTCGAAACAATTTTTCCATATTCGGTAAAGAAGATAAAAAATGTATAAACGAAAAAACTCTTGCCGAATTAGTTACTAAAGCTCAACAATAATCACACAGATTATACGTATGTTTGATTTTTCTTCCACATATTGATTTGTTTCGATGGGATTTACACATATTTTTAGAGCAACAATAAATATGTGTAATACATATTTTATCACTTTGAACACAGCACATTTGATCAGAATGCTCCATCAATCATTATTTCTTCTAAGCGGCATATATATATAATAGTTGGAAAAACGTTATTATTAATCAAAAAAGAATATCCGTTTTCTTTTCAACACAAGTAAATATATATTCAAATATGACCATTTGTCAAATTATTTTGGACTGTGAATTTGTCAATTTATTGAAGTTTCGGATGACCAACTTCTTTTATGGTATTGTTTGCATTTATTATTTCGATACAGGGTGAAAATCGTAATAAAAAAGAATAATAATATCACAATTCTACAATTTGTCAGTGACCACTTAATATGAATATTTTTCGTGGTAATTTTGTGTACTTATTGAATCGTGAAATAAAATAGAAGGTCAATGTGGTAAAGAAACAGAAAAAAAATCCGTTTTTTTCTGTTTCCGTTTGACAATTACAGTTGTCAAGTTGGTTGAGCGACCTCTAGATCTTTTCTTCGAGGCTCTATTCTGCATAAGGTTGAATGTCTGATTATAAAAACCAATATTTTCGGGTGCGACCAAAAAATAAAAATAAAAATAAAGGCTAAAATAGTGTTACACTAATTTACACCCTAAACGCGGACGCCCCAAGTCTACGACGCCGACTTTCTGTATTTTGAAAACACTGCTAGCGATGGAATGAAAATGATTTCGTTCTTGCGAAAAAACCGAGTTTACATGATTGCTACAATGAAACGTCAGAGGGATGCATGATGAAGATAACGAACGACAGAGTGTTAAACTTTTTCATTTATTGAAAATATTTCTGTAAAATGTGTATATCCGCTGGGCCACGCAGACCAACAAACCGAATTTTGGATAATAGATTAGAAAAAAAACCAAGGAGATTCGTAGCGAAATCGTAAAACATATAGTAGAGACATTATTATATTCCTAACGATTACTTGTTGTTGTTGTTGTTGTTTTTTTCTCATTTGTTTTTGTTTAAGTCTAAATAAAGGACCAATCAACGATGCATTGGCTTACTTTTCATAATCTTAGTATATTAATTATATTGTGTATAACAAAGCGGTAACAACTTGTTAATCTCGTAACTATTATCGTAGGAATTATACATTATCGTAATTAATAATTGTACAGTAACTAATAATAAATACATATAAGGATTCTTTTTTTTCTTTTCTTTTCAACTAATAAATAACAATAAATCAAGTGTGTTTTGATCCGATATTTCAATCTTTCGCTAAAATCATTTATTGTTTTTGCTCATTTTTTTTGGTATTAATTATTTAACAACAGTTTTTTATCTTTGCATTATTTGCTCTTTAATTTTTCGGTAATCGTAGTAAACATAGTAATTATTTATAATATTGTGCAAATAACTCATATTTCTGTATTAGAGTTTAATGAATCTCATTCAACAGAGGAGCCTCTTCTCCCTTTTTTTCGTCTACCTATACCTATTAGTATGTTCGCGTATTCGTTTCCCTACACCCTTAATGCTCGTCCTACACCTCCTCGCGTTACGTCAATTTTTATTTCGCATTCGTACAAGTACAATATGGCGTTTTTATATATTTTCTCGATAATCTCTCGCTTTCTCTTGCTCTCTTTATGCATGCGTCGTAAGTGTAACAGAACGTGTATATAATATGGACAGTACTTTATAATAATGTTTTTTTTGTCCATAGCTAGGTTGTTGAAAATTGGATTCTTAGCTCATCTACCTAGCTTGACCCATGGCAGTTGCTTGTTAATTACTGGCCGACAGGCTCTTCAGCTTCGTACTTTACAATAGCCTTCTATCCATTTTTTGGTATTTCATTTATCTCTTTTTTTGTTCTTCATTATCTTATTTATGCTCATGGTATTTTGCAATCAAAGATATATCCTTGTTGGTAAATTTTTTCTTTATTATTTTTGTCGGGTAAAATCGGTAATGTGATTGGCAAGCGGCGGAGTATATAATAACACCCCCCGGAGGGCGTCGGTTCTTCGCTAAATTTCGTTGTTGGCTGTCGATGCTTTTTCTTTAGCAAAAGCTCGACGAGCCTTCGAAGCGAAGTATCGACGCCGCACTCCTGGTATTCTCGCACTTTTCTTTTCTACATTTCTTTACTTTTCCATTTTCCAGCCCTCTACATCTCAATCCTCGCTCTCCTCTTGTATCTTTGCGGTAACGTGTCAACCTAGTATTATATAGTAGTATGTATATTACAAATGCGCGTTATACACGGCAGTGTCGTTTACGGCGAGAGTCCGTGCTGTGTCTTCGATTCGCAGAGTCGGTTTTAAAACAGCAGCCTATATTACAGCGATCCCCAAATTAAAGAGGCAATGTACATATTTAAAGAAGAAATAAGCGGATTGCTATACTATAGCGTTTGCCGTACTCTCCCCATTCTCGCTACTACCGGTTATATTTATTTATTTATTTAGTTATTTATGTATTTTATTTTATTTTATTTTTTTCGTGAAAAATGAGAAAAGCTCGCAGCACGCCTTCGTACGATCTAAATCATCGTCTGATCAAACGCCTATTACACCACACTGTGGTCTCTAGTTGCACAATACCTTATTCGCTTTTTGCCAGAAATAATTTGAGGAAAAAACCAGGCGACAAATCTTTGGAATCCGCGAGTTCTCATAATTTAACAATGATTGAATCACTTGATCTTAGGAAAAAATCTATTAAATCACCGAGGCTAACGAGCCACGACGAGTCGACGATTAAAAAAACGGGGAAGTTGCAATCTTCGTCGTGCTCGCGATTTAATATATTTCTCCTACGCGGACGCTCGCAAACGTTACCCTTCGATATACAATCATTTTTTGTTGTTGATGGAAATACTTTGAAATATACACACTTAAAGCCTTCTGAAAATCACATAGTTTTCCATTGTACACACACGAAACTTATCTAAGGGTTTTAATCCGAATTTTTCAAAAATTCCTTCGCTCGCTCTGTGCTTTGTTTTTGTAACTTCTTCACTTTAAAACATTTCTGGTATTCCATGCACTGACAGTGACGTGATGTGGAATGTCATTTATTAATATTGTATCAAGATGTCTGTTAATTTTCTTAATTTCTTCGATCGTTTTTGTTTTTTTACATTTTTTTTTATTGCTTCTCTATCGATAGAGTTGTCCACATCGCACATGACGAGAATAGAATATCGAAAATATATCGTGTATAAATGATTTGATTATTATCGAATTATTTGCACATATTACAGCGTTGATAACTCAAGAGTGTACTTTTTTTTTCTTCATATTAAAGCGTTGTTTAATTCTGTAACGAAGACAATTATATATTTCACTTTTATTTCTCTCCTCTTCTGTTATTTTTCCCTTCGCATCTTCGCGTTCTAATCCGGAAGAGGTCATTGTCATTGCAATTATATTACGATTCAATCGTATTTTGTAATATACTTCGTCCTCCCGATAATTCTACAACGATAAGTCTCTCGACGTCGTACAAAATTCGCAATTCAGTTAGCGCGTCGTCAGTATAATCTCCTTATTTTTTGCTACAGTAAGTGTGAAACTTGACACAACTATTTCGGGGAAAATAAAATTTCACAACGTTCACACGAAAAAGGGGTGAAGTATAATTGGAAAGAAAAGAAAGTTTCACATACGTATTGCGGTTGTTCGATGAATCTGAGGAAAACTCACGCGCGCGCACCTCTCAACTTATAAATACTGCACGGTATACAAAAGTAATGAAAAATAATACAATTTTTTAAAAATAACCACGTGATTAAAAAACGATGACGACGATCGATTCTAACGCCGCTAGATGTACGTAATTAGCGTAATCGTATTATAATTGTGTAACGATGGGATAATATTGCGAGACCTCCTCCGAATTATCCGTAGGTACAATAATAACTATAATACGTAGTGTAATGTGTATTCGGTGTTATCTATAGATCTTATAGCTGTTGCGATATGCAGCCTGCGCTGGCGGTTTGGACTCGTTGAAACAATGACAATTATGCCTGCTGGTGAATTATTACACGATATTGCAAATCTATGTAGAAAAGGTTTATAATATTCCAGCCGCGTTGCTTGTTAACATATTCATCTCTCTTGCTCGCAGTTTTTTGTATTCTATCCTCTCGTTCTGTATGTATTCCCTTCAGTTTCGTGGAGCCCTTCGATTTTGTTGTTGTTGTTCTTGTTGTTGTTGTTGTTGTTGCTTTATATATTCAATATCGACAGGCATCCTAAAATACTTTGACAAGCAGACTCGACATCGATAGTGAGTAATTTGTACGAGTATAATTTACAATGATTTCTTCATCTCTTTTTGAGCTTCTATAGCTTAAAGTAATGAACGTTTTTTTAAATTCTTCTCTCTCTCTTTTTCTCTCTCATTGTCTCGTTATATCTCCTTTGTCGTGTATTTTGTGAGTATTGTGTGGCTGTATGAGTGAGAGTCCTTCTTGCCCTTATCACGTGCACCCACTACGGTATTGTCGAATACAGTAGTCAGCAGCACATAGTATTTATAGGGCTCTTTACAGACTTTCGTTAAATGGAAAAATAACGACCATGTAGAATATTCGTACTGCGGGCATAAATCAGAATCATTTTCGCGCCATACGCAATTCTTTCTTTTACTTTTTCGTTTTTATCGCTAAATATTGTGGAGGATTGAATAATGCGTGTCTGTGTGTGTGTGTGTGTTTCAAGTGTGCGTGTGATTAGGTACGACGAGCTGGCAATCGCCGACCTTATATTTAAAGCTTTACACCTTAATAATTAATTTCGTTACAATCAATAAAAAGTAATAATTAATAATGGCAATAATAATAATGAATATGCTAATTGGTTGATAAACTCGTGTGTCATTCTGTCCGTACGTCTGTCTGCAATCTGAATAATTGTTCAGCAAATAAGATGAGATTATTCTACAGAAACGAGAGAGCTACGCGATTCACGACGAAACAGCAAAGATTTTATTAGTGAGTTATCCTCGAAAAAAACGTCTCTCTTCGCGGGGGAAGTAAGATACGCGGTTGATAGTCGCACGAGACTAGAGTAGACGTTCGATTGATTTTTGTTAGCTTTTCTACGATTACACGATACCAATATTTTGTTAGCCAATTGTTCGTTACTCTTAAGGCAATGCGAAGGCTTCATTTTAACTTCTGGCTTTCGATTAAATTGAATTTATCTTAAAGTTCGAAATAATCAATCAATAATTATTTAATTCCTTTCAAACAGTTCATTTATTTGAAACCGAATTTTACATTTTTCTTTTTTACCGAATTTTATGATAAACAAAAAGCCTCAATCGGAAGTCAGTAGGGAGCGGTAGGAAGATCTTTCACGTCGTCTTAATTGTTATAATCGGGGAAGTCGAATTTCGTAATTGGCAACGAGTCATCGATAAAGAAAAAAATATCAGAAAAGGCTCGTGCTGCTTCGGAGGAGGAACAAACCGAGGGCGAACTCTTCCATATCTGAGGTGAATATCGGGGAAGTTTGTTCATCCTATCTGCTGACCGTTAATCGTATTTTACGTACAGTCGAATCTCGAATGAAGCAATAAAAAAAGCATTTCCGTCATGTTCACAACGTCCTTAAGCGTCTGAGTATTGCAAATACTTGTGTGTACATGTATATGTGTGTTTGTTCGTGTTGTTTGAACGTATTTGTGGATAAAAATACGCGAGCGGCAAGGAACAATGATGACGATGGGGAATCTTCGGTGTGTCTCTGCAGGAAACCCTCGCGCTTCTCCCAACCAAAAATCAACCGGTCGATTTGGTGCGTCAAACCAATTCTTTACTAGCCGATTCAATGACCGTCGACCAAATTACCGGTCGACGATCGGTTATTAAAAGCAAAAAAGAACCATTGAAAAGAGCCAAATGACTAAGAAAGGACCATTGAAATTATTTTTTGTTAGTTGGTTGTTTACCAACAATTAATTTCAATGGTCGTTTTCTTGATTATTTGGCTCTTTTTAATGGTTTTTCTTTGCACTCAACGACCGCTCGTTACTTCGGTCGTTTTTCGGACGGTTTTATCGTCGCAGGGTTATCCTAATTTTCTGGGGATGCTTTAATCGTTGGTTTAACGAAATCAACCAACTTCCAACTCGTATACATTTGCATTTACAGTCGGATTACAGTCGCGGGGCAATTCGAATATGAGTTGCGTACCGCAATTACAACTCAGTTTCAACCATTTTCCGATACGGTGAAGGTCGATTTATCGTTGGTTTCCATATACCAACGGAAAATCACTCTTTATATTCGAAGCCCTCAAATTTGATTTATGGTTGGAATCAAGAATTCCAAATTTCCAATCATGTTCCAACCACAAATCAACCTTTAAGCGCAAAGTCCTGAGAGTTAATTCAGAGTCGATTTAGAGTCGGAATTTATCAGAATAGAGTAAGGAACCTTCCTTCGGTCGGAATTAAGAATTTGAACCTTCGTTCGTTCGGTATTGAGAATTGCAATCATGTACCAACTGAAAATTAATGTTTAAGTCCGATGTCCTTAAAATTAATTCAGGGTTGGTTTATACTGTCAAATGTAGAATTTTTTATTCCAGTCCTAAACTAATTTTTTTTGTGCGGAGACGTCAGAGTCAAATAACGGTTTAAATTGCAAATTTCAACCGAACAGCAAACATCATGTTTGAAGATTGCAGAGGTCGAATGGGGTTTGGTATTTGGTTGAAATAAGAAATTCCAAATCTTCATTGACGGTGAACCTAACACGCGCAAAGTTTGATATTTCATTTGGTCTACGGTAACCAAGGACAAATCGACCTTCGCGATGTGGGAAGATAGTTTAAGATTGCATCTTCGGTCTTGAGTCGGATTCCCATAAACCAACCGCAAACTGTCTTTTCAATCTAGTTGCTGGGATGACGCACCAATAAACTGCTTGGTTTTTGGTCGGTTTCCCGCTGGCTGGACCTAAATTCACCGCAGTATCGGTGGAAATTGATCGACCGACTAAGAACCAACTGATAATACGACTGAAATTCAGGGTGGTAGTTTCGCGAGGAAGGCTCGTTCGGGAGACAAAAAATCGTGTACTAAACTTTAAATAGAATAAATTCGCGCGCGTACTACGCGGCCGATTAGATTGTAAGTTGCTGGCCTTTGCCAGCAGCATTTACAACTCAAAATAACATTTACAATTGTTATTGTTTGTTTTTTTTTGTTGTTGTTGTTCCTGTTTTTCGTTTTTGTAATTCTTTATTTTCGTTATTCCGGTTCTTCTGCTCGACCGATTCGCACAGTCATCGCCGATGGTCGTTATAAATACTATATGCTTATATGCGTGTCATTTATTGTTAGTTCGCCGATACGCGCTAAGCTGCGGCATGCACGCGAACGAGGGTGCGCGCGCAGGATATACTAATTATACTTCGTCGTCACATTCAATCTTCGCGCATAATCGTCGTCGGTTATCATCTCGTCTTCATTGTTGTTTCAAAAAATAGCTTCACCGTAGATTATTATTTCGAATAGACATTATACGAGGGAAATATAGAAGTGTGCAATTATAAAAAGCCAAAAATTTGCAAGTAGGCTGATGTATTTATATTAATATCATCTATTAGATTCATTCGTTAGCGTATAAATAGTACGCGCTGCGCGACACTTGCAACGTTCACGCGATAATACGTATTTATAATATGTACTCGTGTGTCGCAATGTTTCATAAACGCGTGCGTTCTTTTTTTTGTTAATTTATTAATACGATCATACGTGTATATAATCGTAGCGCTAGTGGGCTCTGTTTTTCATATTTTTTCTTCACTCGTCATCGATCATATATATATATTTTTTTTTTGTTTTTATGTATAATTCTCGATAAACTCAATCCATCGCGCGTGCGCGCGTTCGCTGGCTCTCGTTCACTTCGGCCCTTTAACTCACTGTTGTTTGTTTTTTTTGTCATCTTTGTTCTCTCCATCTAATTCTGTTTTGCTTCGTTCCTTCCGGGTCTTCCGCACGCGCACGTAGTACGTACTATCGCGCATATCACATGTAATAGATATTATTAAATGTTTGGATGCACAATATAACGTGAGGACGACGCCGCCTCGCGATATGCCGCAAAACTACAGGCTATACCAATGAATAACAATAATTTAATATAATTGATGATGATTAATGAAACAACGTAGAAAAACTTGGATGAATAGTTTAGGATATATCACCTCTCGATCTACGGGGGGTGGTTAGTCTCTTTAGTTAATCTATTATAATCCACTGTCTCACTTTCCTCTCTCAAAATTGCCTCTAACATCTCACTCGATTCTTCAGAATGTCCTTTTCGAATCGTCCCCCGTTTCACTCAGTTCATTTTCTTAATTTTTGTTTTGTTTTTTTTGTTGTTATTTTAATTTTATTAATATTCATATAAGTATAATTAATTCGCTAAAGATCGCGCCGCGAAATCGTTCGCACCGCGCACTGCATCACGTCGCCGTTTCACCTCGTATAACTAGTTAACTAGTTTGTCGAAACTAGGTAGCTAGTTAAAGATCATCGCTAAGGTTGTTTTAATGTCGTTTAAAGTTGTTAACAACTATAATGTTGATCCTTTGTAACGGTTAAAAATTCGATTAACTAATAGAAACGATCGTTGATCGAAATCTTTTTCTTGGGGGGAGGGGGGGTTTAAGGGCGTTCGGTGATGCTATGAATCTGCAAATAGTAGTGGTCGGTGTTGTAGTCGTTGCTGTCGGAGCTGAACGTTGTTTTGTTATTATTTTAGCTCGGGAGGGAAAGTCAGCTTTCATTGAATTCCGTCAAGTACCACCATAAACCACCTTCTTCGTACGTAATGCTTCTTCTCTCGGCTCTTCCATAATCATCACTGATAATTACGATTGCTCTTGATGCTCGCTGCGATTCGTCTCGTAAATTTCTCGAATTTATCGACTTTTTCAGGTGCATATAAGACGTTGAGTCGGACGAGCTGTTAATGCGCCCCATTTTCATCGATGGCCATTTATACCGCCAGGTGTTAGACAGTTAGACAGGCAGACAGTGGATCCGTTGGCCCCCGAATCCGTTGAATTTTTTAACTGGGGAAACGACTCGGAAGCCAACTCACCACTGCCTCTCAGCGATATTTTCGCGCTCTGACGCTTTTTTTGTTCACTCTCACTCGTGGACGTCCTTTCGGGCGTCTACGAGTGTCAGCGTTCGTCTCTTCGTCCGCCCGTTAACGATATTCTTCTTATCGTTTTTTTTTTTCATATCTTCATACCGACTGTCGGCCCATTTTGTTTGCATCATCAAGCTGCCTTTCGTTCCACGACGATTATAAGATATTGTGGATATTCGCCGCGCTTTGCGCCTCATCATTTGTCCTCACCACTAAATTCTTCTTCCTCTCGTTTTCCTCGAGGAAGTTGGATCAAACGTCGATTGCTCCTTCCCAGCGTCGAGTGAACGATTCGATGGTCGTCGTCGTCGTCGTCGTCTTGCAGGGAAGTGAGCACGCTTTTCTTGGCGCGAAATTCTCGAATTAAATGCACGTCGATGAAGATGATATGCCGGTGCAACGAAGTATAACGAGAAGCGAAAGAAAAGCCGAGCATAAGATAATTAAAATGAGTAAAAAGTTTCACCGCAGAATAGACCGAACCTCGCTCCCAACGACGGCATATAAATTGCGTGCAGTCGATAAAAGGCAACTCGTTGGAGGAATTTCGTATTATTCTTTATGTTACTTGTGTTCTTTTTGTTTTCGTCACATTTTCATTATAAAACTATAAGGCTGTTGATTAGTACGTAAAACGCGTGCGCGACTTTATCCTTAATTATTTTCATCTCCTTCGTCATTACTTTTTTTTTAAGTATATTAACTTTTGTTTAATTAATTCGCGCATCGGATTGCTCGTCTGTCGGACGTTGGAAATCTTGTTTCGCTGTCGGTCGGTCTGTTGTGTGGCTGCGTGTCGGTGGCTCTGTGGTGGTTAATGCGGTGTCGTGGAATATATATATCACTCACTATCCCTCGCTCTTTGTTTCTCGCTCGCTTCCTCCCTCTCTTCACTGTTCGTCAGGATGCTCGTGATAGATATGTGCAGCAGCAGCGGCAGCCGCAGCGGCGGTTGCGGCAGCGGCAGCAGCGGCAACAGCAACACCATCGGGACCCGGTGTGATTGATGCTGAGGACGATGATGCTGCTGGTTGAGTGGGAAATGTGGTAGGACAACGTAGGCGTGGCAGTACGCGGCTCGCGGCTGATCAGACGTCCGCTGTGCGTGACGTAACACTAGGCGATCGGCTGTGTATGACGACACGATGGCCGTTTTTCGTGATAAAACCGTCGCTCTCTACTAGAACGGCCGTTTGTCTCACACGAGGATCCATATCGGGATCGTCGCTCTCCTCGCTCGGTCCCCCGAGTCTTTGCTGTTTGTGCTTGCGCCAAGCATTCTGTATTAGCCTGGCGCAATATTCCTCCCTCTGACGCCATAGCGTCGAAGATACCGGCTCGTAGCCGATCTCATCAGGTCTCGCTTGGACCTCACCCAGCTCGGTTGTCTCCTCAATTGGATTGCCCTTGCGTGCGAAGAAGTCCTTTGTGAGCGCATCGAGGATATCCACGCAAAACATAAGGTCGCCCTTACATATGGGGATATCCATCGACACTATCTTGTACTTGTTCGGCTTGTGTATCTGCAACGGTGGTTCAAGGACATCCAAGAATTCCGACAGCTGGTCGTATCTGATGTACTGCGTTCCGTCTGGATCGAATTGCTGCCATATTTCGTAATACATATCGTAGTCATCATCGGTCAATCCCTCCTGCACATCTTCGGTCGCTTGTGAATAATTTTCCAATATCACCGCGATATACATGTTGATGACGATTAGGAAGCTGATGACGAGGTACGATAGCAGGTATGCAATTCCGATTGTCGAGGATCCACAGTTGCCAGGATAGCCGATCTCGTTGTTTGGCTCCTGGCAATCCTCCTCGTTTATTATTCCATCTAGAACGCCGTCCCAACCGGCGGACGTCGACATCTGCGCAGCGTTTAAGTAAATTTATTATACGTTCTTTTTTCATTTTTCGATCTTATTCTATTGGTTTTTTTTTCTTACTTATCCAACGTCCCGATGCTACACTATAATGGTAGACTATTTACAGGCTGGGTAAGGATAGAACGTGCGACCAAACATCTCACTTCATATTTAATTAACGGAATATTTAACATGAAAAATAATTCATTCGTAGAACAAAAATCGTTTTTATCTAATGATTCTGTACAAATAATATTTGGCTCCACGAAATTTAGTATACAAAACAAAATATACCAGAAGAATGAGGCATCATTTTGAGAATGTACCACGCATACATTCTCAGCCAAAACTTAAATTCAACGTGATGCAAATTGTAGAAATTGTTGAGCATTATTAAAGCTTCCTTTATGAAGTTAAAAACAATTCTTTCCATAGATATGTTGAACTACTTTTTTGCAATTCATTTATCAAAGAATTATTTATATTATTGATATTTGGAATCTAAAGAACACAATGAATCGAATCGAACTTTTGATTGAAAATGTATGTGTCCTCAATCATTTGAATGGCCTACTGATGCATCTTTAAAACACTTTGACAATTAATCAAATAGCAAATAATTTAACGGAGATATTTAGTCGTGCTACTCTATCAACACAAAAGAGAGTGCAAAGCGGGAACCAAGTGAAATATTTACCTGGAACAGCAGTATCATCGACTGTCCAAAAGTTTTAAAGTTGTACACGTCGTCGAGACCACTCTTGTCTTTGACGTGCATAAAGAAGGACATTCCGAATATAGCGAAGATGAACATTACGAGGAAAAGCAGGAGGCAGATGTTGAAGAGAGCTGGCAACGACATGGCGAGGGCAAATAGTAGAGTTCTTATGCCTTTAGCGCCCTTGACGAGACGTAACACACGTCCAACTTTAGCCACTCTCACCACTCTCAGCAGTGTCGGTGAGACAAAATATTTCTCAATAATATCACTCAGTACCAGCCCTAAAAGAGAGGGGAAGAACACAACGGTTAGATTTTAACATACTGATCCGTAAACTACTGTAAAATTGAAAATTTATATCGAATGTGGTGCAACTAGGGGGTCGTTATCACAATGCAGGCAATTTGGGGGCTTGCAGGGATATCTCTTTTGGGGACATGCACATCTAGAAAAGGGGTTGGGTCGGGGCCGGGTTTTCAACGTTCCAAAGAATCATGCCTCTTTTTAAATCGTTCTTCTCTGTTTTTTTCTTCAATTATTCCTATTAATCTGTGACTAAGTGCCTAATATTTCAATCACTCGGTACGATCAAACGTGACCAAAGCGATCCTATCTACGTTATTACGATTTCTGGCTCACTAATTTTCAACACTATTCATTATCTCCTCATTAACCACCCGTTGTCACACCTCAGACAATGCGAGGCCTCGCAGTTGTCACGCTGGATCAAATTAGTCACATCGATTTTTAAATGACTGCCATCCAAAAAATCCGTATGATCCAAATGAAAAAAATGGTAGAACATATTTTGAACATTACAGAATGTGTTTTCTCTATAATAACGTAATATTGAATAAAAAAATGTTGAAAAAAATTCTTTTAATAGAAAAGAAATTTTACGTGAAGAAAATCATTACTTTTGCATTTTATAATTTTGTTAGCTGAACTATTGGAGTAAGATTCGTACCAAGTGCTATTTTTTTCCAAAAAAGTCGTTTTCCCTTGCGTGTTTGAAAGAAGATCTTCGATACATTATTACATTTATAATTTTGCAAAACCGTTTAGCCTAAAATCCACGAATAGATACTTTGAGGAAAAAATACTCCTTTCGTACTTGTTTCGAGAAAAATAATGAGCCAGTTTGATCCAGAGTGACAACCAAGGGTTATTAGAAAAAATGAACGAATAATCGAATAGCGACTCGTTTACGCAGTGTTTCTGTGGTAAACTAATAGAAACGATAAGACTACGATATACATAAATCTGCGAATGTGTATGTACGTGTTTTTGTAAAGCACCGCGGACACAACGACTGCGAGACAGGCAATTGGTACATTTTCATACGAAGCACTTTTTCCACTTGAACAATCAAACGTGCGTTACTTTTGCAATCTGATGCACCGAGAGAGATCATTTAGATCTCCGGATATCGGATTTTCGTTTGTTTTTATAACTTGGAAAAAGAACGCGTGTAAAATGTACCAACCAACCCCCGTTTCTCGTATTTAGTGCTAATTCGTCGTGTGTAGCAGTACAATTAGTCTGGCCTCTCCGGCGCACTCTCCGTACATTCTTGTTTAAGAAGAGATTGGACCAAAACAAATAAAACAATTGTTATATAATAATAATACACTATAATCTAGAGCAGTTCTGTTGGTCAGTGCGGAAGCGATTACTCGAAATACTTATATCTTTTTCTAGGGCAAAATATTGGCATCCATTATTTAATTACTAATATATTCATATTCTATTGCGATAGACTATAAGTAACCCGCAAATTTGAAAGGCAAATTTGAGAATCTTCGTGCAGTACCGAAATGTTTTTTTTTTTTTAACAACAATCCGCGTGTAATACGGAGTCGCGCCCGAGAGAGAGGTAGACCGTGTATTTTTTTTTTTCGTTTCTATCTAGCACAATTCTATAGTACTATATTCACTCTGGCACGACGAGGAAGAACGTAGAATCCTCTGACAACTCTGTGTATTGTGACTGAAATCGGGCTAAAAAATACGTTTTATCGTGCCAATCGTAGATGCAGTCGAAAATATGCATACTTGTTATTATGGAACTTCTTACCGGTAAAACGTATACGGGGAAGATAGTAGCGTAGAGTGGCTCGAGTATACTTACTATACGTTAAATATCAATTCGTTACTTCCCGACTGCATCGCACTACTTAATTCATAGATCAGTAGCCGCATCTTTACAAGTTTTGCTTTCACGTACAGGAGATTTTCTGCTGACAGAGTGCGGCGCCCGCCGCTTTTGCTCACAACCATACAGGTGTGCGTAATAAATTTATCTTTGAAGCATCATAGAATCAACACACAAACGTTGCCTTACTAGATTATTTTCAGAATTTTTTATGTGAAAACATCTTTAGTGGCACTTTTGAAAAATTTTTTAAGTCTAGCATGTTACCCCAAAAATCTCCACAGCCTTATGGAAAATTTGTAAATTGGTTCAAGTCTTTTGGAAATGCGTAAAGGACCTTCTCAAAAATTTGTAAAATGCGCAACAGCTATTCTGGAATATTTATAAAATGGAGCAGTGTCCTCAAAAGCATAATTGAGAAAATTTCTCCCGGCGTTCTACTCCAAAACTATTTTGAAAGATGTTTTCACATATCATAGTGAGTAGATAAAGTTTAGCTCTATTCATATTTTTGCAGCCAAACGGATAGTTTGAAGCTAGTAAATAGTTTTAAAAAATATGTCCGATGTATATATACGTCGCCCGTACGTGAAAGACCGGAAATATTACTTTGCATGTTGCTGTACGTAAATTGATAAAGAGCAATCTTGGAAAATGTTAATAGAGCAGTTGATCTTAGAGATAACGTATTGATATCATTCGAGGCCGTTATTAGAGGGGGCAGGGTGGTCATAGAGGGTGTACGAGGTAATGGGGGGAGGTAGGGCACCATCGAAGCATCAGATATCACATCAATGTAAGGCTACATAATGTAATGACGCCGATCAGTCGTTGCGACTCAATTGAAACGCGTAAACACCTGTTCGCTTTTTCAAGTCGTGTGCCGATAACGTAAAAGTGAAAAGATAAAAAATATATTGTAATTAGAAGATATATAGACATAGGTAGGCATTCGTACTACCAAATTTGCAGCTCATTGACAAAACTCTCTAACATATGCTATGAGATGCTAGTATAATCGTGTTTGTCGATATCATGAATTACTATGACGTTCTATAATGACGATCAAAATATAATCAATGAATAAACGTGTGTCGTTAAGAGTTTGCAATTTAAAGCCAACAGGATGTCTTTTTTCATTCAATATCGGACCGGTTTCAGTAGGGTCATACGACTGAAATAATCATTACGTTACATTACCTAATATTGATAATATAACAACAACAAAATCAAAGAGGTTCCAGGGCTCCTTGAAGTAGTGGTAGCGCAGGGCAAAAATCTTCATCAGACACTCGCTGCTGAATATCACAATGAATATCATGTTCAGGTAGTCCAGCACATTACTGAACGTGTCACTTTGTTGGTAATGGTCCAGTGTCATTGTCAACATATTGAGTCCGATGAACAACATGATTATCATATCGAACTTTTTATCCGTCACTATTTCAAACACAATTGCTTGCGGTCGCCACTGTGAACAAACAATTATCCAAACGATTGATTATAATACGTGTTTTTTTTTCTCGCAAATCCTTTGCGTTAAATCGCCGTTACTCGTGTATAAAAATTAATTGAAATTCGTCAAACTTACGGTAAATATTACAAATCGGAACGACTCAACCCAACAATTTTATACCGTGATGCAATAAAGAAACTGTTACTACTAATCATGAAACAGAGAACAATGCTTGTACTTGTAATGTTTAAAATGGCGATAAATTCCTTTTAATTTTTGTAAATGGTAAATTATATTTTCCAAAAACAATTTTTCTGCTATGAGTATGGCATTTATTTTGGAAGCCTGTGCACTTAGAATCAAACTCCGAATATTAGATATAATTTAGGAGTAATTTTATATTTAATATTAATACATACATATAAGTTTATTATCTTTTGCGATTCAAATTACAAATGGCCAAGAAATAGCGAAGAGAGTAAGAAATGTGTATAGCACGAATAACGGCAGTGAAATAAAAATAGTAGTTAATGTAAATTACCCTTGGTCGCGGAATAGCCTTGAGAGGTTTCTTACTTCCCATCTTCTTCATGGCATTATAATACTTCTTCTGATCCTCAGTCATGAACATCTCGAGGGAACCACCGGCCTTTTTCTTTTGCTCATTGAAGTTATCGATGATAACTCCAATAAATAGGTTGAGGGTAAAAAACGATCCGAAGATAATGAAGAATACAAAGTAAAGATACATATAAATATTCGTTTCTCGAATCGGTTGTTTGTTTGTCTGCAAACAAAATTCCGTGCGTAACGATAAACGTTTTATGATAATTTAGAAAATTATAGCGGATAAAAATTGCTGTATACTCACGTCTCTTGAGTCAATAGCGTCGTTCATGATCTGTATCCAACCTTTGAACGTTGCCACTTGGAATAGACACAGATACGCTTTTCCCACGTGATCGAAATTCATTGGAGAATTTTCCCACGTGTAGTTCTCGGCTATACAGGCATTTCGATCCGGTATGATTTCGTGGCTCAGCGTTGTTTTGTTCATGTCGACGCACTACAATTTTTTAAATGTATCATTCAACGATTCAATTAATTAAAACATTTGCGACTTCAGATTGATAAACTCACTTTGTAATATTTTCCAGCAAACAGTTGTACTCCCATTATAGCAAAGATTAACCAGAATATAAGGCATACCAGCAAGACGTTAAAGATAGACGGGATAGCTTGAACCAATGCGTTAACCACCACCTAGACAAGAGATACAGCGTTAATTCCGTGGCGATAGTAGCAGCTGCGTAATAATGAGTGGGTGAATGATTTTGTGAAGGTGTAAATGAAGCTACGCATTGAATGAAAAGTTGCGCATATACTTTAGCAATATTTTTACATTTAAGTTTAAACAAATATTATTTATTACTTTATAAGTTTCTCTGCTAGTGCAAGAGAATTTATCCTAAAATAAAACCAAAATGCTGTAATAAAAATATTGCGTGTTAAAAGTAGCCTGAAAATGGCTGACAAGAGTAAACTTGACATGAAATTCATCTTAATGCATTTTCTCCTTTTCTGTAAAGTACATACAGAAGAAATCTATAGTTTTTTTTTTAAATTATATTTTCGGTTCGCGATTATGCATGAAGCAAGAAATATCTTCAATTCTCTACATCTTGGAATAAGATGGGTCTGTTACAATTCTATGACTCGACGGTTTGAAATGCCAAAAAAAATACTCGACTCGATAATTTTATTATAAATCAATTTTTCAACAAAATGAGAAAAGTACGTTCAACGAGAGATTCGGTATTTCTCAACTTTGCAGACAATGCGGAATTTCGTGTATTGGATGAGCGGATGAACTATGAATGCATGATACTCTAACGATCCTAAGGACCTAATTGTGTAGCGGCTTTCTCGGTGATGCGACTGAATCGTTGTGCGTGTCTTCGATAATAAATATATCAAGTATATAATGATAATAATAATAATAATAATAATAATAATAATAACAATAATAATAATAATAAGGTACGTAAAGGGCGTCGTATGGATAATAATTTGACGTGTGCCTGAGTGCCACATTGGGCTTAGTTTAACGCGCTAACTATTATTCTACGTTCACATACTTAATTATTTTTTTCATCTATTAAGCAGAGGGTACATTCAGTGTAAGTATAATCACAAGCATACATGTACACACATCCATCGCAGAATATCCACTAAGCAACCATACACAGAGCACGATTTCGAAGCGCAAGCAAACAATTAGCATGCAATAGGCGCTGCAATTGTGAGTTAAGCAAAGGTAAAGCGTATAGTATATATGTAACACATAAGTGGTGTTAATAATATTAATTAGTGTAGAACTGTAAGTACGTGTGTTGTTTTCGTGGATTAGAAATTCACTCGAGCAGACCTTGCAAAATGAATATAAAATCGAGTACAATTGTGGCAAAGAGAAAAAGTGGTCTATCAAATAGGAATTTCTTTTTCCACTAAAAAATACGCACGTTTGCATGCAGTTGTTCATAGAACTAGTAGAATAAGTACAGTTTATTCAGTAGTTGAATAAGTGTCGGGGTATGGGCATGACCATAACTCTATAAACCCAATGTCTCAGCGACCTTACAAGTAAGCAGGTGTATTGTTCAGTGATTTTGTGATATGTCTCATATATATATCCATATACATTATATATATATATATATGTAGATTTTTTTAAATTCATTGACATAGGAGAGACGAGACTAAAAAAAAAAGACAAATAAATTCCATCCCCACGTTGTACCAATTGTCTATAGGTCGAGCATGTATGGTTTAAGTAGTATCGTTAGAAGTAGTAGTAGTAGCAGTATACTTAATTTGTTGAGTATCAGAAGATAAGTATTTTCTATAATTACACGGCGAGAATTTGATTGTACACTCAAATGTTCGTGATAATCCGTACTACTATTAACTATTAGTCCATGCGACTATTTCTATAATTACATTAATTGATCTACTCTGGGCTACTCAAATTAATTTTTTTATTTTTATACACTGCAAAGTTTCATAAGAAAACCGGTAAAACATTCCAAAATTATTCTGTGTCATGCGTAACTTCCTTTTGTCATGAGATTAGCTTTTTTCCTGTAAACATTTGGAAAATGATTATTTATTTTATTATTTATTTTTGATCACTATTCAAATCCAAGGCATTTTCTGTATTTTAAGTCTATCTAAAATTTTTGAGATCATGTTGGAATTAAAGGATTAATCTTTTCGATAACTGATAATTTTTTGATAATATTTGACCCAAGAGTTTCATTATAAAAGTACGTGCAGAGTGTAAAATCAAAACAGAATTATTTTGGGTGCTCCAAACGGCCAAATGCTTTTGTCACCGAGCGTAAACTATTTTTTAAGTGGTCAATAGCACATATTCTTTTGTATGAAACTAGCAACCAAGCAAGTGCGATATCCATTAATGAATATCACCTACCCACCCTCTTAATTAATCATTAGCTATGATTAGTTAACGTAACTATCATAATATTCGTATGGACTGTCAATCAATAGTCGTCACTTAATAATCTCTAGGCTGCCACAATTTTTCTGCGAGTGTAAGAGACGCAGTAGCGTCTCGACGCCAAGTATTAAAAAAATTAAAATACCTTAAGGAGGCATCGATGGTATAGTCAGTTCAATCGCGTATCAAGGCTTAATAAATTATTTGTATACGTTTTCAAAGGCAAATGATTGTAAACGATAGTGAATCTGAATTAAAGAGATCTTGAGTAATGTTAAAAACATATACAGCAATAAATTTACAGAAAAATAACTCAGTTTACACCAATAACCAATGAGACTTGTTATTCGTGGTTTTCTTAACAAGCGATTGCTCATCTTATTTGCTGATAGATACTGTATAAATTTATCTGTAAACATTTTTTATCATATTCATCGTTTGCAAATAACAGCTATTTGTTTATGAATGAAAAACAAATTTACAAAGTGAATTGAATTTTTCTCCTAATTGAGACGTAAAACGACAAGTCTTTCAACGAGTAAGAATTACTGGAACAATTTATAAAGGAATTTTAATAAGTCAAGATAGTACTGTTATTACAAATTTGACTGCGGAAAAACTGCGATTAATATGTCATATTGACTGTTACAGTAAAATTGTTACTTTTCTGTAAATCGATTCCTCTGAATTTTTTTTTCTGTCATTAAGTGGGATCTTTTTAACTCACATTCTTCTTCGTTTTTACTAGTTTCCCTTTGAAAATGTATAGAAACAATTTTTTAAATATTGCTGCTGGATTGACTTCATTGTCGATGTCCACTTAAATGCTTTTTCTAACGAGGCGCTACCATGGGCCTCAATTTTTTCGGCGGCAATTTTATCACTGCCACTGATAAAATGTATAAGTATCTCGAGTAGTTGTCTGAATAATGTGATACTAGATATATGGGTATGTTCGTCTACTAGCGTCATTCAGACGAGCAGTGCATTCATCGGCTGCGTAATATGCATGGTAAAACAACGTGCACAAAATGCCTGGCTTTCTAATAATTCAATGGCTTCTAGAACTATGTTGCACGAAATATGGTGTTTTGGGAATAGATAAATAGTAGTTGACAATGTCTCAGCAATTAATAATCGTGCGTGACTCGACGTGTGACCGAGGAAGTACGAAAGATACAGTATGTTTTCGTGCTGAGGCGTTTAAGTAACAGGTATCACGTTCGTGTTTCGATCGATCAATTTGGCAAATTCTAATATCGATAATAATTAATCGTAATGAAATAACAATTGCATTCGTCATGTTGTTGTTGTTGTTTTTTTATAACGAAGAAAATGACACTACTACGAGAATGATTATAGTATGACATCGAGATATATGCGTAATTATAATATGTGGCATATTGGTTCAACGAGGTAATATCTAGTTAAAATAGATTAGTAATATTCAATTAAAGAAATCAAATGAATTGGATAACGAATACAAGTAATGTCGATGATGAGAGTTTAAAAACAAAGGTAGTTAAAGGAAGTAAAAAATAACTGAAAAGTAATAAGGATAAAAAGGTGAGATAAGGTCAGCTGAGACGTTTGGGCTACATACCCGCATTCCCTGCATTCTAGACATCGCCCTGAGTGGCCTTAGGGCCCTTAGGGTCCGCATTGTTTTGAAGGCTTGAATCCCGCCCGCGCCACAGAGCGACGCTACGAAGTTAATGAGCGACACCTGCGAGCGAGAAACGAGAGGGAATAACAGCAAAAGTTGAAAAAGAAGCTACATCGAGACGATGTTCGTTGTTGTCTTCGTGAATAATTAAAAACAACACGTATTTACGTTATAATACGTTTCATCTTTGAATTCTCGATCTCTCTCCCTCTCGTGTTCGTTGATTATTATTGTGCAAATAGGATAGAGCTAGAATGAAAATGAGCTATAATAAGGGCCTCGCCTGCTACTTCGCTGCCCTCGAGGCTCATTGAGCCCCTAGCTCTCGAAGGTCTCTCCCTCTTTTCACCAACATTGCAGTTTTACTACGTCCCCTCTCTCTATTTTGGTACTCTATCACGAGTTCTCCGTCAAACTGCAGGTAGTAGTTAGTAGTAGTAGTAGTAGTAGTATAGTAGTAGTAGTAATAGTAATAGTAGTAGCAGTAATAGTACAGTAGACATAGTAGTAGAGTATGTATACAACAACGTAGCAATAACAATCAGGAGACGATATACAAGAAATACAAGACGTAGAGATGAGGTGTTATAGTATATCATATAGTAATAGTAATAGTTTAAGTATAATAATAATAACAATAATTGTGTCAAACGAAAACAACCAACAATCGGCTTCGTCCTGAAACAGATCAAATCTTTTTACGCTCTCGCTGCATTTTACGTTCCAGCGCGATTTATGCAGGATTTTTTATTTACAGTTTATTGTGGAAAAAGCTTGGAAGCGTTAAGGGGGGAAGACAAATAATTTTTAATGCGTCAATACGTGTGGTAATGACACGACACGACTACCTGAACCTATTTTTTATCGAATTTTTTTTTTGTTGCGGATTTAGCGAAATTCATAAACTTTCGTATTGCGCTATCACGAAAGATGCAGCGATTGAGCATTATAAGGGCGGTGCGAGAAAAGGAAAAACTCTGTTTCGCCCGAGTGAACGGTCTCGCTCGTTCCCTCGCCGTCGTTGACATAGAAAATAATATAAACACATACACACAAGGAAGTTTTATACATTACATATAAAGCATACGTTTTGCAACAACGATCAATGTTTACCAAACGTTATATAGGATAAAAAGGCGTACATGGCGGTAGCTAGTACGACAAGAACTTCGAATTAATTTTTCTCTTTTTTTTTAGTTAGTTGACACCAAAGTAGAAAGTTGGACGCCAGTGTGTACTTCTGCGCACACATTGGTAATGTATAGTAATTAATAAGCACACCACAGTATGCTACAACGATTATCGTAGCAGCCATCGTTTATTTGTCTAAATTTTTTAACGATTATATTTTTGCACGCTTTTTTCAGTTTTTTTCTTGGTAATGGGTAAAGCCAAAGCCTCACACCTTGCCTGGTATGACGAGCGCGTCCCGCGTCGACTTTCATCAGTATATTGAGGCAGTAAAAAAAAATTATTTTCAATTGGCTGTTTTTTTTCTCCGGTTGACTGATAAATTTCAATTAAATCAATACGTTCAGAACTGGAGCAAAGGATATTTCTGGCAATATCAAAGCTAGACAGATCGACCGGGTCGCTCTTAAATCAGATTCAGGTTTGTTCAGCTCTGAGCATGATCGAGAATAAACTGCTCATAGGCCCGCTCTCCATTATGTGTCCTTTTTCTTCGCAGCATCATTCTGCACCAGTTAAGTATTTTGACAATTTTACCTTTATTGCAAATCGCCGCATTCAAACCGGAGGAATTCTTCTTAGGCACAATGAACAAATTTTTACAAATTTTTATCACAGTGGTTATCGCCGGAAATTCGGAAGAAAAAAAACCCATTAATGTCCTACAACTCATTTTCAATAATTAAATGCTTTTAATATAGAGCAAAAAAATCTTTATTTCAAGGTTTAAAAGGATATATATATATATTGGAATAACACTAGGGTTATTAGGATGCAGCAGAGAAACGAAAACGGAATAGAGATCAATCAGTTTTTTTGGATCATCCACAGAGTTTAAAAAGCGTAAATCTGGTTCCTCAAGGAATATATATCAAACTGAAATTAGCTAGTCTGCTAAGTAAATAAATACAGCCAACTGTAAATAATTTTATCAGACTGACTCGTTTCCCTTAATTAATTAGCGCGGCATTGACGAGGTGATCGACGTGAGATGCGCAATCGTCGATCAGCGATAAATCCTCACATATATTAATTATCCCCGAAACGTTTAGTTACGGCACAGCGGGGATACGTGAATATCATTGAACCCCGCAGTGAGACCGATGACTTACTCTCATGCCCTCCCACCGGGATACAGCTCGTAAGGGCCTCAAAGCCCTCAATGTTCTCATCGACCGGAAAGCCGGGATGTCCGCGGCACCGGCCCAGATCGCTCCCAAGTTGATCAGCGATAGCTATCGTCATTAACTCAAATTATAGTTGTGCCAATGTTCCCATTATCATTTGTATAATATAGAGCCACTTTTATTGTTTTTTTTTCGATATACGTTAAATGAATTCCACTGGAAGCTTCTGTGCTCCGGTCGTACAGCTCGACGTGATTGTCGTGAAGAAAGAGACAGATAGATAGAAAATAACGAGTAACTAATAATAATAATCATAATGACAATAATAATATAGTTGAATAGCTATCATCTGCTCATATTCGTAGATTTGCTGAAAATTCAATAGTTCGAAAAAAAGAGATTTCAAAGTTAATAGGTTACTGATAGAAATACTCTAAGAGTTATATCACAGGATTCTTTTGACTCGGAATTACTTGGTAATCATTGAGACCGAAGAGGAAAAAAAATCCTGTGTTTACACGGTGCAAATGACAAACGACATTATTAATATATCGTCTCAGCGAATGAATCTGGACAAACTTTTGTTGCAAATACGTTAATCTCGGAGTTGACACCGCGTCGACGAGAATAAATATTCTTAGAATTTTGCGTTACAGAATTGGACGTGTTTTTCATAAGATTCTCAAGACAAACTTCTATATTTCGTTGCTAAAAGTCCGAGTTTATTGAATACTTGATTTCTTACCATGACGATGATGAAGTCGAGCCAACACCAAGCGTTTGTGAAGTATTTTGCAAAGCCAAGAGCCAGCCACTTGATTAACATCTCGAGGAAGAAAATTACGGTGAATATTCGGTCCATATAGTACAATATATCCTGTAGGATAGGCCTCTGTTGAAGGTGGACGTCTTCGAGCGCCTGGAGAAAGAAAAATAACGAATGTGAAGTGCATTAAGGACCATGGCTGTCCAGTAAAAATGAAAGTATTCGAACCGCTTGGCACGAGTCGAATATTATAACTAGTTGAATTTCGGAATCCGAAATTCCCGATTCACCTGGCAAATACGCGATAACATTATACAAATTTATTGCACCATGTTTCAATTCTTCTGAATTTTGTATTAGTAATGCAAACCGAATCCTTCAATTTTAGCGTCAACAATACTATAAAAGAGTGCAACGACGGATCTTACACATGGTTTCAACATTTTCTACTTTCTACACAAATCGTTCTAGGAGAGCGTCTGATCATTCATTCTGGCTTCCCCATTGAGAGAGGTTTGAGAAGATAGAAAATGAGAAAGCCATATCCAAGGACCAACTTTGCATCCGTTTTAAGGATGTTGTCTCGTGGCATCGAAGTCAAATTACGATTTAAAAGTAAGTAGACAAAAACGTCTAAATAAAAATAATTCGAACATTGCAAAAAAATTTCATCAATTTAGTCATACACTCATTAGAGAGTATACGCGTAATATAATTAATTTGAAAAATATGATAAATGGTTGTTGATTTGTTTTAGTTTCAATGAAACCCGAACAGCTATTTTGGAACGAGGAGGGAGAGAGTGCACGACTTGGCAACACAGCAGTTTTTGTTTATGTGCGATCTTTATAACCTCGAAATTGACTGGCTACAGAATGAATCGGCACATTCTGTAATTTTCTAAGCCGCATTTTTTCTTCAGTCTGCCTCGATTTTGTCATATTTAACTGAATAATTCTGTGCGAAAAATTCGGTTAAAGTACCTTTTTGTGATCTCGTTGGAAACTTGCAAGCATAATTCACAAGTGGAAATTTCATTATTTAAGCTAGGGGGCGTCCATTAATCACGTGAGAATCTGGAATGGAGCGGGGTACTGAAAATCATCATGAATGATCACATGGGCGAGGGGAGGGATCTTGGGTCAAAGTCACGTACGTTTCTCGATACATTATTTTCTAATATTACCGAGTAGATTCTATTATGATTCGAAATAGTTTCGCAGTTCCAAGAAGTCAAATTCTCAATTCCTCGCGGGTAGTACATGCCAAGAATGTGGGCCCTACTTTTGTACAAAAAAAGCCGTTGCTGCCCACAAAACTCTACACAAGAAAAATTTAAAAAAACATTGGACGGGTTAGTGTCGAAAAGAACGACGAAGACGAGTTGGAGGACGTGCAGATTGAAAGTAATACGTTGCAAGATGAAGCTTTTGTAAGCGTGTAAAGGAGTATCGAGAATCCGTGGGTAGCCGATGACTAGTGGCAAACTAGTGATCGCTTCGGATACTAGTCACTTATTTACTATTAATATGAGATCTGCCTGACGATACCAAAGTTAGTAATAATCAGATCGGAATAAATAGAGTAGCAGCAGCGACCGACAAATCGTAGTGTGAAGGCAACATTAATTTCTTTTTTAACTTGGCGTCGAGTCGCTACCGCGACTCTTGATATTATATAAGCGGATGAGATATTTATTTTATGTTTTATCATTTTTACATCTGTCCGATAACGAAAAAAGCACGTGATAACGAGCCAGGGGGGTAGGGGTCCGTCGAAATATCACGGCTAATCACGAACGGGGAGAAGGGGATAAAAAATTTGATAAAAACGTGTAACAGTCGGAAAGGACAGAGTATGGAAGGTGTGTGAGTAATGCGGATGGTCTGACGAATTATCGAAGAGAGAAAATATATGGTGATCACCGGGATTCGATCGCGGGTTGTTCAGATATTGAGTAAGAGCGCTAACCACTGCGCTAATGTCACCTAGTACATTTTTCTCATTCGAATCGTCTTCTTATATGCAATGTAGGGCTGTCACAAACGCATCACGTGATTAATGGACACCCCCTATCTAATTACCAAATATTTTTAAAAAGTGGTATGAAACCTAGCGAAAATACCCACTATCTGACCCACCATGTATTCCACGAGATGTGTACCGCTATTCTGCCACCTACGACTTTGCGTTTTCCACCGTGTATTGAGGCCCCGTTAATGGTGGGATACTGGTGTATCCCATCGTTATTTCACCGTTTTTGCCACCATTATTGAACGGACCCAAAAATGGGCCCTAGGTGAATGAAATGAACCACCATGAATGAAATGAAAACGTAAAATCGGATGTCGCAGAATGGTAGGTACACACGACGTGGCACACAGGTGGCTACGAGGTGTCTACATCAGCTACATGGTGGCTACATTGGTGGGTGTTTTCGCTAAGGAAGTGCTCAATAAGCGGCAGACCCATAAGAGTCTGTGTTAAATTCTTGGATTTTAGTATTGGACTGCTTGCAAATAATTTCAGTAATCAGTCCTAGCATTTAGCCATCGTAAAACGCTCAATCTGTTATATATTTTTAATTTGTAACTCAATTTAATACTCCGAGCCACAAGACGACCTAAAAATGACCGATATGCAAATTCAGCTTTCAAACAATTGCAGCGTAGACAACGATACCACTAAAACGAGAAAAAGCTTTCAGGTGTTTAAGTCCGTTTCACATTGCGTCAGTTCAAGACTACGTCTCGATTAATTTATTGTACACGATTACTTCGATAAGCTTATTACTCGCGAAATAATAAACACGCATATGCCATGCATATACGCCAAGTTACTTTCGCCTGAGAATGCGTTTGCCATCTGCTAGAGGGATGTCGGTAACGTAGAAAGGTCAAGGGTCAGATCCAGATCGAATTCGAATGGAATTCTCCTTATGTATTCATACGGATGAATGGTGTTAGGATTTACCATTGCGAATTCAATCAAATTCACATTAACTTGAATAGAATTCATGTGATCGTCAAATCGCAGGAACGTTTTGAGATGAATCGACGCCATCTTGGGGTCTGTATCATAATTGAAATGGATTGAAAATTTAATTGTTGTATTATGTCACGCTTATGCTGACGTACTCAGATTTTTGCATTTCGTATTTTAATTCGGAAAACTTCAAGCGTTGGATTCGGCATCACGAAAATGAATTCTTTTCGGGCGGTTTGCATACATTTCTTTTTACTGAACGATGATTGACACGTGAAATTGTAAAACTCACGAGTGCCATACTGCTGAGCAAGATCATCGTGATGACAGCCGTCTCGAAGTACTTATTCTCGATAAGTTGGAAGGTTTTTAGCCTGAGATTTGCCCAACCCTGCCAAAATGGGGCGTCGTCGTCACCGGCCAAGAAAGGGAATTTTTTATAGCAATTGTCGGGGCAACAATCCGCTGGATATTCGCCTTCGACGATTTCCCCGTCCACAGGGCCTGGCTGAGCATCGATATCGTCCTCCCCTTCTTCATCTTCCTCTTCGAAATCTGGTAATCAACAATTCACATCATTTAATAAATATGTTTGCATCGTTTTCGGGAGAACATCGTATTAATTTTAGAAACTAACCTTCGTCGAGGTCCTCCTTGCTCGCATCTTTCTTTTCTTCGCCGTCGTCCAACGAATCCATACTTCCCTTGTGACTCTCGTCTTTAAAAGGACGATTTTTGTGGCTACCGTACGACTTGTTACTATTGGGAATGAAATTGAATAAATCCGAGAATATCGAGAAAAACATACTTGGTCGCGTTTTAGTCGAATATTAGTTTTAACGAATTAGTAATTTACTCACACATGCAATAACTTAAGTAATGGCAATATCAATACCATTTTAGAAGTTATTTATACATCAATTTACAGACTAATATAAGAATGAGGCATTGTCTCATGGTATAGAGAAATTCGTCGACTTTCTATTCAGACTAAATGCCCAATGTTGCATTAAAATACTCGAAAAACGTACGAAGCTTGGAATCAAACCTTATTGTATCTTCATCGTGATGGTTTATGTAGTCACGGTCCAGTCCATAATCTCGATGGTTTATAGAATTTACCATTCCTTTGGTGTTGTTCATACTGAGCCTCTCCCTTTTCAACTTGTTTCTAAGATCTCCTTCGATAAAGTATTTTAAAAAAGTGCGCATAGAGTCAACAATAATATTTAAACGATGGAAAAATATCTTGTCTTGTATTATCATTATTACCATGAATTGTAAACTCCATGCCGTCCCCGATTGCGACTTCCAGCTGATTATTAAACTCCTTCGCACTCTTCTTGTCTCTGTATCCGTCCAACTCGCCATCTGCAAGATCTCGATCGCCGTCGCGGTCTATTCCATCTGCGCATTCACACACAATCTCTAACCCATACCACCTGGCGTACCTTTCGTCTCGTTTAATAAATAATGCGGTATAAAGAATTTCAGTGTTTAAACACGCTTTGTATACTCGAATAATACTTTAAAAACGTTAAATTTGTTTACTCTGCAGTCACCAAGAAGTGAAAACATTGTGCGGTCCATCGCTCCTACACGGAAACATTTATCAGCGAAATGAAACAAATACCGCGAATATATTTTTGTATAATTCAGTCAAAAAGTTGTACAATTCGAATATGACACATCAGCCGATCATATCTGGACGAATATATACCTTTTATAACACGTGCATGAAATGTGGTGCTTTTCATGGTAGTTGTATGGGCCGAAAATAGCTAATTTCACACTAGGATGGAAAAATCCGGCCCGCGCATGCGCAATTTCTACTTGCTTCACTTTCGAACCTCGGGAGAGTTTTCGCTCACTTTAGCCCCTGTGTTACGGGACGAAAATGACAACAGCGACAGAGCAGGCGATATTGCGCTGCGCAGCTACGTTCACTCTAGTTAGCGAGCCCAAAGTCTCCGAAGCAGACGAAAGCAGAAGGTTAGATTGTTGCTAGTTCGATCGCGCTCGGATTTGTCTCAAAACATTGCGTTTTTCGTTTATTAAAGTGTTTGGTATTTATTGATGTGTATACAGTATGTATGTAAAATTTTTTTCATGTATATAAATCAAATTTTTTTGTTACTATTTTCGCAAGTCTATTGGTTGCTTTTGGCCGGCACTTTTTTGTTATTATCAATGTCGTATTATTGCAGCTCATATGAACATTCAATTTCCTACAGCCATACCTTACAAGCACTTGTTATAAAAAAGTATCGTGTATGACTCGGGCCGAAGTTGGCCGTTGTCGCATAATATACTATTGTTTATTAAGGCACAAAACATTTTTTTTAATGTCAATAATTTATAGAAATATTGATCAACGAATAAAAAAATCACTTAAAGAATTAGCCAAGGTTTATTCAATTAACGTACGGCACATCAAAATGCTAAAGAAAATTGAAGACCTGCTTCGATCATTTCTATTTATTGGCACGAAACGATTAATTCAATAGTCATTGTTTTCAAATTATCATCCCCAGATTATATAAATCGCGGTTCAAATTTTTTGATAATTATTAAGAAAAATTCTAGCAAGTTCACAGGCCACGAACAGCCACGACTGCTGAGGAACGAAACGGACTACAGAAAATGGCAAAATGGATCGCTCTTTCCTGTTAAAAGTTTAGTCCTTTTTTGGTTGCGGGAATCGAAAAATATCTGAACTATTTTTTTTAAAATAGTTATTAACTTGTGATGCAATTAACTAAACGGCTCTATTTTCATCGTTTGATTTCATATTCGGACTTATTTGGTAGTTTGGTACCTATTTGATCACGGATAATAATTAAAATGTTTTATGTCATTGGGGGGTCTCGAACCTGGAAACCTGGGGATATGAATCTAAGCTTTAGACCACTCGACTATTCACACCTTTATAAGAGTCTATTTCGATTGTCTATTTGAAGTATAAGGAAATTTAAAATATGTTATGACCTTTACATTTGTATAATTACGTCTAAAACTATTTAATTACTACCTTGGAAGGTCAGTCACTTTAACAGTGCGATGTATGTACTTTACACATGTGTCATGATGAGAACTTGCAGAGTTTATTGCGAGTCAATATATAACGATTAAAATAATCGATTTCGATGAAACTTTATTAAACATGTTTTTATTTTAATAACTCCAGACGCGATCGTGTAAATGTCTAAGATTGTTTCACGTTTAAACGTTCCTTACTCTTCAAATAAACAATAAAAATATATATTTACAAAGATGTGAATAGTCTTGTGGTTACAGGTTTGAGTCCCACCGGTGATCTAAAAAAATGTAATCTTTTTCCGCAATTAAATAGTATGAAACTGACTAATAAGTTGAAATATGAAAATAAAAATCAAAATAAATTCGTTTAGTTAAACGCAACAAAGCCAATAATTTTTTTCTAAAAAAAAAGTTTGGTCCTTTTTTGGTTTCTGCAACCAGAAAAGGATCCCAAGCATTAACAGAAAAAAAGCAGTGCGTTTTACTGCTTCTTGCGGTCCATTTCGTTCCCCAATGCACGTTCGTCTATTGGTTTGTCGGTCCGTTTATGGTTTTTTCCCTAAAAAGCAGCGATCGCACAACTTGCTAGGGAAAAAAGTCAAAGTTTTGCAGTTTTTTTAATGCGTATGTACTTGATGTGTTCAAATTCAAATCGACCTCCTGCATTTTTCCTCATAATTTTCGTCAAATTTTAGGGGAAATGAATTTTTTTTATGTCATTCAAGACTTTAAGGTAGTACCGCCGGTATAGACAAGTTAATCGAGTGCTAAGATTTGAAAAATCATTTCAATCGTTTCACGGAAAAAACTGACGTTAGTTAAGGTGGATATGGTTTCAAAAGTTTCGTTTTAACACAGAAAAATGTATACCAACGATTTTACAGTATAGTAAAGTCAACTTGCGCTAATAAAACAACAGGCAAATTTTACAATAAGTTTTTTCTGAGATAAATTTGTGATTTTATTCCGATCTTGACGATTGATAGCTCGTGTTGATCTTTGAAAGATGCTTTACGAATTCACCGAGTATTTTACTTTATTTCTTATCGGGAAAAAAAGTTTGGTTAATATCATAGCTTTGTTACCGTTTTCATAAACAAATAGCTTCAATTAGCGAACGATGAATATGATTATGAATATATTCCGGTGACGTTGTAAAATATATATCGAGAAATGAAATCAGCTATCACTGGGCAAAATCAAAATAAAATTACCAATTTCCCTTGTAAAAAAATGCGTGAAAATATGCCTGTAATTGTATTAGCACAAATTGAGTAATTATGTTATGAATTCATTATTATACATTTTTTATATATGAAGTAGAAACTTTTTAAACCAGATTCATCTTGAATTATAACGAAAATCGGTGAAAGCGGTTTGAACCGTTTCTCCTTTACAACGGTTTAAAGCCATTTTCAAATTTTTAAACTTGATTGACTTAACTATACCGACGGTACAACCTTAACTATCTTTTCATAAGTTACGCACATTAGTGTTATGTAAAAACAATAGTGAAACTAATCGTAGCATACATTTTTATTTGACAAATTAATGATCTCTGATCGGCAATAAGAATTAAAATATTTACTTCCAGATACATTTTTACTTGATTTATGTATATTTCCGTAGATTTAGTAGTATTTCCGTGGGGGTTTCTGACGCGGGAAAGAGCGTGTGTTTTCACTTCCTGGCATCGAGGATACGTCGTCAATAGAGTTTCGGTTTTTGCAGAGCGAAACAAAAAAATATATCGATACCCATGCACTTAAGGCAGGATTAATCAGAATTTTTTTTTTGTTGACATATTCATCAGCAAATTTTCTTAGGTCATTGAATTTGATTGATCTTAGCAACTAGTTAAATAAATTACCATAGAACTATGTTGTGCTCTGGTGCATACGTTCACACGTGCTTATCAAGTTTTTGTGCGAAAATCGCGTGCGTGACTTGTGAGTGAGCGCACGTGTCCAGCACGCGTGAGCTTTTTTTTATTTAAAATAATGTAATCAATGATAGCCAATGTTGATAATTTGGAAAAAGTCAGCTCGACGATTCGTCACATTAATGAAAGAGCGTGATGCGGTATGAATGACTGATAAGTTATTTGTTCATGTAAATCGAACTTGAAAATTTTAGTATCGTCGTTTAGTGAATTCTCGATTAATTCTGCCCTCGTGTGTAATTGATCGTAACGCGATGATTTTACGATGAAAACAAATCGGAAGCGGAAACAATACAAAGAAAAAAAAACTGAATATTACTATAGAAAAACGTAGTGTAGTGACATTGATGTATAGTGACTAAAAAATAAAGATATCTTTTACTATTATTGGTCATATCCACTTCAAATCCAACTTATAAAAGCGACTGGCAACTATCGGAAATTATAGGCGTTTTTTATTAGACTTTTCTAACTGCATTACACTCATTCATAATGATGTGATATTTCACGAGTGTGATGCAGTTTGGACCAATAACAAACGCTTCATGTTCATAATTTTTAAATCGTTACAGCGAAATAATTATTATTTTTCTTCATTTTACGACGATATGTGTGGTCGAAAGCGAAAGATCAACTGAAGCTCGATTGTAAAGCCGTCGTACCAGCCAAAATTAATCGCCAGACGATTTTGCGATTTTTATTCGATAATTCGGCTGAAAGTAGTCAAGTTTGCCGGTTGATATGGAAAACGACTGGTACGAGCGACGATTAAATAAACAAGATATTTCAAGCACGGCTAAATGATAAGAGTGTAACACAAACTACACAGCGCACACAGCAAGCGATCTGATTGGATATAAACCTTCTTTCCAACTGTTGGACGGTCCCTCACCTGGCGCCTGATCGGATATCTGGTTGGTGAATTTGGCTCTCATGAACTTAGCGAGTTCAGCGCAGTTTCGCTTGACCCACTGTATAAATCGGGCTATCCGGTCGATGGCCTCGGTAATTTTGTTGGTATCGTTGTCTGCCGTTGGTGCTGACAAGTTTGACGAACCGAAATTGCTCAAAAGCAAGGCCAAGAAGAGATTGAGTACCTGATCGTAAACACCAAAAAAACATCGTCGTACTTCCTATTTTTGTTGATAAAAAAGATTATAATTTCATCTATAAGAAACAAACTTTTTGCCGAGTGTAATCTATCGCAATGCTGAATAAACTTTAAGAGCTCTTTTATATTTTATTGCCTTCTAATGCGTAATAAAGAAAATGTAACGATAGCGATAGATTTGATATTTACAAATTTAAGAATGAAATAAAATGCCCGCGTTTTGTATGACCTTGATAAAAAAATTTCTCTGACTGATTTTTAGTATTAGCAATAACTATAATAATAATGAGTAGTATTGATTCTCGTGGAATACGTACAACCAAGTTACCGATGACAACGGTTGCCAAGAAGAACGGTATGCAGGATACGTCACCGACGAGCATACAGTCCCACATAGATTCAATCCATTCACCGCATAATACTCGAAATACAATCATGAACGAGTGCATGAAATCGGTGAAATTCCATCTTGGTAATTCACCTCCAGGAAAAAGGTCGACCTTGTCCGTGTAATTTTTCCCGAAGAGTTGCATGCCCATAACGGCAAATATGAATATAATAATGCACAGTACGAAGGTCAAGTTACCGAGAGCTCCCACCGTTCTGCCCATAATGGATATCAACAAGTTCAACGTTGGCCACGATTTCGCTAATTTGAAAACTCTCAACTGCAAAGAAACAATGATTTAGTAGACGTTATGAATGTTTCCAAGAATACTTAGTAGAAAACGTTGTAATATTTACTCACCAATCTAAAGGAACGCAACACGGACAATCCTTGAACTCCCTCGAGACCTAATTCGAGAAGCGAAAGTGCGACGATTATGAAATCGAATATGTTCCATCCCTCTTGAAAATAATACTTTGGACTCATAGCCATTAGCTTCATGCCCGCCTCGATGGCGAAGGTCGCAGTAAAAAACTGCAATAAAAAGAGCACGGTTAGAACGTACAATATTATTGTGAGATTTGTCAGTAAGGTAGTATATCTATCTATATATATATATTTGAAAGTTCTTATATCTATATAGATTGCTATATATCTATGTAGATATCAGAATGTTTTTAGTTTGTCCCGATGCCTCCACTTTCTGAGACGGTTTATTCTAAACCTCCTTATGACCACCTGCACGGGGAGAAATTTCTGTGTTATGACAACAAAAAACGGTGACAACAAAAATAGTTGCGTTAGGCTGACAAATCAGATTTGCTATGCTGGTAAATCTTTTGTTCGGCTGACAAATCTTTTTGCTGGGCTGAACAATTTTTTTTGTTAGCCTAACAAAACGATTTTTGTTGTCATCGTTTTTTGTTGTCATGACACAGAAATTTCTCTCCGTATGGTTTTCATAGGGACATAGAATAATCAGGCCGTGCACTGAGAAAAATTAATGTGATAGATTGCTAAATATAGTGAGTTCTACTATAAAAATAATAACTCGTGCCATTATTTAGGTGCCTGTTACACTATTTATTGTTACAGCAACAATAACTCAAAGTCATGGAAAAAACAGTGTCTGACGAGGGATCTCATAGGGGGACCGAAAAATCAGTATCTGGGGAGGGTTCTTATAGGGGGACTTATTAAGATGAGGTCTTGTGGTGGGATCTTATAGAGGGACGGAGCAATCAGTGTCTGGGGACTAGCAGTTTCGACAACCGCAGTTTAGTTTAGGCCCAAAAGCATAAAAAAGCTCCGTAAAAATAACCGATATCATTTTTGCAAAAAAACATTGGTTATTCGTCGTTCAGAATAACCGTGACATGAATTTCGTAACTGTGTTAACAATACCGAGTGACCGTTCCAATAACAGGATGTTCATGGGATTGTCGTTTGGTATGCTCAACACAGATTTGAAATTTACGGAGTGTTTACGCTTAACCACGAATAAACGTGGAATTTAAGCATGAATCGATGAGGTTCTTCTCACGGTTATTCAGTCGGCCATTGGACTTGCTAAGGAAGGGTCTTCATCAGGGGACTTTATTTCAAAATTTCCGAAGCCCAACTATAAATTAATTCAACCACGAGTGCAGAAAGCGTGTGTGCTTCTATAACCTGCTATAGTATCTTTATCAGTTGCATTTCGGGGCATAACTTCGGGAGTGATAAAAGGAGAAGTGAAAGATGTATTAGAATTTTCCAAATACAATATTCACGTAATGTTTCGGCGGTATTTTTCGGCATTTTTAAAAAGTGTTAATAACGGCACAACATTCCGGAGTTATTGGCTTGTGAGTCTGTGGATCCAGTACACATACGCGTTTATCGTATACAATGCGTTCGTCGAACTACGAATTCAAAATAAAATGAGATAATTCGTAATTCATCATACCATGTATCCTCTAGGTAATCTTGCAGTGATATATTACCCGCGTAAAAATAACTGTGTCAAATTGTGATCATCAATTGACATATCTTAAAAAGTGCCATTTTTGAGATGCGTTGAGACTAAAAATCTTCGAAAACTTCAAAGCGATTTTGAGATCGATTTAATACCAAGTTTTTTTTTTAACAATTTGAGCTCAATTATTGCGCCGAAATTCAATCGTACATTTGAAAGATGAAAATAAATTCTACATATCGCGTTTACTGATATCAAGTCGATCTCAAAATCGCTTTTTTAAGATATTTCGTCTTAACGTATCACAAAAATAGCACTTCTTGACATATATCGGCTTGCGATCTCAATTTGGCATAATTATTTTAACGCGGGTAGACATGTAGGTTTTAAAAAAAATTTAACTTAAATGCGTCGACCAACAAATTCGATCAACGAAAATGGTAAATTATTAATCATTAACATTTGATGATTTATATTTTGAGTCCTAATTCATTTCTGTATTGTTGTAAAAATAAATAATAGACTGATACAAGTAATTATTAGATTATGATATTTAAATAAAATTAAATAAAATAAAAATCATAGGTGCGCGGTTCTTCTTCCGAATTTGAACTTTTAAAGGACTTAAAAACTGTCTGGAAGAAATACTGAAATGGAGGCAAACGGTGTAGTAAGGAATAGAAAAATATGTATATGAAGAGTATCTCAATTTTGTCGTGGAATCGGTGGATTACTTACGTAGTTTCCGGTTTTGAGGACTTTTTCTAGATCTTTGTCCATATCGTGGTGATCCAACGCCATGAACAGTGTGTTGACGACGATGCAGAGCGTGATGAAAAGTTCGACGAAGGGATCGAAAACTATGAGTGCAACCCATTCTTGAAACTTGAGCCATGCCCAACAACAGTCCCAGACGCAAAAAAGGTCGATTCCGCGAACAATAACGGATAATAACTTCTCCTTGAATGTTGGACCCTCTTCGTCGTCGTCTGTTGCAAAGTAATAGATCGAAACTGTACTATGTGTTAGTAAGCTTGTTTGGCACCACTCTTTTTGGGGAAAGAGTTTTTTTGTTCTCTAAGTTTCCAGTTTTTTCTTTTTCTTTTTCCATAGAGATCAGAAAAATAGATAGAGATAGATAGATAAAGATAGAGAGAAATAGGAAGAGAGAAAGATTACATTTTAACTATTGGCTTATGGCACTTGTCGCGGGCGCGCGGTTTGCCTTTTGGTGGGGAAGCCGGGCAGTGCATTATTACAATAATGTAGTACAGATGTCATAATAACAATTAGTAATGTCGAGGCTTCTATGCTCAATTCTATTTGTCTCACAAAGTGATTCAGCTATAATCGAATCCTTGCTCAACGGTTTGGATTCCAAGTTAAGCGCAACGAATTTATGATGATTTCGCGTAGCTCAGGAAGGTGTAGAGATGGACAAGCGACAGTGCCAGCCATAGGTGGATTATTAATCGGCAAAGGAAATTCTACGTAACGCGCAGCGTTTGTTCTACTTCATTTTTTTCAAGCATTGGCATCGATTTCTCATGTGTGTTTTTTTTGCCGTTTCGACGTATCGGACTTGACGTGTACAAAGTTTCAAAAGTGCGTGAAGTAGATAAACTACGCCATTGCGGAACCTGAAAGTCGATGGTTAAGTGGTTTCTACTTGGTCATCAAAGATAGGTACAAATCTACGATTTTTATGTACAATACAGGGCTGTGCAATATTCGAATAGAAATCTACTGAAAATACTTTTTAATTCATACAACTTTGAAGAATTGTTTTTAAAGTGATGTGCTGGTGTTCAGTCGTTAACCGAAACTGTCATATGTGGTTATTGATCACAACTGATCTCGCGGGCCAAAGAAGAGAAGCGTTCACTGAGCCCGAGAATTTCGCAGTAAACGCTTTTGGTAACGGAGAACAACACATCGGGAAGGTTCAGCTGCTTCGCTAACACTTGTAGCAATCTGAATGAAACAGTACGACAGCACATCACTTTGAGAAGCAGCAGTCAGATTCTGAAGACTAATTATCGCCGATTGCAAGATTAGTATTTCGAATGACCTCATATAAGTTCTAGTAGCTACTCGAATCAAAATGTACTTTGATTACATTTTTATTAGAACATTGCTCATCTCTGGCACATGTACGTATAAGATCAAGACGTCACTGAGTAAACTGACTAGAGCTTTGACTACACGGTAAAGAATCTTTTATATTTCTCATGAAATACTGATATTTATTCACCCTGACGCTCCAAAATGGGATAATAGCAAAACTTTTAAAGGTGCTGTTAGAAAAAATATTTGTATTGCATTCAGAGATCAAAATTTTCCGCTAAAGTTACATTACTATAAAAAATGTTCATTATGTGCGATAAATACTAAATTAAGCCACAGACGTCAAATATTTGAGAATACACTTAATAATTTATGAAAATTGTGTTGCATTAGACAAAAAAAGTGCATTCACTCGTGGCAGTTTACTCACTAGCGACCCCTATTGACAATTTACAACATAAAAAAATGTCCAAGCTACGTGTAAGACTTTGCACATGATAAAAGCATTCGGGTGCAGTGCTTAAAAACTGATGTGCTCAAAAAAAAGGTATGGGCAATATTTTAAAAAATAAATAAAATAAAGAATAGCTGAAGAATGAAAAGAATTACAGAAAGGATAGATGTACTGTTTTTGGCCACCTTTGGTCCAATATTGACCACAAACTTCGACAAGGACAAAATTATGAATATGGTCAAATCCAGAAATAACTGAGTGGATAATCTTGTTAACTCGCATAAATACTGTAGAAGTATCAACATGAATGTCGGAAAATAACGATTTGGAATTAATGATTGTGAAAATAGCCACAACTGATACAGTGACCACAAATTGTGTATCTACCATGATGGAAATTTTGCAAGATTCATTATCAAACATTGTTTTGTTTATTCACGAAAAAATCATAATTCTAACACATTTAAAAATCACTCGAAGGTAATTTTAAATATTTTTTTTGTGAAATATTGTCCATCTCTGAGAAACTATACGCGCTTTAGTGAATTTGACGTAACATGTGGTACGAAAAACATCATGCATATATTATGGTAAAGCGAAATGGCAGCTAATGCGATAAAATCGACGTATACAATCATCGATGCACGAGTTCTCACGGTTTGGTATAGATTATATTTATATATGCAATACGATCATATCGACCAACAAAGTACAGTCCTGAATCGTCCGCCTGAGAGGCAAACGCTCCGCATGCATTTTCGCAATCACAAGAAAAAAACGTGCACAGGACGATATATAATTAAATAAATGCTTCCGGAACCAGGAAAAAAGGCTTGCTTACGTATATATGCATGTTTGTACTGCGTGTGTGTATGTGTTTATGTGTGTGTGTGTGTCTGTGTGTATTGAGGAGTAAAAACACGCATGCAGTACAAAAAGACAATGTTAAATGTTCGTCTTCGTAACGATACAGAAAAAACTCTGTTTCCCCAAAAAAAATCATCAAACTACTTTTGCCAAGTAAATATAGATTATTTTTCTTGTTAACTTACACACATACAAATCCTCTTACATAAACTCACATTTTTAAAACAAACGAAATAAATTCACGTTCCGAGCATATTTGGCTTTGATTTACATGTTTTGTACACCACTCGCTCTAATAACAGTAATATAAATAATAATAATAATAATAATAATAGTAATGACAATTATAATAATAATCATAAAAATAAGGATAATAATAATCATATTAATAACAATATTAACCGCAGGCAATTATTGTACAGCAGGAGCAAGCCTCGAAAACTCGTGTTTCAGTGAAAAAAGTGTAACGAGCACGTATAATGTGTTATATTTTTCTTCTGCATCGATAAAACGTTGTCCGAAACGTGTGCGGGAAAAATACGATGCGTAAACGCGAATATTTTATCCGAGAGAAAAAACAAACGCCCGAAAAAACCGATTCCATGGTAGACGAGATTGTACAGCGCCCTAAGCTTGAAGTAGGTACAAAAATGTAGCCAAGATAAATGTGTCTAACTCTAGATAGTACACACATTTACATGAAAATCGTATATTAACGAAGAAACGACGAAGAATATTATTAACTTATTAGCTATGCATATAGATATAGCTTTATTGTGCATTTAAGAGTGAAATTACCTCCTTGCTCCGATGCTCTGCTTTGCCGGCCAGCGGCCTGTTCGATTATGTCGTTAAGCACCATAACATCTGAAATAAGCGTTCAAAATATACTATAAAATGAATAAAAAAGGATGCAAAGTACACATTTTCAAAAGTTATTCTCTTCTCGGATGGCACAGATATAAGTGAGTGATTTTATTGGAATCTAGGACACTCAAAACATGGATACACTAAAATGAGAGTCTAATTTATATTGAATTGCTTTATTTTTTTTACATACTATATATGTGATGAGAAATAAAAATATTAATAATGGCCATTTAATTTCGCCATTATATTTTTTGTAATAAACCAAGAGGTTTTTGTAAAAATCGCTTTGTTATTTCCAAACAATCATTGTAACAGATTATCAAAGTGAACTGGAAAATGATAATGGTTTTTAAATCTTAAAAAATTCTACTAAAATCTTTTAAACAACTGATGATTGCGACGATAATAAGCATTACCTTTCATGTCGACTACGGCATGCTGCTGGGAAGGTTCGATGAATGGGTTGTCCTGCTGTTTCGTTTTGCCCAAAGGATCTTCCATTTCGGCGTCCTTAAATTTAATGAAAAATTCTATTAAAGATAGAACTGCAGAGCAGCAATAGAGATTGATTAGGGTTGAAGGGGTGCTCACGTGAAGATGTTTTTGTGTGGAGTCTGTCATGTGGCCGTTTACGGAGGGTGGTCTTGCCGATCTACTTCTAAGTCTACTCTCCTTGGTCACCGGTTTACCGGCGCTCGCAAGGCCACCGAGCAAGTCCCCGTGCGATGTGTAGGACAGTCTCGAGGCGTGGGACGTGTAGGAAGAGTGACGCGAACCCAGACTTGGGTGATAAACCGGCACGACGATCGTGCCGTTTTCCTCGGACATGGGCGTCACGGCGTTCGAGTCATCGGCGTACGGCAAATGTTCCTGAGCATCAAGATAGGTCGAGAGCACCAGAGGCTTTCTATCGCCACCCGGTGGGCCCACAAACCTTCCTCGCCCGTTTCGTATTGTAAATTGATGACTTCCGCGACTGCCCCTTCTCAGATTGAACGGCGAGCCGGGTAGACTAAGGCTTGCCTGCAAATCACAATACATTCGACAATGTAATCCTCCAGGAGATTATTCGCAGACGCAGATAAACGCGTACCGTTTTTCACGTCCGCATACCTTTGGATTTTCATTCACTAGACAGGGACCCAAATACTCCAGTGGACACCGTCATATTGCGGTAATTTAACGGCAATATAATCAAATGTAATGGGTAATATTACATGTAAATTACATGTAAGGTGCAATTTCAGACTCAACAATATAATATGGTTATATAATCGTTGTGAAACAGTTATGTTGCACCGAATCGTAACAAAAAATGTATTGGTTACAGGATAAAGTTACCAGTGAACGAACAGTTAAGCAAAATGATTTGTTTATCATGGGTTTCTATAAAATTTAATATTTCCAGATTGTCATTAAAAATCTTAACGGACGACCAGAATGACGATTTATCTGATGCAATTAAAAAAATATCGTGTTTTCATCGAAAAGTATATGAAAATACACACTACATACTAAAAATCTAAAAACACTGGTAAATGAACAGGTCAATCTAATCTACACTTTTGGTGAAAAATAGGCTTCTGCGAAAAAATAATCGCAGTAGATAGCTAAAAAAAAATAGTTAAATTAAAAATCAAATGTTCAGTTAAGTCGTCAAAATTTCTCATAGACTTTTTTTGAAAGTTCATGAGAAATTTTGCTGTTGTTCATTTACTGGTGCATTCATCTTCTATCTGCAATATTAGAATTTAATGTATCAGTTAACGTGACTGTAACATCACTGTTACTAATAGTAGTAATATTTCGGTTAACACAGCTGTAATATTGCAGAAACAAATGATGAGACGTCTATTATTTTTTTTCCGACTTCGCTGAAATGAGCCCATTCCTTGTGTGTAACGCGGGAGGGAAGTGTCTGATTCTCGACCAATAACGAGTACTCGTGGGCAGTTCGCCACGCATCCGCAGTACATACCCATTACATGCAAATGGGTTCATTTCAAGGACGTCGGAAACAAATAGTCGTATGCCACACGGGAGGGATCCGATTTTCACCTTCCCTAGCGGATCCGAGCAACCGTCATTTTGTAGTTTCTTTACGGTCAGATACAAAGTAACCGTCATTATGAGGTTCATTTTCAGTTGCTTTACCGTAACACAACCATAATGTAACCGACAAAGCGACCGTTACTTTTGAACAAAAAAGTACTCGATTTCAGCTACAAAGCGACCAATGTTTTAACCAAAAACAAACCTCAAAATAACGCACAAGTAACCGACAGTTTGTTCAAAGTTGTTTTTCGGTTATTTGAAAGTTCTTCGAGAAACTGAATAGTAACCCAGAACGGACCTTTGGGTTCATTTCGAGTCACTTTACGGTTATCCGACGGTCACTAGGTTGCTTCTACGTTACTTTGGAGTTATTTTTTGTTCCATAACGACCAGTAATTCTTCGGTTATTTTTCGGTTCTTCAGATCTGTTAGGGTCGTATGAGGGCTGCCTTCACTCCGCTCGGCTAGCAAACCTCGGCGAAAAACGGGCCTTTCCCTCCCTTATGACATAATGTACTATTTATATTATTTATACTACTTATATACATGCTTATGACTATTATAACATAGTCATAAGCATGTTACGTATCTGTTCCAAACGCTGGTTTTGTAACGATATACTGTAAAAATGTGTGCAAATATACATTACCGGAAATTTTATACATCAGCTAATATATTAAATTTCCTAATTTATATAGGATTTAGTAGAAAGTATTGTAATTTTACATCTCAATTACATATCAAATTTAATATTCCAGTTTCTATAATGGTTCCTTTACCCGTAATGGAAATTTATACTAAATATTTTAAATAGTGTTAGCACACTTTGTAACGTTAACATTACTTGCGTGTTCGCCTTGTTTCATAAATAGTATTACAAGAATGTTGTGTGGATGTTATACCGTCTCGGTACATTAATATAATATTATTATGTTACATCCCATTAATATAATCTGAATAACGCCAATGTTTTTCTAACATGGTTAGAATCATGTTTCATAACGATCGCACCACCTTGGTTACATATCTGTGACGCCAAAACGACACATAACAGTTACAGCACCTGCGCGTAACAGATGATACACTGTCAGAAATTTTTCAATGCAAATTAATATAAAGTATTGGAAGATTTTTTTTTCGGATACGCGTGTATAAATTTAATATAAAAAATTGTTATAAAATTAACATACAGTATACTAAACACTTCATAAAAGTTGTGTTTATAATATAATTATTAGAATTTTACAACATATCAGTATATTAAATGAAATATAATTTAATTTAAAAGAAATTTAATATACCGTATCTGCAAAAGAACTTCTAATACATATGCGTCATTCCATACCAGGTGGGCCATTCATTTGCCATCACGCCAATTTTTCTGTAGTTTGTAAGCATAGAAATGGAAATTCTATGAAATTTTGAGAAAAATCGGGATGGTCTGTCTCAACGAAAAAAAAAAATTATTACATTATTTTGTTATAAATGGCTTTTTTTTGACCGCCTATGGAAAATTTTTCACTAAAAAGGAAAATTTCAAACAGGAACAATTTTTTTGTACGGTCGGTAATTTTGAATATACAACGAATTGAAAAAAAATGAAATAAAAAAAATCGTTATTAAATTTTTACCAAACCATAGGTGCTAAGATTGTGAAATAATTTATGGATGTTTGTGATACTTGAAACAACTTTTGAAAAAATTATGAACACTTTTTGCGACCATGCCTGCGATCACACATAAATTTTCAAAATATTTTTAACAGTGTACATTGTATGTTACTTCTATGTTGTATATTTGCTGCATATTACAATCATAACATTGTTACATTACATATAACTGCCATGTTATATTGCCGCAATTGAACGTGTCCACTGAGATTATACACGAATGAGCGACTATTTTTAAAGAGCACATGAGATTATCATAGATTCTCCCTGCTACCATACAAATTGTCGCATCTCTACTACACTCAAGGAAATTGTACGAAAGAAGAATAAACACTTTGTCGACTCTCTTTAACATCTGTGTCGACTTCAATATAAATTATGGAACGATATGAAAATGGGGAAGAATATGTGATAAACATACAATTATGTGTAGTATTTTTTTGGCGTTTCTCCGCTCTCGCGACTGTTTAGCCATCGAGTAGAGTCTTTTTAATTTTTTCTTTTTTTCATCGATACGATGCGTTATATATTTGTGGTTGGCTTGCCATTATCTTTGTTTTTTAAATGTTTTTCTTGCCTATAGTTAAAGAGTACGTACAGTTGAAGCTGACGTAGCCTGTCACGTACCTTCCTCAGACTTTCCCGGTAGGCATTAGTAAACTGGCCGTTAGGGGCGCGAGAGACCTTAAGAAAAAAAACAAGAAAAGGTATCTCCTACCAAACGGTCGTAAAGTGAGAGCTATAGGTTTACACCAAGGAGACACGGACTTGCAGAAGCACATTAAGAGTAGATAGAGTAGTAGAGTTTAGTATAGTGGATTTTTTTTGTGTTTGTCTGAATGTTAGTTTGTGTGTGTCGGGGTTTCATTAATTTACTGCTCATTAGCTCGTTACCGTGATACGAGATACACATCGCCCATAGCAAAGATACTCTCAAACAATAATACGTATATTCAAATTGTAGGCAAAATATAAATTTCCATTATTCAATTGTATAGACTTCATATGCAGATCGTATGCTCTTGCATGCAAGTAAAGGCTCTTTCGTTCAATATTTTTCTTCCGTTTGAGCCCTGCTTTACGACCTTTGATTGGCGAGTGAAGCTTTTCTTATTTGGCCAGCGTGAAATCGACTCTGCGATCTTTTCTGGACTTTTATTCCTTCCCGATTTCAAATTTATCACACTCTTATAATAATATGCATACAGGTGTGTGTTTGATTTATTTAAATAAAAGGAAGGGCAGCAACACACGCCTGTGATATTACTACAAACCACCTGCAAGAAGTCTTTGATATTATAGGGTTAAGGTGACAATATTTTGACTTATATTTTTTATTTATGATCTCACCTGCGAAACATATGTTTTTTTGTGTTTGTCAAAGAGACTTAATGGAAACTTTAATTGCAAAAAAAATATTTAGAAGTCGATTAACCCCATCTTTACGAATTCGAAATTTTCAGTATTCGCTAATGAACGATTTTTTAAAACTCATATACCGTATGTCTCGTTCCACATTTTTTCTTTCTATAACAATTACTTAGAAATGTACGAACTTACGTCGAAAATATTGATTTTTAATTATTGCTGAAACGTTTCAAATATTTCATATTTTTAAAAAAGCAATTTGCTTTTATGTACCGTTGCAGCTCATATTTTTCATACATTGAGTTCCTAAAAACAGCTAAATCTTGAAAAAAAAAATTCATCACGGCAAAGTTTTCTTTTTGAGGAAGAAATAGGAGAACAAATATTGTCACCCTATTATAGGGGAATAAACATCGATGGAAAGAGGAACACCGAATATTGCAATACGTGCAGAAGAAGAGTGGAAAGCTTACAGGAAGAAGAAACATCGTTGCTAATGACTTGCTACGGGTTAACAAATAGCGGAATCGACCCTAAATACTTAAAACATCGAAGAAGACGGATTGGCTGAAGGGAGGACACATTCATGTTAACCAGTAACTCCACTTATTCAATATGCACGAACGGGCATCCTCATTTCGCATAAATTATTGTTTAACACTTATCTTGCACACGACATTCCATAATGCATTATTTTCAGTATAATTCATAGCACGTTTTCTCTCGGCAGCGCGAGGCACTCGCGACTTGAATGGAATTTAACGTGCGGAGCAAAAATAGAACAAAAGCATGGTAACGAAATAAAAGGTCAACCGACGCACAGCAATTGCGCTCGCGTTTCTCTTGACGCTCGAATACAATTCAGACAAAACGTGCGAAATCATCAGCGACGGTACGAAAAATGGAATTTTTTTTTCGTCCAGAGCAAGAAATTAATCGTTCTGCAACGACAAGCACAAGCTTTTCGATACCACTGGCGGACAAAACATGCAAAAAGTTGCAAACCATTTATATTTTTAGTCTTCCACTTTATAAACTTTTGCGGCTTCATAGGCTTTAAATATTCTGTAATAATGGTGTCGCGCGTAGTTGAGAATTGTATCATCTTACATTTTCAGTCAAAAGTAGAATTCGATACGAATTTTGAGTAGTTCACCATACATAAAACAATATTAATAATACTAAGTTCATTGATTTTTAACACTTATTATTCCACCTAGTTAACTCATTAAATAAAAAAAAAAGTTTGCGAGTCCCTCCGAATATATTATGTTTTTCAAATATTTCTCTAACGCTTCTCCAAATATCGTTTGCGAGAATTTTCCAAAGTTACTTTTATGAAACAGTTTGTTTAATACTTCAGAGATATCTTATGTGTAATACAGAAACTCTCCGCAAAACACATACAAAATTCCTTGTCATTTCTTAGATTTGAATTTCAAAATGTTAACCGAAAGAAAATCATATGTATTTGGAAATAAAAAATTAATTTCATAAGACAGAAGTTCGCTAAAAACTTGATAATAATTTTTACATCACTCAGTGCTATAATGGACGTTTTTACCCCATTTTCACACCTTGTGAACTACAATTTTGTGGAATTCTCGTTAGAAAAACTTTTTCTTAAAAAGTTTTATCACACTTGTATGGTAATATACTTTTATTAAACTAATTTATTATAAGATTTTGGTCCTGTTGTTTTTTTAAATAAATGTTTTCAATATCTTCATTGATGGCATTCATTGTTTTTTTGGTTTTTTCTCTGGTCACGAAGTACTCGAATTTCAAGCGAAACAAACTTTTAGTTGAGAATGCATAATGGACATATCCTCGAAAGCGTTCCAATAATGTGTTAAAACTTGCGGTATTATAAAATGGAAGATTATTTTGTTATTTTTATGGTGTCACAAGTATAATAGACCGCAGCAATAATGCTCGAGCCACCCCAACGCGCGAAGGGGCGATCGTACTTTATGCTACGATTATATCGCCAGCGCAAATACATTAAGCAGCGTTAACATAGTTATTCGTTGTGAATATTGCTGGTGATATCGGACCATCGCAATATCCGCGTCACAGCGAGTATAGTGATGTATCGCATACGTCAGATCACTCCGACGCGTCACTCACGATATAAATCGAATTTGTAGTGCTATTACTGACATATACAAGAATACTTACAGCGCTGACTTTGCGGACTTTGTTCGCAGCGTTGCTGTGATTGTTGTTTATCGGCTTGATTCTGTGCTCGCTGACAGACTCGACGGATCTTATGCTCATGCGCTCCTTGTTGTTGTCGTCGTTGCCCTTTTCCTGCTCGACGAAGAGCTCGTAACTGTGACACGAAAAGTCGGAGGGCGACTTTACGATCTGGTCCGCAGCCGCTGCCGCCGCGGCCGCTTCTCTCGCAGCGGCTTGAGCCGCGAGTTTGTTCTCCTTCGCAAGGGCAGCCTCTTCGGCTTCCTGCAGACACAAACGAAAAATGTTCCCATTCGGAAAGTTACTTATCAATGAAATTTAAATAAAATTAAAGAAAATTTAAATGAATTTTTAATCTACGACGGTAAAAGATCGTCATATATAATTATATATGTATCAGATATATTCGTATATGTATCATCTAGAATTATGTCTGATTATTTCTGACTAGATAGTGTACTTAATCATACATCAACTCATACATGTTAATTTATGGATACATACGTGCTCATAAATAAGCCCACAAATGTTCATGTACGATTGTGGCTGATCATGTCTGACTAGATATGATAAAGGACTTAATCGTATTTGATCCGGTACATGTCCATATCTGATCATATATGATTATTCACGATCATGGCTGATCATATCTAATCATATGTCATTACATATGATGATGTTCAAACAATAGCTGATCATATCTGATCATGTGTGATTACCCTAGCAATCACGATAACTTTAATTTTTACTAAAAACAATTGTCAACGTGGCCGTAAAAAATAACACTCAGTAGAATTTGTTTTTCGCACAGAAAAAACTTTCGGAAATGATCAAAATGATCTTGGAATACCCAAACCAAGAAATCTAAGTTACTTTTTCGTCACTGGAACCAATTATCATCATAACGATGTTTTGGAGGTAAGGTTGTTTTGACAGTAAGTTATTGGTTTCAGCAACGAAAAAGTAACGATCAGATTCTTTTGGTTTGATTATTTCGAAGATCATTTTCACCACTCCCAAAAGTTTCTTCTGTGCAAAAAAAAACTTCTATTGAGCGTTATTTTTATGGTCACTTTGACAGTTATCGTGATTGCTAATCACAATAACTGTCAAAAGAATGGGTACATAAATGATGTACAACCATAGGTGATTATACCTGACCATGTCTGACTAGACATGTTAGAGCACTTAATTATATATGATTAGATACAATTCCATAAGAGCAACACATCAACATACACGATCAGGAATGAATATGTATATGGTTCCCGTACGATCGGTTGCCGTTAACATATATGACGATATATGATCAGATGTGAACATGTATGGCCAGTTTTCGCGGGTGGAATTGCAAATTTATAATGAAAAAATAATTATTGAATTTGCAAATAACTTTTTTAAATTAAGGTGATTATTTTTATCATTCAAATTTCGACCAATAGAATTGCACCATCCGACGTCACGTGGAACAACCTACACGGTTTCAAACTAATAATTTTTTGATCGTTTTGTCTGTTGGTTGCTATATATACAAAGCAAAAGATCATTCAGCTGCGTTAATCATCTGTCAGACTGACAGATTGAATTTATTTGTGGCAATCATTATCTGAACAGTAATTTTCGTCTCATGGTGCAATTCCATTGTTCGCAATTTGGATGGGAAAACTAATCCCCCGAATACAATACCGAACACCAGCTTCGAAATTAATCTGATATTTCTCTCAAGGTTCCCTGTACACAAATAAGCTCGTCAACCCAGTAAACACGGTAATTTTACAGCGCTGTAACCCAATGTAACAAGTAACATCACCTGTAACTTACATGTAACTTACATTTAAATTATTATTTCCCCCTCAACAATGTTACCTTACTATGTAACATTTGTTACGTAACCGTTACATTTCAGTAATGTAACTGATGTGAAACAAGTAACGTAATAGTTACGAAACCGCAACTTCGAAATGTAACTTTACGTGAGGTTTTTTTGTAGACTGAAAGTCCACAAAAGAGTTTCACGGTTTGCAAAATCGGTACCCTTAGAAGGTAAAAAGAATAGCTGCTACAATTAAAAGTAGAACAACCTATTGGCGAATAATACCAACCAGTTAGGGCACCTCCGAAGAATGTCTCCCACTGTTTATTTTGAGCTGCAAAGTCGCTCAGTCTTATACACGCTAGGATCACGAATCGCTTGCGAGAAACTTTTGAGTCGTTAGCCACCTAGCAGACATAACATTCTGTATAAATATGTAACGTTAAATATGCAACAATTATTTAACGTTCTTGCGACGTTAAATAATTGTAACATGACCGGACTATAGCCGGAGTTGCATTACAAACGTTGCATGTATGTTGCATTACAGTTACACATTTTTGTTACATAACTGTAACGGAACTATGGCATATAACAGTTACATAACGTGCATGTTTACGATGTAACATAACCACCGTAATATGCATGTCACGTAAATGTTACATTCCCTTGCAACGTTCTTGCAATGTTGCCATGTTACATAACTGTAACATTGCCTTCCTGTCACAAAAGTGACGTTCCAATTGTTACTTGCACGTTGCGTTGCGGTTTCATAGCTTTTGTTATGCAACTGCAACAAAAATATGTCACATAACAGTAACATTACCTGCATATAACAAATGAAACATCACATGTTACTCCTACGTTACACAGCCGCAACATAACGCAAGGGTTCCATTGTTACAATCACATGTAACTTCTAGGTTACATTGCTGTTCAATTATGTGTTTACTGGGAAGTTTTCCAGAAAAATTTGACGCGCCCATTTGTTTGCAACGAACCTATCTTGAAATATCCGATAATTTCGAAGCTCTTGTGGTATTACAAGTGACAAATTATAGTTGGAACAATTGAAAAACGCACCCTTATGGCTTCCTCCTCGGCAGCCTCTTCCTCCTCCGCCTTTTTCTGCAACTCGTCGTACGACATAGCGACAATGGCGAGGATCAAGTTCACGAGGTAAAAGGAGCCAAGGAATATGATGACGATAAAGAAGAGCATGTGCCACGGACCGGCAGATCTCAGGACCAACTGATACAAGTTCTCCCAGTAGTCCTGAGTCATAAGTCGAAAGGCGGATAACAACGCCCATCCGAAAGTGTCGAAGCTCGTGTAGCCGTAATTTGGATTTGATCCGTATCCTTGCAGACACGTGTAGCCGGGATCGCACATCCTGTAATAAGTAATAATAGACATTTTTTTTACCTGCAATTTTTGAGTAATTATTGAAGCCTTGGTTAAAATATTTATCAAAAAATCTTGGTAAATATTCTTTTCTCCCGACTTCGCTACAATAACTCCATTTCGTGTCCGCAACGCGGGCGGGAAATCGCTCATTTGTTACGAATGAAGTACGCATGCGCAGTCCGCTTTCATTACCTCCCGAGGGAGGTAATCATCGTACTACGCATGCGTGTCGTCATTTGTTAATGAGCATATTCTCCGTCCTTGCACACACGAAATGTGGTGATTTTTTAGCGAAATCGGGAGAAAAGTATAGTACGTTACATGGGAGGGGTGCGACTTTTCACCTCGTGTGAATTTCTGAACATCACTCCCGGTAAAAAGTTGCACTTCCCTCCCTTGTACCGTAATGTACTATTTTATTTCTGGAATTTCTCCGTTTCTCGGCATGTTCTCATACTTTACAGATAAAGCGAAAGTTTTCTTTGAATGTAAACATTTTTAATTATTCTGAAAATCCCACATTTTTCCTAGATAATGAGTAAATATTCGTGAAAGGCTTATATCAGAAAACATTCCGCGATACGCTAATAATTAATAAGTTATTCATTCTGGAAGCATTCGGTAAAAATGGCTAAGATATCTGGCGTATATCAGAGAAATTCAAAAACATGTATTAGAAATCCCAGGAAAATCCTTCAAACGGTTCAGTTATAATTTTCCAGAGTAACTGTCGGTAGCAATATCGGAAGACCTCCAAAATTATCGGAATATTTCCCGATTGTTTCGTTGCTGAGCAACGAGAGGGAAATATTACGATTAATTTTGGAGGTCGAGGGGTATTTGTCGGATTATTTTTCGGATCTGGATTTCGGCTAAGTAGAGAGCGGTATTCGAGGAAACATTAACCCAATTTTTGACAGACAAAAATGTCAATATGAATGTTACAAGTGAAGAGCTACTGTGGAAAATCCGCGTGCAATTTCGAGGTGAAATTTCCGATGAAATTTTTAACAAATGAACTCGATTACCGAGAATACCGCTCTACGATTGGTCGAAATCCAGGCCCGAAAAATAATCAACGAAATACTTTCTCTGATTTCCAAAAACTCGAACTTACCCAGCTCCAGATGAATTTCCACATAACGGCATGTTCCCGGCGTCATCGACGTACCAATTAGCTGTCGATAGTAAAACAGCAATATATTCGATTGTAATTAATGTAATAATTACGGTGTAGAAGACAGAATTTATAAAATATTAGCTCACTTTCGTTACTAACGAATCGCTCCCAGCTTTCGGCGGTGAGATTTCCCCACGAGCCGTCTTCCGGAAAGTTTTTTATACACTTTTGCGTCAACACCCCCATATAAATCTGGAGGCCCATCAACGCAAAGACGGAGAGGGAGAACATTGTTAGGATTATCACATCGCGCAGGTTTTTTACTGACTCTATCACAGCGCCGACAATGGTTTTCAGACCTAGAAGACAGGACAGAACGAGATTGATGTGGGTGAGTCGTGGGCGGCAGCACAGGTGCACACACACACGAAATACACAATCGTAATTTTTTAATTTTTTATTCTCTCACTTTTTCATTTTGTCGTTAAAATAGTATTTCTCGCTGTTCTTTTTATCGAGTCAACTTATATCGCAGTATATCCTAGAGGATAGACTAAACGATATGTCAACTGACCAACAGAACAAACTTGGCGTTACACCCAGAAAATAAGTCTAGTTAGCATGACTAAATCCATATTTAATTTGTCTTTATTTGTATTAAATAAAATTAGCTTCTCATGAAACATATATGTATTTCATTGAAATGCGTAGTGTATTGATTTCGAACATATTTATTCATTTGAAAAAACACTCGTCGAAAAACGGTCACTGAAGAGAAATTCTATTTGTTACTGTAGAATTCTTTATTTACCTGGAAAAATATGTGGTTTAATGGACGAATTTGCTTTATTCAATTATTTTTATCGAACTAACATTTCCTTTCCATTCAAAACATATTTATATGCTTCAATTATTGCAATACATTGGTACGAAATTGTTTTAATTATTTATTTAAATCAACGGTTATTTGATAAAACTTGGTAAATAAAAATTATATTTACCACTACGAAATGTTATTGTTCATTCAAACAGGCTCTACTTGAATACTCGTCTATATATATTGTATATTAGACTGCCTCAACAAATTTCTTTTTTATTAGTATACTTGCCCTATCAAATACTATAGTCTGGACTCTAATATTGCCCTTCGTGAAAAGTATGCTTCGTACGAATTTTTTAAGAGGTGGCGCAAAGGCCTTTTGTATTTCCCATTTGATTGCACCTAGAAAATCGAATCTTTCGATTGGGTGGATATCATTATTTTTGTAGACGATGGATGGTGGTATGTAGCTTTTGATAGCTTGAACGATTACCTTGAAATTCGTGTATCGTAGAACATTTTGGACTGCATCCCGAGTAAAAATTTGGAGCGTTACATCAGGGGCGAATCTGGCGATGCTAAGGCCCTATCAGGCCATTCACACCGCCTGATAGGGCCAACGGTCAGGGGCTTAGTGCCTGATGTAACGCTAAAAAAATGTGCTCGGGATAGTGTCTGAGATATCCAATTTTGCGTAAACAGATGTTTTTTACTTTTCCAAAAAACAATTCCATAAGATTAACTGCCAACTGTCTTGGTAGGAATAGTAAGAAACTTTGTATAAAATCGATCAAGGATATTTGAACGCTATCCTTCACCCAATTTAGCCTCATTTGTGATTATTATTTTTATTGTTATTACTTAACAATAAAATGCTCATTAAAATGGCTAATAATTTTTTTCTCTACTATATACGACCGAAAATCCTGATCTATACCATAATATTAAGCCTCGTAAAAAGACAACACGGTGTGAATATTTCTCAGAGGTAGCGTGAAAAAAACACTCGATTTATAACAAATTGTTGCAAATGGAGAATATGAATATTCTTCATGCCATCTCATACAAAATTCACATGGCGTTTTCTTGTCGCAAGACTCAATATTATAGTATAAACCGGGATTTTCGGACGTATGCAGTAGACAATAAATTTAATATTTTAATAAGCATGTTATTGTCAAATAGTAATAATAATAATATTCACAAATGAAAGTAAATTATATGAAGAATAGTTTATTCATGTTCTTGACGAATTTTATAAATTTTTCACAGTGGTCCTATCAAGGAAGGTGGCAGTTTGTCGTAGGTAACCTTTTTGAAGAAAAGTAAAAAACGTCTTTTTATGCAAAATTGAATATCTCGGACACTATGCGATCGAAAATTTTCTACGATGCACGGGATTGAAGGTAATCATTCAAGCTATCGAATGCTACCATACATATTACCGTCCGTTGTGTAAAAATATTAAGATATCCGTCTAACGAAACATTCGATGTTCCACGTGTGAATCAAATGGGAAATAGGCCTCAGGCGTATCTTGCTCTAGCGACCGCTGAGCGCATAACATGATGATCAGCTGTTCTTAGTTCGACGCAAATTGGTCCGATTTTCCAAGCTCCGCCCTGTCCGCCATATTTCCTTGGAGCTTGGAACGAACTAAGAACAGCTGATCATCTTGTTGTGCACTCAGAGGCCGCTAGAGCGAGATACGCCTGAGGCCTATACAATAGTACATTGTGCAACAAGGGCCAAAAGTTGCAAACACCAATTTTGGCCCGTGCTGCACACCATACTTTTTGGAACAAGTGCATGAATAGTGGTGCTTTGAATGGTAGTTTTGCGGGACGAACAGTAAAAAGTGAGGTTACCAACTTTCCACCCTAAGGTCGAAAGTGAAACAGCAGGGTCGAAAGTGAAGGAATCGCGAACTGCGCATGCGCCAACCTATCGTTTCAACACTGCTATGAAACTAGCCACTTTCGGCCCGAAAAACTGCCATGAAAAGCACCGCTGTTCATGCACGTGTTACAAAAAAGAAGGTTGCACCATCTCTAAAAAAATTCGTACTAAACTTCCGTTTCGCGAGGGTCGATATTAGGGTACGGACTATAATTTTTTGGTATGGCAAGTGTAATGACCAGGCGCAGAGTTTGGGGAAGTGTAGATATCGGCATTGCGGATGGACTGACGAAGTATCGAAGAGAGAAAATATATGGTGATCACCGGGAATCGAACCCGGATTATTCAGGTACTAAGTAAGAGCGCTAACCACTGCGCTAATGTCACCTATATATTTCTCTCATTCGAATCGTCTTCTTATATGCAATGTAGGGCCGTCACACACCCCCCTTCACTGTATTCGACGTCCTCGTCGACAGTGCAGAGTTAGGTTTCCTGTTACGCGATTGTAGTGGAGTTATCGTAGATGCTACGCGAAGCCTGTATCCAACGTCGGACCTCTTCCCTCGGCCGTGTTGAATCCCGCGGTGTAGCTCTTCAGTGCCAGGCCTGTATTGGCGGGAATCTGTGTGTGTGCTCCATCGGTACAATGCGGAATTGAGGACGTTTTTGGGCCCGTAACTTCTGACACCATGTAATGACCAGGCGGAGAGTTTGGGGAAGTGTAGATATTGGCATTGCGGATGGACTGACGAAGTATCGAAGAGAGAAAATATATGGTGATCACCGGGAATCGAACCCGGATTATTCAGGTACTAAGTAAGAGCGCTAACCACTGCGCTAATGTCACCTATATATGTCTCTCATTCGAATCGTCTTCTTATATGCAATGTAGGGCTGTCACACAAGTAAAAAAAAGTTTTTATTTAAAGCAGTCCAATATATATATATTGGACACCCGTTGTTTACTGTGTCTGAATTGTGTCGTCCGATTCGTAATCGGCGAGGTTAAAAATCGCAATACCAAGTCTCATTGACATCAAGTAACTTTTTGTATTGCGATCCGCTATATAGCCTAGCCCATTATGAATTTTTTTATTTTTAATAACACCTGAATTGTTTTGGTTTTCTCATCACAAATACCTTTACTCGGTAAAAACGGTGATGGTTTGTTAAAAATTATAAAAAAAGACCGCTATTATTCATGAGGTAATCTACCTCTATAATGCGGTCTGTTACAACGTTGACTGTTAACTCGACGCAGCTATTAAGGAATTGAAGTATGCAAAACCGTCATTGTCGGATTCGTATAGTGGATAGCGCCCTCTAGTGATGCCGCGCGAGGTTCAAATCCTCGCTTCCCCGTTTGACAGAGCTCAATCAAGATACTTTCTCGAATCATACATATAGCACTTACCTTTTATTAAAATCATCTCATAGTCGATTGTATTGCATGTCTATTATATTACTGATATATACAATATATATATAAACAAGCTTGCAAAGTATCAAAGTTTATTTTTACTTGAAATTGGGGGATCTGAAAGGAGTTGCTCGCGTTTGTCGGACTGAGTTCTTCAAAATTGTGAGGATGCGCTTTTTGCACATGATCTCTTACTGCAGTCGTGTTACTATTCTTCACTTCTATTACTTTCTGAGCCTTCGATTCTTCGAAGCACGTTTTGCAAAGTTTTTCTTCTCAGATTTCATTTAACTGAAAATCATCATTTTATTTTTTTCGCGTGTGTGATGGCTTTTGAGTGTCATCTTTGAATTTTTTGTTTTCCTTAATTATCGAATTTTTCAAATAATCTTGTATTGTATTGATACTGTCAAATCCTCGCGATGTCACCCAAGATCTCGACAAATTAGACGATGCGATCTGAAGATCTCGTATGTCGAGATTGCATTCACCCGTGTCGAGATAGAATGAAATTCATTTGTTCAATACGAGGTTTATTGACTTCATGCGCCTCGACTTGTCGCGACTTTCTTGAGGGCATCACTATAGCGCACTCGTTAGGTAATTAGGTAGGTTGTATAGGTCTTGGTTCGAATCTTGCAAACAGAACTTTTCGAAGAGCGCCACCAACAAATCTTATCTGTGGACGATTACCTTTTTTTTGTCCAATATAAAAAAATAATATTATTGCATAATGATCCAGTGTAAAAGATAGTCCTGCAATTAATTGTAAATTTTTATATTGTTTATACCGAGTATGATAAAAATCAAATACATATTTATTTCATGTTAATTACACAGCTGAAATAAAATAATGTACTTTTAATTAATACAGTACTAATAGACCGAAGCTCAAATAAGAAAATTGATTTACATTGACTAGAATCTAGTTTGCTTTACTAGATCTTTTTCTGGGTGTACATTTGACTAGTAACAGTCTGTATAGTATGTAGTAATGTTTTATGGCAATTTTCTATGCTATGCATTGTTGTCACTCTACACCATTCTATTGACTAAGCATACCTGGTACAATAGCGACAGTCTTCAAGGCTCGGAGGACTCGAAATGTCCTGAGAGCGGCAAGGTTGCCTAGATCTATGCCCATCGTCACATAACTGCAATACACCCGAACGTCACACACATTACAGTGATACAAAAAAAAAAAAATCGGTACGAAATGATACACGAAAGAAGTGTCAAATAATAGACATTACTTACTGCTACTACCCATGATTTACCGGATCTTTTATCTCTTTAATGCATTAATTTTTTTCTTCGTTTTTTTTTTTTCGATCATCATAGGTAATAAACTCTCACTATATCCGGCATGCATGATATAGGTTTATGGTTTTACGTGTATATCGATAATAAGTATAATGAAGTACCTAATTCTCAATTAATATAATATAGTTTGACTATTCAACAAAGTTTACGCAAGTATTACTAATCTACAGACAATACCAAGTAAATTCAATTGATCGCTCACTAGTGTATAGTAATATATGATATATAGTTTTGCTCTAATAAGTTTTAGTACATGTACGATGAAATCTGCGTTGTGTTTATGCTGTGAGGATTATTTTAAAAGTTTGTTTGTACTGGAGGTAGCTATGGGTATGGATAAACGCTACTAAATTCGTTTCTATGGCTTTTTATGGACGACAGAGGATTTATGTGAGCTACATGTTTATGATAGCCTAGTTAATCACGTCTATTCGTCTACCTATTATTTTGTGAAAGTAATTGGTAATAATTCGGATCGGGGTTACAAATTTTCATCATTAACACTGCCAAAGGCTACCATTTATCTGTATCTAATATTGAGAAGAAGATGTGGATCTTTTCAAGGCAATTAATTTCACTTGTCGTTGGTAATGAAAGAAACAACGTTATAACTTGAAATTCACATGCGAAACGATAAATGATCATTTACCGAATCCATCCTAACTGCTCATGCAAATTCGAATATAACATGTTATGAATTACAATACAAAAATACCATTCGGTCGTTGATCAATGCGATTCAAAGATGATCAACGTGTAACTGTGAAAATTGGCGTTGATTACGTTTGACTTGTTCGTGCACACGTTGTTTCCTGCATTATCAGAATGGATTAACTGTTTTTATTTGTATTTTATGCATTTTGAATTTTTAATGAGACGATCTAGACGGTGATTGAAATTTGTCTCTTGCACGATCAATCTCACTTTCATTCGCTCGTTGACTTTCGCGCTCTCTGATTTTTATCCAAATACCACCGAATGATCGACAAGGGACACGCATGTAATATAATAATGGGTTAAGGGGATAAATCGTTGCGTTAGACGCATCGAGGAAAAGGAATTTTTGCTTTCCCTCGATTTTTATCATCTCATCATTAATAAAGAAATGAATATGTTTAACTACTCACGCTAAAGCTATAACTACGAAGTCGAGCCAATTCCATGCATCTCTAAGATAGGTAAAAGGCTGCAGAATGAAACCCCTCGCCATCACCTTAACGGCGGACTCAAATGTGTAGATGCCCGTAAATATCACTCTGAAACCACAAATAAACCACTCAGCTGTATATTACGACATAGCGCCGAATTATAAAAATAAAATCCCTTACCGACTAAGCTTTTTTTAATTTGATAAATATTCTCGTTAATATTTCGCTCATTTATCGTTGCAAATACATATTGTGTTTTGCAATTTCTATCAAATCGCTAATACGCAAGTTCCTTTTATTTTCATCAGACAACACACAAAGCTATACACATGTTTGTTTTGCTCACACGCGAATGGTTACGATTTCTCGGTACTATTCGCGGGTGAGTCAGTAAGTCGATCATCTAATCTCATCTATGTCATCTAAACAGATTATTGCAAACTTACCAACAGAATATAATTGATCACACAGTGCTACTTATGTACTGTATCATCTATAACACGTAGAATGTTACTTGGAAATATCTATATATGGCCGAGATATAAACATATAAGTCAAGTCACTCTATATTATTAGGCTTTAGCTGCGCATAATTGTGTTTTTTTTTCATTCTATCTACGTTCTCGACGTAAAAAAGTGTATTATAGCAAATTTGCGTTGAGCCTCCAATCATTAATTCGAAAATATCGATCTTAATGAAATTTCGACGAAATTTTCGCTGTTAATAAATGTAAGAATTTATTTATTATATCAGTAATAAACGGATAATACGTACTCAGTGGATTCGATGGTGGGCGTGGTGGGCATGATCATGAGTATGCAGTTAACCAAAATAGTGGTGATGATGAACACAGAAAAGAGTTGATGAACCAAAATATAGATCGCCACACGCCGTATTGGATTGAACGGGTCGAGGATCCATAGCGCATCCGTCGCAGAGAATCTGTATATGTCCTTCCCCTTGCTGATGACCACGAACGTCTGCAATTTTTAAATAGCTTATTAGCATAAGCCGCAAGGAAAATCCCTCTTATCTCCTCGACCCTTTAATGTTCATTAACTTCGAAATCACCAAAAATTGTAGAAATAATATTTTCAACTTAAGACCGAGTTGACGAAAGATGTAAATGTAGTACTTTACGATACTAGTGCGATAAAACTTTTTGTGACGAGTGTGAGCAATCACATGAATTAAGTAAATGTTTATCGCACGAGTATCGTAAGAAATTTTATTTCACGTAGTGTGAAAACGAGGATTTACGCACGCGAAGCATGCGTAAAACCGCGTTTATCGCACTGAGTAAGATAAAAGAATTTTAGAGAGCTAATACACTGAGAGAAAATGATAGTATTAGTAACTATGAAGTAACAACTATTCATTTTTACTTCGTACGACCAATTTTTTTATAGTTGCCACAACTTGCAAATAGTTACCATAAATATATTCATAGATATCGTAACTAAGAAAATAGTTGCATGAACTAAAAATTAATAGTTGTCACTTGATACTTGACTGCAATACTACGATTTCACTGAGTATAAGCTTCAAGATGAAAATTGAATTTCTGCAAAGTCCTGAAAAATACAACATGTTAATAAACCGTTTACCAAATAGCAATTTTAATTGGTTAAAATGTAGACACCAAGTAGGATAATTACTGTTTGATTGTGGTAGAAACTATCAATATCTTCGAGAGGGGTGGAGGCCAGCTCAGGGGGAAATTCGTTGTGCAGTCGGACCGGAATGGGCGCTCCTTGCTCGAACATCGGATCGGGCTGTGGACCCTCATCCTCGTCTTCGTCGTCATAGCGGGTCTGCGAATCGATCATAGAAGCGTTTAGACAATCGTTGGCATTCATAAACAGAGATGGGCTTCAATGTAGCGAGGGCACAATGCCGCTATAATTGTTCTCTTGAACTCGGTACAGAACACGCGGTCTACGGGGTGACTTTTCAACGTACATATGTACAGATGGCTCATGCCCCGCTCGGAGTTATCGAGAGCGACGCGAAACGCACATAGCTCAAATGAGAGAGAGAGAGAGAGAGAAAAAGAGATATAAAGTAGAGAGTGAGAGAGAGAGAGAGAGAGAAAGTGAGATATAAAGTGAGAGTGAGAGAGAGAGACTTGGTTTCAAAGCAATAGTGTAGATGCTTCTGCGTTTATGATTCAATAAACGTTTCTCTCCTCTCTCACGTCTCGTACATAATAGTACCTGTACGCCCATACAGGTATTCCGGTGATTGCACGAGCGTAGTCGCGACCGATGTGTATCTATACATCATCGGATGGTATGGAGAAAAGCGGAAGAGCTAAATAATGAGCGTTTCAGTGCGAACGTCCCTCCCTGAAATAGCGGAGTCATATTGTCGAACAAAGAATTTTGATTGTACGTAATGCTGAAAGAAATTTTGAATTAAAAAAAGGAAAAAAATAGACAATTACGAATGATCCGAGTGTCCAATTGTTGAGTATATACCGCGCGAAATTATGCCGAGGAATTTTGTTTTAAGATTTAAGAACAAGGCGTAGTACAGCTTTGTATAAGAGGCATTCTCACATCTCTCCAGCCACGAAAAAAAAGATTTCTTCATATGATTTCAAAAAATCAACTTATAGAATTCCAATAAATGCACCAAGTGTGAAAATGGAAAAAGAAATGTTGGAGAAATCTTGGATTCTTGTTTCAACCAAAAATTTGTTTTTCATCAATAGAATTTGAGGAAATAAAGTTAGCACCGATATTGGATGTTTTTCAAATTCGAAAGAAGAAATTTGGTTATTTTGCCATAAAATGTTGGTTTAAATTAATCAATTAAATCTGAATAAATGTTATTTTTTTAAGCCACAAGAAACCGCATATTTTTGTGTTTGAAAATCTTTAATACGATGTACCGTTCCAGAGAAATAACTATTCGAGTTACAGAATAAAAAATTCAGAATAACTTCTAAAAAGTATTACTTTTTTTAAATTTTGTGTATTTATTGGGATTAGAAAACCATTTGTTTTAGTGGCTGAACTGATGTGGAATATCTCATAAATAGTTATCTATTAGAGGGCACGATGCAAGTGGAATCAGATCTAGGTTCCATCTAAAGTTCTAACTAATTACTCATGACTATAGTATTAGATATTCATATATATATATATATATCTAGATCTAATTGGTGCGAGCCGAAGTGAAAAGATTCTTATGCTTTTTTTTTAACGGCCTTTTCTTTTGGAGCCATTGTGCGTGCAGACTATCCTCTATGTAGGATATTATGTATAATAAATAATCTAGACTATCTCGTGTATAGTAACAAATATAATAGGTGTGTTTGTGTCGCGGCGACATTCGCTGCTGAACGTATCGTACTGATGCGCCTCTCAGTACTTGCTACTCGTTGTGAAACATCTATCTAACAAACAAGCAGCAGTTCGTGTAACATTCAGTGCTATATACAAAGCATTTTTTTTTCAAGCATATGCTGCAGCAGTTACTCTCCTCGTAATATTTATTCGCTATATGACAGAGTGAAAGAATAATCGCAGGTCAGGGCGAGGTTCGTTCGGGAAATCTGAAGAGCTGCCCGCGATAATAGTCACAAATAATTTTTTCGCGATAATATTGAGAGAAGAGCTTGTAAAAGGCAAAGCATAAGCAGTTTTTTTTTCACCAGCTGAATGAATATAAAAAAAATCAGTGTATATCGTAATTATGAGTGTGCCTGTGTGTTTTTGTGTGTAAAAAATTATTATTAAATTATTGAAAGCTGTAGGATTGTTTTTCTCATAAACCATAATATGTGGTGTGTATTTAACACTACAATGTTTCGAAACATCTTTTTTTTTTTAGCATATTTTGCAAATGATATTGTGTTTATCGAGATATATATATTTTTTTTGTCGATTCATTGTAGCGTCTTAAGTGGATCAGACAAAAGTTTCTATATCGCTAGTTGCTGTGAAAAGAATAAAAGTGTCGAAATAAATAACAAATAATAAGAAGTTTGTATGAATATAGCTGGTATTACTTAGCATGATACAACATCTTACTTCTTTTTTCTTTTTCTTCCGTCCATAACCTCCCTGTAATTGCACAATGAGGAAAGAGTTACACACATACAGACCATACAGAGACAGCGGAGAGAAATCGATTTTCGGTACGTGAATACACAAATTACGACCGAGATACTGAGGGGTCGGACTAATATTTTGAGACTAGAGGATCAGGAGATCAATAGCCTGTAGAGGGGTAAAAAAGTAAAGTTGAATAGAGTGAGAGGGTTCGAATTGGTGGGATAAAGAGATTGAAAAAAAACATAGAAAAATACCAAGGGTCATAAAGATTCGTCAAAGCTTCGAATTGAAGATAAGGCGATTTTTTAGGGGAATTGAAACACGTTTGGTAGCAAAGTATAACAGTAGTAATACAGTAAAGTAATAGAGGTAGAGGGTCACGTACACGATAGAGACATCAGGCACAGCATAAATATATGACACTGCGTTACATAGAGCTCGCGGATATATACCATGGATATATATCGCAGTATTAATATACACAGTAAACTCTGTTATTTTAAGGCTACTCGCTATGCTAAAATATTTATAAGTATTAATTGAAGAAGAAAAAACGTAATAGTCAAGCAGACAGTTAACACTGGGACAGCAGCGAATAAATGACAGTACGACGACGCACTTTAGTACGAATAATAGATTCTTCGGAAGAAACAGCAGCGATAGTAGTGGTAGTCAATCAAAGTAGCAGGCTAAGTATCCACACACGACTTTCAGATACGGATAACATTTTTTTTTTCATAAGAGCTATTCGTATTAGGTATTCACTATAGTGATGGGCGATGAAAAAAAATACCGATGCTGAAATAATCGATTATGATTTAAACCGATGTTGTATAATCGATTTATCCTCCAAAACATCGAAAATAATCGATGTATTGAATAAGTAATAGAAACGCGCGTTAACCGAAATGATGCATGACATAAATGATACAATATTTCGTTTTTTTAAGTTCAATAACTGTACAAGAATATAAATTGATAAAAGTAGAACCTCGTATATTGCTTACTCGTTATTTTTTACTTTTTCTAAAGCTGCCTCTATGAGGAAGTATGATTATCGATTTAAGTCTGCTTATGGCGAAAGCTTTGTGAAGCGTAAAAATTATGAAGAAGCAATGTGGAAAGTTCTACTTTTCAACCTTGTTTTAAATAAATTAAGAAAACTGAAGTTAAGCAAAATATTAGGCACCAAGGAATAATAACGAAAATTCTAATTCCTACAAAATCCGAAATAGCACTGATCTTCACTAAATTATGAGTTTAATGGCACTGAATATTATTTAGTTCATTTTGAGAATTTGGACTGGTTATCTCAGCTTTTGTACAATTGAATACGATATCAGTTATGAAAAATAAATTTAACTAGATAAAATTCGAATCGCCTGACAGATTCTAACCAAATTCAATGCCAAAGAACATTGAGTGAAACTGCACTTATGAAGAACTATTTAGCAAAATGTTGAAGTTTTACGAAAATTAGTGATCACACCCATTTAAAAAAAAATTCGAAACTACATTAAATCTAAATTTCTGTATATTTAAACAGTGGTGTAAACTAATCGATGCAGCGCTGAAAAACATCGATAATTAGAACATCGAATGGATATCGCCCATCACTAGTATAGACTACATATCCAATGGTCTCCAACAAACGAGATTTAATCACGTAAAACACTTCGGTCATGCGATTCGCCGAATTCTAGAAATTTCATAAATTAGCTACAAAACCGTTGGTCTCAACGCTACGAATTTGCTTTTTGGAGTCAACCGCCAAATAAATTACGCCTAGGCAAAATTAATTATCACTGCGATTGGTTGGACTCTTGAAAAATGGAAATATGAAAGACAAAAAAGAAAATGGATGATTTTTGCGCATAATAAATAATTGTCAGCGGCGGTTTAGGCTCGCGAAGCGAATGTCCATCGAATGTACACGCTCAGCAGACAATAAGGCTGCAAAGAAAATGTTATTTACTGTAGGTACAAAACACAATGTGATCGTTTATCGGTTCTCTGCATTAAAATGCATTAAATAATAATTTCGATTTTGTCAATTAGTAGTACAATTCATTGTGTGTCGCAATTTCGGTCTGTCGATTGTCGCGCCAACATTGTTTCACAAATAGTTCGCGAAATGTTTTGTACAATTTTTTAAATATTCAATTCCGCGTAACCGTTGGTGGGTTTCACCTGGAAAAAGTAGCTGGATCAATAAATCGAGTTGATGAAAGTGGGCTATTGGCGCAACCTGTAGCGAGCTCGAAGCGACCACGACACACGGTAGGGTAGGTACCACTACCGACTGCTTATAGGTCATGCTGCTGCAGTGACCTCGCGTTTATATCCCACGAGACTTTTAACGTGTACGCAGCTTGCTAGCTCGAGTGTACACTCTATTAGTTGGTCCCGAGCGAGTTACGTATACCGGTTATTAATATATTTCTGTAGCAAGTTGGCGGACCACGAAACGGAGTGAAAAATGGGCAGGACCATTAAGAATCGAAGCGGACCGCAAAAACGTGGCAAAACCGGCCGCTTTTTTCTGTTGGAGACTGTATTCGGTGTCCGCAACCTAAAACGGTCCGAACTTTGTTTATTACAAAATTCGTTTCGTTCTGTAAGGGACCGAAAAGAACGCACTTTTTTCGTAATGAATAAAATGTTTATTTGCATTTAATTAAATTGGTTATTTTAGGCTCTTAATTTCATATTTGAAATACTTCGATAGATTGGTACATATTTGGTCGATGGACCATCCTCACCTTCGGAAATATGTATTTTGATTGTTTAATAGTAATTGTAATTTATTTAGCGGGATAAATCCTTTCCACAACGGTTTATTCGAAATATAAGAAAGTGTAAACTCTTTACTACTTCGTACACTTCATTTATTTTACTTCCTAGATTTATGTGATTGCATCTAATATTATTAAAATACAAACATGTTCAATTAATTTTCACCGATATCGAATGTTTTAGTTGGAATAAACTCTTCTATAAGAGTTCCAGTTTGTTCTCTCAAACTTGATAAATGTATGAAGCGCATATATCGTACTATTAAAACGACTGACTTTCAAAGGTCTCTATTTTCATCATTCTTATCTGAATTATATAAATGTAAATAATCTTAAAATGATTCGACTTCTCATATACTTCAAACGTATAATCAAAACATATATTTCCAAATGAGGCGACGATAAAAACACGGATTCAACCGAGTTTCCAACCGTCGAACGAAGCGCCAATCGGTTGGCCCCAGGTTTTTCGAACCCGGGTGCAACTGGAATTCCAATCGTCAAAAAGTCGTTGTCGATCAGCTAGGTATCGTAAGCGTTTTATTTTAATGTATTTGTTGTATTAATTTTTGTTTTAGTTTTTTTCTTGTCTAACATTTTTAATCCCAGTCAAAAGAATAAGACAGAACAGGTTCTTTTATCTTCTCCGATATTAAAGGGTCGGTAAAGCCAACAGGTTTGACACATTCATAGAGACACATTTACCCCTCGTGTGTAGTCAAACTCAGGAAAACTTTGCATTCTTATATACGCTGAGTCTTTAAAAAAATGCGAGAAACACTCCGTCCGTTCGCCATCTAGTGGCATCATACGAAACACTAGTGCACAATGCGCCGCTGGATGGCGAACGATCGAAGCATTTCTTGTAAGTGACTTGAAGACTCAACGTATATAAACCTGCAGACTGAGAAAAATGAACGGCTCTGCCGACCAAATATCTGGCTACTACAGCTATATTGAAATCTGCCGGCACAACAGAGTTACTGCCTAGTTGCAACAGCTGAACCCTTTCGCTTTGCGTCGTCTGCTTGCAGGAGCGAATTCGTATAGCTGTAGGGACTGAACGATGACTAACTTCAAGCAACCATGCCGGTCGCGCATGAATCTGGCGTACGTGTCGCTCTCCCAACTGACCGTGTAGGTCTTGCATCGACGCGTATAGCTCCCACAGCTATACTGAGATTCTTACTGCACCCGTCTAACTAGATTTCTCCAGTAGCTAAAGCATATCGTTCTGCGTAATACCTCGCACGGTTATAGTAACAAATACATGGCCAGCAAAACGATATTGCTGTTATAGGAATACGCTTTGCTCAAGCAACTTTATTCATGGCTATAATAAGAAATATGTATGTAGCAATACTGTTTTCATGTCAGAGCCGTTCATTTTTCTCAGTGCAAAGTTGTTTTGAGTTTGACTAGACACGAGGGGTAAATGTGTCTCTTCAAATGTGTCAAACTTCTTGGGTTTACTGACCCTTTAATATCAGAGGATAAAAGAACCTGTCCTGTCTTATTCTTTTAATTCGAATAAAGTATGTTAGACAAGAAAAAACTAAAACAAAAATTAATACAAGTAACATGTACCAAAAAATAAAACTGTTACGATGTCTACCGGACAATCAGAAAAGATCGATAACGACTTTTCGATGGTTGGAATCCCGATTGGATTGGGGTTCGAGAATCCCGAGGATCAACCAGTCGGCGGTTGGAATCGCGGCTGGATTCGGGTTCGAGAATCCCGAGGACCAACCAGTCGGCGGTTCGAATCCCGACTGGACCCGCGTTCGAAAAACCTGGGGGCCAAGCGATCGATGCTTCGTTCGACGGTTGGAAACCCGGTTCGACCTGGGTTTGAATAACCCGTAAGGAAGCTGTTAACATTTTATTCGACGGTTGGAAACCCGGTTGAGCCCGTGTCTCAACAACCTATCCGCAAGCTGCGAGCTTTTGAAAGATAGTTGGTTTTTCGGTTGGGTCGATAAAAATTGTTGGTTATTTTTGTGGCTTAGATCAACCGGGTTGGAAATACTGTTGAAATTCGTTTGTTCAATCTGCTAGGGAAGCTGAGTGCGCTGCTACTAACACTAATTATATATTTTAACGTTATGTGCGACTTTGTATTAAAAACTCGATTAGTATTGGCAATTGATATTTTGCATAATTCTAAAGATGTTATTTTATACTTCATATGATGAAAGAAGCGGTTCTAACCCTTTTATTTCAATTCCCAAATCATTTTTTTTGTGTTCACAAGTTTGAGTCAGGAAACTTATGTGTCAAATCCGCAACTGAATTTGCATTTTAAAAAATTCGAAAAATCTAATTTTTATGGCATTATGTTTACTTTCAACATCCCTGGAGGTAACAGTTATTTTAGTTACCGTGCCAAACCCATTTGTTAATACCGCACGTTTACTTATAAAATGACTTTACAAATACGTTTACACATTTTATACATTTCATTTTAAAAAGTTCGGTCCGTTTGCGGTTGCGGACACCGAACAAAGACGAAGTACCGTCTAGAAAAATGCGGTTCGTTTGGTTCCCCAACGACATTTCGAGTTCGTTTTTCGGTTTTTTTCCTCTACAAGGTAGCGGTCGCGCGACTTACTAGAGTTTTGATAAAATTCGTTGTTATGCCTTTCAGTGCGATGTTTTCCGAAAGTGGAATCATCGCGTTTTTAACGAGTAATTGATGAGCCGAATGGGTAGATAAATAAAGAAGCAACAAATTTTTACGAGTTATTGAGGGGAACCTTTACCTCGCCTTGTGCCCTCTTAGCTTCGAGCTCCTTTTGCTTGGCAAGCTCTTCGGCGATGCGAGCCTCGATAGCAGCCAGGGATTCCCGCGTGAACGGACGGAACAAGCTTCGTTCTTCTGATATGGAGTCAGAATCTTCGGACATTGTCTAGGCTGCACACGTCAAAGGCACCTTCCTGAAAAATGGGTTTCAACAAGTATTAATTAACAATATGAACAATATTAATGACTACTGCATCATATTATACGAAAAAATGTTTACAGTACAATCAAAGAAATTGTTGTACTCCTGTAAATAGTTGTTGATCATAATTATAAATACCTTTAATGAGTCACAGTATTTGAAATAAAGTTAAATAAAAGTGGTTACAGTAACAATCGAAATAGTTGGAATAGCTATGAATATAGTTGCTTAAACTAATAGTGAATAGATTTTATTTAATTGTTGCCCAGCTTACCACGATTGGTCTGAGTTTAGTAAACAGGCAAGTTTGCCTTCGTTCGAAAGCCAAATGAGTACAAACGGTATTTTTTGTTCCCATTAAAAGCTTTTCAATAGAAAATTATATTGACAGAGTAAGATCTACTTAAAACACTACAAATAACGATTTTACATTATGGTTGCTCCGGGTATGAAAATATTCCACTGGATAAATTTCTTTGCAGGTTTTGAAAGTTTTATATGTAATATTCATCCGGCTCAATGAAAACGCGGTTTCATGGGAAAGTGAAGCGAAGTTACTTCATAAAACATTTTAAATTTGAAAAGTGAGCGTTCGATTATCGAAGTTAAGCGATTTTTATGAATTAAACAGACTATGAAAAATCTTCTGGTGTCAATACCAATTGCAAAAGCTGGAATATCCTCATAAATTGATATTTGATCCATCCAGTATAAAAATGATTACACCAAACCCACCAGATTCAAATAATTACGTTTCGAAAAATTTTCGCAATTAATTTTTCGATTTTCAAGTATCCACTTTTACCTCAAAAAGCCTTCTTAACATTAAAAAGAGAACAAGTTAGCGAATTTTCGAGGACAACTGATGTTTGTTAGAATTATGGTAGTACCGTTGGTACAGTCAAGTCAATCGATCGCTAAGATTTAAAAAATGGTTTGAACCGTTTTGAACGATAAATTGGTGCAAATTAAGGTGGATATGGTTTAAAAAAACCCTTATGTTGAATAGACAAAATGTGAAATAATAGTTTCTCAAAATAATAACTCAGTTTGCGCCATTAAATTCACCGACAATTCAGACAATTAAATTTTATGTAATTTTTGAGATTTTGTAAATGTCTGTTATCACTCTAATTCGAACACTGAATCACGGAAACTTGAAAGAAGTGATGTGACGTCTGTTACAGAATTTGGAAAAAATCGATGGTGCGGTTCCGATGTTATGGAATTTTTTTTTGTTTTAAAATCTTGGCCGTCTCTGCGTGAACTTTCGCAAAACTTAATCCAGCGAGCACGCATTTTCCATAAACGAAACAATGTTCAGTGATGCTTGATATCTAATTTAGGGTTTAGATTTTATACGAATTCTGAAGTTCCAAAACTAAATTTTTAAAGTCAACTAAAACTCAATTTTTTCTTTATCCTATTCTTATTATCACAAATGTTTTCCGGTAAAGTTGTAGAGTATCTATCGAGAAGCCAAATAAGTTATCACTTGCAAGATCGTAATAAAGTTACAAATTTCTCTTATAAAAAATAGCGTGAAAGTATGTCTGTGAATTTATCGGCGCAATCTATTCATTGTTATACATTTTTTAATATTAAGTACGAGCTTATCAAACGAGATCCGCCTTAATTTATACCAGTTTTTCTTCGAAAACGGGTGAAAAACCGTTCTTCAAGTTTATGCATTCGATTGATTTGACCGTACCGTCCGTATTACCTCAACATTTGATTTGCACATCAGTGCATAATGATTAATGTAAGGTGTTTACCTTACGGTAGGTGCTAACACTTCCTGAAATGACGGCTAGGTGTTTTAGGTGAGGAACAGTAGTTCAATTGCTGATGACGTATATGTCGAAGCGCTAAGCAAAAAGGTATAGGTTTGCCGATATCGATAAGCTGCTTTAGTAGGAGCTGCTTTCTCGGTTTGTTGCTGGAATGCGTTTTGATGGTGGTTGCCGTGGCGGTGGCTTTCGTAGTGTTAATGTACAGTGAAGTTTTGTAGGATCGGACGGATAAATGCAGCTGTTGCACCGCGCTGTTGCTATAGTTGTTGTTGCTGTTGTTACTGATACTCTTCCGGCTTCTCGCTTTCCCGGTCTGTCTCTTCTCTCTTCTCGTCTCGTTACTAATATTATTCTTTATTATATTATTAATATTATTATTGTTATTGTTGTCCGTGGAACACCTCTCGTCGCTCTTGCTGTAGTAACTCTTGATGTTATGCTTGGGTCTTCCGAAAAGTCTCTTTGGTGAAATAATCGCGGCGACCAGTAACGAACGCGCTGCGGCAGTGCGTAGTGGTATGTTGGGACCAGTCCAACGTGAACCAAGATTTTTCATGTCCGACCTGCGAGCAATACAAAAAATTACCTCCAGCGTTACTTCCAAAGTCACGCCAAAATGTCACGTTCGTCGTCGTCCATCGAGCTAAACACAAATTCCATATGTATGTGTAAAATCATTACTTTACATATATACAACTTACGTATACATGAAGCGGCGAGTGTACTCAATCAGCTATTGGAATTATCATAGTCCGCTCTCTTCGTGTCGATGGCTTTCTTCTTACGATCTGAAACATAAATAAATAAAACATTCAGTAAGCTTTTGGTATTTTTAACACAATTATTAATTAAACTCTTTCTATTTTCGATCTCATTTTGAACTATCAACAAATTCTTTAAAGGTGGTTTTTTTCGACGTTCAGTTACAAGTAAGATTTTGTTTAATGTAATAAACTGGATAAATAGTAAATCTGGCAAGATTTATTGAGGCTTTAAGTTTTCTACTAAAGAAAGAGCTGATGCTGCTCAGAAAATGGATCAATTGCTACTTTCGCCAACACCTAATCAGGGAACGAACAAAACGTTTTCAATAAAAGATATTTGTTCTCTCGCAAGGGAATATCAGATTAGATGCCTGTGGATTCCCTGAAGGTATATAGCGAGCAAGGCCGAGCGGATTCGTTGAGGCGTTTGCCAATCGATGTCCTACATGCACAAAGACCGAGAGAATTCACAAGAATCTTTCTACTTTTCAATGAAAACTATCGAAGGATCGAGGAATGCGTCCCTAGCAACAAAGAAAAGCCTTTCGTCGGGTTATTGAAGTTCGTCGAGCGAGTGAGTGAAGTTAACGCAAAAGTAAAAGGAGGAAATCGTGAGGGGAAAAGTTGTGAAAAGTTGGCGAGTCTCTGGAGGAGAAGCGTGGATGTTGCTGCTGCTGTTCTTGCGGCTGTTCATCTTCCCTCCAGGGCATTACCAGGTATTCCGTTAACGATATTCATGTATTCCCAACTATCTACTGCTCCCGGTGCTTTACTCCGCCTGCTAAGAGGGAACCCAGGAAAATGCCTGTCTTTCGATGCTAATACTGCTGTGGCTTGTTACTCCAGGCTAAAATAACAGTGGATGCATTGCATGACATGTTATCAATTCAGCGAACTGAAATAGTAAGGAATACACAGTATCTAAATAAAATTGATCCTGATTTAGATTGAACGAAGCGAAAAGTGAAGTTTTCGATATATCATTCAATTATATCATTAAAGAAACTTTTTCTTTTAAAAGGTTCGGATTTTAACAACCCACATTACTCATAACTTGCTCCAAGTTGTTGCTACTTCTATGTTGTTCTTGATTTAAATTGATCACAGCACAAATGAATCTACATTGAGGTTTTTGATACACAATGCCAATTATGTCGTTGAAAGAGATTGATTTTTGTTTTTGTTGCAATTACAGTAGAACCTCGTTTATCCAGGTAATGTGGGGAGGACGTGCCTCGGATAACCGAAAACTCGGATAATACGGAAACCATACACAATGCATATAATGAGGAATAGCTTTATCCGTTTTATCCGAGTTTTTCCGTATTATCCGAGCGTACACCTCGGTTAACGCGGAGTGCTCGGAAAGTCCGGTGGCTCGGATAACGCGGAGCCTCGGATAATCGAAGGTCGGATAAACAAGGTTCTACTGTACTCGAAATTTTATGAAAATTCGTACAGAGATTCAAATTCTATAGTGTTTTGAAGCTTTGAAATAATATCTGGAAACGCTTTAGACCTCGCAATATTTGAGATATCAAGCTAAATACTGTTTACAACTAAAGTTTGTTCGTTGGCCAAGGACAGTTGATATTGAATTTCCGTTAAATCTATAAAGATTTTGGATTTTTGGAAAAATAAGTTCAAACCCACACCGAGAGAAATATATAGTACTCATTCTCAGTGTCGTATAGTAATCGGGATCCACAGTGGAAAAATGGCATTTTTTTCCAGACACATACAAAGATTTACGCTATTGGATTAGTGCGTTAAGATGCCAGCGCCGCTTGTGGCACACCTCGGCAACAGTTGATATAAAAAAAGTATTGATTCTTATGATAGAATATAGTTTACAGAAGATTTTCCGACTATACTAAAGGAACAACTGAAAAGTATTGTTATAAATAAAAAATAGGTTGTTTAATTTATTTTTTTGTAATTTTGGGTATGGTAATACCTTTTTGTTATTCGATTTATTTCGTAAAAAGGGTACATAAATTTTCGTGTGCCCGGTGTCGTCTGCACTTTTCGACGCTGTTTATGTTTATGACAGCTGACAGCAGCATTAAAACGGCATTGAAAGATGGAATTGATAATCAGAACGGGATTCAAGGCGATAACGCATGCAATTGATTTTAATCCACAAGGTATTATAAAAGGAAAGGCGTTATCTGTATGCCATGTGCGTCGAGTGGAGGAGTTAACAGATTCAGACAAACGTATCTTAATAAAGTGCAGCGTTATTCGCCAAACGTCAGTGACACTTCCACTACTACACCGTACAAGGTGAAATTGGAAGTAAGTATTGTAAAGTTTCAATCCTAGTAACAGTATTGTAGTCTATAACTTTTTGTTGATTAGAGAACATTTAGTTCGTACAGTAATTCTGAAACTTTTTTTCGTTTAACGAAGGCAATCCAGTCCTCGCGCCTTTTCTGCTTGAAAACTTGGATCTTTCCTGTAGGGAAATGTACACCCGGTGAATTTACAGAGGTGTTTTTACAATTCACGACGCAACACGGCATTGAAGCCTTCCCTTTTGGCGCACTCATAGTGTCGATTTATTAAAGAAATATAAATAATATCGTTAATTAACGTACGCTAGCATGCTTTACTGTGATCATTTTTTATCAATTGCTGCACAATTTCGCCGCTTCGAACGCTGACTGTCCAAAATGGCCGCGAATGAAGGTCACGCACGAAGCCAATACAACACATCTCATACTTCTCTATATTTCGCGCCCACAAATGTTCGGAATAATCTTCATACGCATACAGGTTAAAGCAATTCACGTTACGAAAAATAACGCAAAGTCGATTGGCAGGCTGCAAAATGTCTGTAGTTTAGTACGACATGAGATTTACGAAAGATACGGCTCCCGTGTAGCGTCGATCGTTCAACTTTTGCCGTTATAACCTTAAAGATGCCCGAAAATGCTCAGACGTATTGCGAGGGCCCTTCCGCGTGCATAGCGTTCCTATTCGCGGTATAAGTAAACATTTCCAAACTTCCAAGATTGATCCAATTTACTATGTTGTCTGGGTTTTTTTTACCAAACTATTTTAGATGCCTTAACTATATTTTTCTCTCGGTGCATAAGTTTTATGAATTTCGATTAATCTTAATGAAATTTTCTATAGAAACAAAGTAAGAGTTGTGGCCGATATTGAGTTTGGAATAGATCAATAGAGTGGTTAGATTTTTACGAAATAAAAAATTTATCAAATCCTGGCGGTCAGGTACTGACTTTTTCAAAATTTAACCATGATGATTATCAATCATAGAATGTTTGATAATCATTGTGGCCAGAATGCAGCAACACATTAAAATCGTTGCAAAATAGAAACTTGCACGTTGCATCCTCATTCTTTTGCATCTCATTCAAATTAGAGAGAAGCACTTCATTGTGGAGGATCCTTTGCGGATGATTAGCCAAACGAATTAGGAAGCAATGTGCAATGTTCTGCTTTTGATTAAAAAAAAATTCATCAACTGATCCACCTTTTTCAATGTGAAAATATGTTAAAATCGACCAATCCTGTTCCTAATTTTTTACACCCAAATACAAAATATATACATGTAATTCCATTCAGCAGGAATTCTTTATCACGCATTACTATTTGTAAAAAAAAATTCCGAACTAAGGAGTTGGAATTCAAGAAAGTATTTTTTACATTATCTGTTTTGCCAACGTGTTGAAATATGGTGCGCAGGGCATAAAAAGTGAAAAAGAACTTCTTATTTCTTTAATTACTCATACTTGTAAGTCTAAAGCTCCCAGGAAACTCATCAATACCGTTGCTACTTCTACAGAGGCACCGAAGCAGTATTCATCTCTGTATTCATGTATTTCATTGTGAAGCACCAGAAGAAATTTTACGAAGGGTTGTGGATGAGAGGAGTGAGCGAAAAATAGGACATAAAATTAGGGCGCGTCCTCGCTTCGTCGGGCGGTCGCTACTCGTTGCCAAGCCCTTCAAGATTAGAGCCTCTGCATGTATGTAAAACGGCGGTATGAATCAATCCGAATTACACGCTTCGTGCTCTCTAGAGAGAGAGCAGCTGTTTTATGTATACGTATATACGATTGTGCTGCATGCACTGCTAATACGGGCTATAGAGCCATCAATGAGAAAATAGATACAGACGCCGTCCGGTGAAGCACACGACAGGCGAGTATAGTAAAGCTCGCATAGATCCGGGGCTTCGGGCTCTCCGCACCCCGAGAGATTTCCGGACAGCGGATATCGCCCATCAATGGAGTAGTAGTAGATACAATCCTGTCCTGCTGTTTCGGACGCTGTGCATAGTTACGGGCTACGCCCTAGTTACAGAGACGTCTCTTAACTTTGAGCTAAATTATGCCAATGAACTTTTACCATTCGATTTTTAGGTACACGGAGGGAATTTTCTGGTAATCAGAATTCAAAAAGTTTGACGATGTTTCCCATACAGCATAGTAAATCCGGGTTTTTCGACCAGTCTGGCGATGATTTCCATGCAGTAGATTAACGCGAATTTGTCGTGTCTAATATGCAGTATGGCAAATGGTGCCAGTTGTGTTCACAACAACTTATCAACGTTATATATTGCTGATCAAACGCAGCATAGTGAAGATTTCTAGGCCGGGCACGTACTTATTTCTGCATTGTATACCAGTTAATGTCGGGAATTCGTGCAGTTGAAATGAAATTTAAATGAATAGAAAGTAAAGATATGTAAAGGTAGGATAGGGATAGGTTACAAAAATGTATCATAAAAAACACGTTGTTTTGTTCAATTATTAAACATTTACTTATTTTTCTGAAAATGAAATGATATTTTAAAAATAAAAACGCCATCAACACTTACGGAAAAAAATGCTTCGTTAGAACAACCAGGTGCTTGGTTATATATACTCCAGCCGATTAATTGGTTAGACCAAACAAGTTATTGATCAGCGCCACCAAGCGCATTGTAATACAACCTATAACTTGGTTGGCATAACCAACAATCTGACTGGTCTAATCAAGAAATGGTTAGAAATGTTCGTATTTGTTTCGGAACCAATCCCGTAACTATAGATTCTATTAATAAATTGAGAGATGAATTTCTTCATACACAGCGAATCGTAATCACTGTTGCAAGTCACGACCATGGTCAAGTTTTAAGATGTCTTCGAGACACTTTTTCGTATATTGAGACGATATCAAAGTGCCACGACCACCATAAGTGAATAGTGCATCGAGAAAACCGCCACATGTCGCCTCCAGGATCTTCCAGCGATGTGAAAACCGCCAAACGCGGCCTCTAGGAACTTCCAGGGATGTAAAAACCGGCACACGCGGTCTCCAGGAACTTCTAGCAACAAGAAACTGCCACATGCGAGCTCCAGGAAATTCCAGCAACACGAAACCACCACACGCGGCCTCCAGGAACTTCCAGCAACAAGAAACCGCCACACGCGGCCTCCAGGATCTTCCAGCGACAAGAAAACCGCCATACGCGGCCTGCAGGAATTTCCAGTAACAAGAAACCATGACTCGCGGCCTCTAGGAACTTCAAATTTACCGCCGCGACGACGCCTACATCTCGCAGGAAACCAAAAGAATCAAGAAAGCGACCAACATTACCGGCCGTCATAGGAAGGAGTCCAGGGAGACGCCGTCCAGCACCGGTGCGACTCGACGACAAGCGTGGGGACAAGATGACCCCACCAGTCACCAAGATTGCATCAGCCCGGATTTCGGGTATAAAAGGGGCTGCGGAGCAGCCAAAAGGACCATTCGTCAGCTCCCTTATGGAGCACTCAGCCCTAGCGAAAGCTCTGATGGTCTGCTGCCTTAAAACAGGTTTCTATTAGTCTCTGACTACGAAACCCTGCTACAGTTCCTAAATATTTCCTTACTCCAGCATCGGGTAACTGTTAGTGGAGGCGGTAGCAACCGCTCCTGTCTGATCACCTATACCTCACTATAAATTAGTTTTTCTCCTTGTTAAAAGTAGAATTATTCTCCTTTTCCAAACGCCAGCATCGGGCAACTGCTAGTGGAGACGCTAGCGACCGCTCCTGTTTGGGTTACCTTTCCCTTTAAAAGTAGTGGTTAACAAACAATTTGGTCCATACCACATTTGATGTAAAATTATTGTGATAAACAAAAGCAGCAGATTTTCAATGAGCTCTTGTCATTAGAATCTTCCTTTGGTCACGTCCCGCTGGACGTGACCAAAGGAAATAAAATGAGAGTAAAACATAAATAAAACAAATGAGAATAAAATAATCAAAAAAACGCTTGTATTTTGCAAATAATTTTGGTTTATTGAATAAATTGAGAATTTTCTATTTTTATAATAATTTTCTTCTGATCCACCTGTCCCAAAACCTCACGACGTTACACACACACGGCGTATCCGACCGCTTTGGCGGGGCGCAAAAAATGTGAACGTTACATTACATCCTTACAAACTTTGGATTATTTACAGTACGGTTTGAAAACCGGAACATAGTAACGATTCCTGTACGGCGTGCAGCATACAGTAAAACACGATACAGTACTCTATAGGAAAATATAGAAATATACGCTAGAAGCGCTGAATAAACCGAGTTTATTATATTAAATCGGTTAATGATTACCAGACTCTTCTCTCCGTGTATATACATAAGTTAGTTCTGCTTTTCCACTAATACTATAAGACGAGTTTTGAGACCAACGTTCAAAAAGTTCTCTTCCCCGATGTCGTATTAAAAAGTTCCTTCCGACACTCGAGAGAAAAACATTTTTTAACTCGCCTTCGGCTCGTATTACAAATCCACACTAGGTGAAACAAAATTTTTCCATAGTATTGAAAGGCACTATTTTTACAACGCAGGCGCACCCATATAGGGTCGTGCAATCGGCTCAGCACTGTCCGAGTGATGGCATCCATTATGGGAATGCATCCAGCATTGACATCCAGCATTGCTGGATAAGTACTGGATGATAACTTGGACCCGGTACTCACAGTTGCATATAGGTCCAGTAATGCACGGAAAAGAATAATTGCTTGAATAGGCTCCAAGCGCCAACATTAGTTAGACAACAAACTAGTAGGTTATAGAAACAAATCAGTTAGTTGGGGCGACAAAACAGTTGGATGGGCTAGAAAATTAATTGATTGACAACTAACGAATTAGATGTCACAACCAACTAGTTCGTGGGTCTAACGAAAAAATTGATTAACCTCGCTAACTCAGGCACGTATTTAGCCATGCCAATGGTGGGGGTAACCAATTACTTCTTTCCGCGTGGGGGTGGGGAGGCAAATGTTGGTCAGGAATGGTAAGCAACGGCTGTAAGTATTCATGAGCCTGAATTCGGAAATAAAAAATGGCGAATCCAATATGACGACCAAAATACAGAATAAGCTTCCCAAGATTCTTAAGATAACTAATTACCAATCTCACATCTAAAATAAAAAATACGAAAAGGCCCATTCAAAATCACACAAATCCAAATTCCGTTTGAATCGTATATATTAAGGTATTCCGAGCGCCTAGGTGCGGGTTTTGTGGGTGCCTATGCAGAGCCCCTAATATCATCGTAGATGTAACGCTGTACCACCGTGAAATTATTTGAGAATCTTTTTAAATGCCTGATTAAACTCCCTGATGCACAAAATATGCAGAATTTTTGTTTTTGAAAATAATTTTTCATTTTTTCAGATCTTACAGTCCTGAGCCTTCACGAACGATCTGGCAACGCTGCTGTAGCGTATCACGTGATTGAGCGCCATGTTTGCAGAAGGGGCATAATAACAATAGCTGCGTATGTCAAAACTCAATCGAAATATGACAGAAACTCCAAAACGCGCTGGCCGCTAACCTAACAACCTAACAACTCTTGCTATGCCCTTCACCCCTATCACTATGAATTCGATCCTCTATTCTATTCATTATATTATTTTTATCTCTATACAACAGGTATGGGCATTCATTCAATGAAAATGTGTTTGAAATACTTTCATGCCCGCACTGTAAAAGAAACTTGAAATTTAATGCACAAGTACTGGAAGTTTTTATGTACAAACCGGTGTACGAAATTTAATATACAAATGCGATGTGTAATTAAGGATTATTAAGCCTACTAAATGATAGAACTCATTATTAATGTGAATTTGTAACCTGAAAATGAGACCGGCATTAACGTCAAATACTTTTCAATTTCGCGCGCATCGCCGGCGAAAGTCATAAGCACAGCTGACGATGTACATTGTTGCCAGCTAATACGTCACAGGTAGAGATGTGCAATGACGGTCAGATCTGGTCAATTGACGGTCACAGCACAACTATATGGATGCACTATTGACCGTCATTTCACAGAATTGACGGTCAATCGGCCGTCACTGCACATCTCTAGTCACAGGTTCCGCCATGACTGTCATGTGATATTAGAGTTTTTTTCACACCTTTAGGTAATAATTTCTCGCGAAAAACTTCAGTAGGGATAGTTTTTTTAAGCGCCATAACTTATCTCCGAAATCCGCTGTGTCCATTGCATATTTTACTTTTCCGATGTCGAGATGTTTGATTAATGAAATCTGCAATTGAAACGTGGACAGGAGCTTTTCCCATATCTTTCTGTGCTAATATTGGACTTTCTGAAGGGACAAATAATCATTAAATGGGTGACTACCACCCCTGGGATTTTTTTGTCACAATTCTATGTAATAAAACTATAGTACAGCCGAAAATTATAGAATTCTGAAGACTATCTCCTCACGCTCGAAATACCTTAAGATTACGTTAATCATTAACATCAAGATAATGGTTTATGTCTGCCCGGGACTAGCTGCCATGCGTGATAAAGGTTATTGGAACAAACGCAATGGCCCAATACTGGCGTATCGCTGTCAGCCTTCATTAACCAGTGCACACTGGCCAATACTGAGAGCCTGTACTGGCTCTGAATTTGACCAGTACTAGCTGCCAACGGTTCGTAGCCATTAATTGCCCGAGTATAGGCGTTCTGCTGCCTGTTTTTACTCGGCCAGTGAGGATTGGCCAATTTTGGAAGCCACCACCGATTCCAAGTGTAACTAGTCGTGGCAGCTAACGGTGCATAGCAGAACTGGGTATAAAGTACTAAAAGTACTAAGTACTTTAAGTGCTACATAGTAACCGGAAATTCGAAGGTACTTACAATTAGTAACCCTGATGGACACATACCAGCACTGTGCCGTCACGACATGTCGTCATCGTGTCGTCATGTACATCTGCATCTGGCGGCACAGTGCCCGCATGTCGTGCCATCACCATGTCACCAGCATACACGCAAGCCGGACATCACCGTGATGACACCATGTCTGCATGACATGCTGTCACCGTGACGGCACTTGCACTGAAAATTGTAATTTTCAGTAATTCTATAGTATAAAAAAGTTATATAGATCAAGATATAATTAGCAGTCAATTTTTTAAATATTTCTTTATCAGTATTTCTCCCCGTCTGCAAGAATTCCGCCTATTACAGGGTCGTACCAGGTTAGTCCGGATTTGCTTTTTCAATACTCTTTTAATTAGAGGAGAACTCGCGTGATTAGAACAATTACACCAATGGACCATCCCTATTTCTCACTAATAGATAACGATAAAATTAACTGAACTTTGTTTAAGACATGAAAATATGAAGATCTGCCAGATGGGAGTCAAATCGATATGCCATTTGGGCAAGGGCCTCTTATCCCATATGGCGATTTTCTGAACCCGTGTGATTGCAACACTCGCATTCGGCTCGTGTTGCAAACTCACACGCGTCAGAAAAAGTTGTTTGTACTAATATCGTAAAGTACTATTATTTTCCGAGATTTACTGTGGTTTAGTGCCCAATGGACCACCGGGCCTTCACGAATAGACCAGTTATTTACAAGTGAATGATGGTTTGAATGTTCGTGCTCTGTAATTGACGACATGAAATAAAACAACATCAATAGTCATTTTGATTAAAGTCAAAAAGGCAAATCTAATGGGTCTAACGGCGCACTGAATGTAATTGCAACTATTAGACCGTAAATATTAGAAAGGGCAAAAAACGATGTATACAGGGTGACAATTTGAAGTCGGTTATCCCTTTTTGGGGCTGCTTAACCAATGTTTGGATTGATGTAAGATGATCAGGAGAAAAAACTAACAAATTTGTTTCTCGGCTGACATAATTTTTTGCTAATCCAACCAAATGTTTCGCCAGACTAACAGATAACGCAATGTTGTCAGTATCTTAACGATAGATTTGCTGTTTTTATTTAATTATAGTTTTCCTGGGTGAAGACAATTTTTATTAGAATACATTTTGAGTATGGCATCGTAGAAACAATTTTTAAAAAACTGGATACAAAATACTCGTAGAAGTATTTATTCGAAGGTATTCTAATATGAGTAATTCATTTTTATGTTAATGCTTTTAGTAGGTGACTTATGTTCGGAACAGAGAATGTCGGAAGTGGAGCAGTGTTAGGAGTGCGCAGGCATCAGGAGTGTTGTCAGCCAGCTGATTGTCTAACTGTCAAACGTTTATGCTATGACAAACAACTGTCAACCCGAAAGTAAAACCCAAGTGAAAAGTTAGTAAAACATAACCAGTATAAATAAACACGTCGCAAAGATATTAAATGTGTTTGTTTTTGCTGCAATGATCTTAAAGTTGGAGTGGAATTTTCAACATTTCTATTAGCGATATTGATAACGTGAAATGTGGTTAGTGAATTTTTACAAACTGCTAAGTGATATAAAAAAATCTAGAATGAAGAAAAGCTGCCTATGATGTAGATGCCAGATATGCGTATCAATATCAAAGACATAAAATGTGCATCTCGAATTCGGTCCGGTCGGTCAGCGAAAGGATCAGTGAATGAGTGAATACAGTCTCGTAAAAAACGGACAAATATCGGTTTTTTTATATTACAGCCCATAGAAGTAGTTTTATTTAAAAAAAAAAAAACACGAAATATAACGAAGCAGTATTAATTCTACTTTGCATTCTTATTTTTTAAGAAATGATTACCATATAAAAAAACATTTGTAAAAGAGTAAAGTGATCACAATGTAAAGGATAGGGAATAACACACTTGGCAATACGTTTGATTTTTAAAGTGTACACCGAGAAAAAACTTTCATGATTCCAAAGACATAGGGGGATTAAATGTTTGTCATTCATTTCAAGGAAATATTTCTTTGCTTTGAATGAAATGTTACATTTGAATTTGGAAAAGAACATTGCATTGATTCAAAGCAATGGTTTCAATGGCGTTGAGTCATTCGTCGTAGATGGATTTATAAAAAAAACATCACAAAGTACAAAAAAAAGTAGAAAAAATGATTTCTCCACTTTGGCTTGCAGATAAAATTTGTTGTTGTTTATCGTAGTATTTCTCGAAAGTATTTCAGAATTTAAAAAATTGTGTTTTTTGTTTTAAAATAAGTAATAAAAAAACCGCAAACCATATTTGGGAAGTTGAGGGTCGACCGTTGGTCGAGTTGGTATGAAATGCCCCATATATTTCGAATATATATTAATTTCGATGGGCTTTGGAATATGGGATGACAAATATATATATTTGCCATCCCATACATTAGATATGCGTATCGATATCAGAGATAAAATCTCTATATGAAATTCGGTCCGGTCAGTCGACTAAAGGATCGGCGAGTGAGAAATGCGCGCCGTTGTACCCGCACTCAGAGCAACTATACATACATACTCGAACCCGCATCGAAGTCTGTATATATATATATATATATTTACGGATATTTAGTGAGAAGCATATATACACAGAGGTATAGTCGCAGCGACACGGAGAGCTGTCGCGCCGTTTGTAACATATCGATCGAGTGCTAGTTCGGTGCTAGTGTACCTATACACTCCGGGCCGTGCCCACTTCGTTCAGAAGTCTCCACATCCAACGCATTTTTTCGGCGCCGCCTGACCGTGTTACTGGCCCCGCTCCTGGCACGGATTCCATAGTCGTGGAAGGAGACTCACCAAAGTTAGACTGAGCTGGCCAAAACTGCAAGTGCTTTAGCTGTATAAGACATTCTTCGTCAAGTGAGCCATTTTTTTTTTCGAAGCCTTTCAGATGAACATGTTTCGAGAATCCTTTTTTTTTAAATACACATCTCTAAAAAGGAGGAAATCGGATTTTAAAAAAATGTATATACACAAACATGTTTCGAGATTCCATGAACTTATCATTGCAATAAGTGTTACATTCTAATTCGTTGCAAAAGCAGGAAAAAAACATTTTTTTCGATTAATGTGCCACTGTTTATTTGACTGTATATATTATAGAATTTTTGGTCGTATGTGAAAAGCGGAAAAAATGGGTAATGTGAGACTCGAAATTTTCGCCAAGGAAAGAAAATTTAATAATTTAATATTTATATTATAACATTATTTACTTGCAAACTATCTCGTCTTCCATATTGCTAATTTTTATACTAATTTGTCACCGCTAAAATACTACTCGAAAGCATTCCCTATGCATTGAAAAGAATTTGTGGATTCTTTCAGATTTTCTACCTGACTTATTCAGAGAATCCTTGTTTTTAAATCCATATATCTCAAAAAGGCGAAATCGCATTAAAAAAGTTTTGTTTTTCCATGAACTATTCATTGCAATAGGAGTTACACTGTATTTGTATTACAAAAGTTCTTTTCAGCAAAAAAAAATGTACAAGAATTAACAAACTCCCGACTAAAAAGAGGAGTTTCATTAATAAACAAATTGGGTAAACAAACATTTTTTGAATAATATACGAATGATTATGATTTCACAATTTTTGGTTTATCCAATTTGTTTATTAATGAACCTACTCTTTTCAGACGAAAATATGTTAATTCTTTTCATTCCATCGTTTTAAAAGAATACCCAATAATGGCAGATATATTTAAGCAAGTTTTTTGTAAAAAAACATTTCTCATCGAGTTAACAGTTTATCGCACAGAAATATCGTCTAAAACCGGCGCACATACATCTGAAATCTATGTGTAAAATTTGGTTAAGTACATTTGTTCCGTTTTCGAGAACATTGGCGACACAGAAAACTGCATTGGTCAACTGATCACCACTAAATGCGGAGTCAGTCTCAACTACACAACCAACCACCACTAAACGCATAACTCCTGACGTTTTGCCCGGCAGACAGCCGTAAGTAAAAAGAACATGGTTTCATATGTTATTCTATGCGACACCGCGAAAATGAAGCATTATGGGCGTTGATATAGTTACCAAGAAAAGAATACTATAATATAAATATTAGATTATCATATATTTTTTCCACAGCAAGAATTTCGAGTTCCACTTTGTCAATTTGTTTGCAAGACTTTCACTTGCTGTCGAATATTATGTAAAATTGACGGCAAAATAAAGAGAATCGTATTCAACACAAACAAAAAATTGTGTTATCATTTGTTATTACATAGGCAAGTGCACGACAATATGGTTCGCCAATTGTTGGATACTCACCTTGTATATTATTACACAACAATACGGTTCGCATATTGTAGTATATTGGCCATCAAATAAATTATATGCAATTAAGGTATTCCGAGCGCCTAGGTGCGAGTTTTGTGGGTGCCTGTGCTGGGCCCCTAATATCCTGGGTCATGTAACGCTGTACCACCGTGAAATTATTTGAGAATCTTTTTAACTGTCCGATCAAACTCCCTGATGCACAAAATATGCAGAATTTTTGTTTATGAAAATAATTTTTCACTTTTTCAAATCTTACGGTTTTGAGCCTTCACGAACAATCTGCCAACGCTGTTGTAGCGTATCACGTGATTGAGGGCCATGTTTGCAGAAGGGGCATGAAAACAATAGCTGCGTATGTCTAAATTCAATCGAAATATGACAGTAACTCCAAAACGCGCTGACCGCTAACCTAACAACCTAACAACTATTGCTACGTCCTTCACCCCTAACACTATGAATTCTATCCTCGATTCTATTCAATATATTATTTTTATCTTTATACACCAGGTATGGGCATTCATTCAATAATGATGTGCTTGAAATACTTCCATACCCATGCTGTAAAAGTAACTTGAATTTTAATGCACAAGTACTGGAAATTTTTAAGTACAAACCAGTGTACATAATAGAACTCATTATTTATATTCCGATAATAATGTGAATTTGTAACCCGAAAATGAGACCGGTATTAACGTCAAATACTTTTCAATTTCACGCGCATCGCCGGCGAAAGTCATAAGCACAGCTGACAATGTACATCGTTGCCAGCTAATACGTCACAGGCCCCGCCATGACATAATATTTTCTCGCTAAAGACTTTGGTCGGGATAGTTTTTTAAGCGCGATAATTTATCTCCGAATTCCACTGTGTTCATTGCATATTTTACTTTTCCGATGTCGAGATGTTTGACTAATGAAATCTGCAATTGAAACGCGGACAGGAGCTTTTCCTATATCTTCTTCTTCTTCTTCTGCTTCTTTGCTAATATTGGACTTTTTGACACAATTCTACGTAATAAAACTATAGTATAGCCGAAAATTATAGAATTCTGAAGATTATTACTATTATTAATCGCCTGCTCTTGCAGCGAAATTATTCATTGTCTAAACAATAACAATAAAAGAAACCTTTTAAATGTCGCTGCACAACATTTCTTTAAGCTGACAATATATCGTTGCTCCAACTGTATTTAGTTGAATCCAAATGAATGACTTAGGGTTTATTGAAGAAAATCTCTCTCCACGTGTATAATACCCTGATTACTGCAACTTCCACTAGGTGCGCTTCCCAGATCCTGATTGTTATCAATCCACAGGGATAGATACGTTTTTAATTCCTTTTAGCGAATACTTTCGTAACGCTTTTTACTTAGAAGTTCCGATAATCATGAGTAAACTTCGTGTATTCATTATATTTTGGAAGTTGTATACATACATACACAGACATGCATACATACGGACATTTTTTCTAGACCACTTTTTTCGACGTTTTGGATTGTACTGAGTGTCTCGATATGAAAAGCTCAACAAAAAAAAAATTGTCATGAAAAGATAGGTTCCTCTATGAGGAAGCAATAAAGCCTCCCCAATCTGGTAACCTGGCAACCCACGCATCTCTCCGCCAGTAAGACCCTGAGCAACATCCTTAACGGCTCACATGTGACGAATAAGCAGTCGAAGTTGGAATTCACTACGTCGATTCTGAATCATCCTGTACATTACTTCGTGCCCTCTCAAATACAGAGAAATTTGTGTGCCCGTACTACATGCCATAAAAGCAGCTAAAGGGGCGAGGGGCGGTCGTGATTGCACTGGTGCTACGAGACCGAGAGACTGGAGGCCGAGTGGGAAAGACATTCAGTACGCCAGTAGTACATATTTAATATGTTCCGACAGTGGAACGTGCCGTAGTCTTCCTACTATTACTACTGAAGCGAATCACAGTCGGAAAAGCCTCGGGATTAATGTCTCGCGATATTTGGATTGGAAAACGACGAGGCTCTCAATCCTAGAGTTCGGTCCATTTTTGTACTCAAAAAACAAAAACACAAAAACTCTTTTATGCAAAGCGAAGAGCATTGTCGTGATGTTTGTCTCTTTTTTATTCAAAAAGAGGATTTTTTCTCCCCGTTATGTAGCACTCTCTTTCCTCTCTTTCTCGCTTCGTCGCTCCCAGGAGAATTACGTTCACGTGCCGCATTGCGTGTACTGTGTATGTAGTACGTAGTACGACAGACGAGTGCGCGGTATATTAAATTGCAGGGACCACGCGAACCCACCGACGAAGAAACGAGAAGGAGAAGGAAAACATTCGAATGCAGAGTATATGTAATTAAGCAGCAAACTAGTATAAAACAGTGTATAGCGTACAGGCTAACTAAAAAAAATTGAAACGAACAGCTCTTTCTGGAATTATTACTGAGCTGCCTTTGAGTCCTTTCCAAGCGGAACATTTTCAAATAATTCCTGCGATACTTTCCGCGCATTCTGGAACGTGATACGTCAGCTTTTGAAAAGTTCGGTGATGAAGAGAATTTTCACGATGTAGTTATCCTGTAAATACGGGCTTGACTTTTTAGAGTAAAACAAAGTTTGGAAAAGTGAGACCGACAATTGACGGATTAAAGTGGCGCTTTTTATTTTAGTTTTGCATCTTTTAAGCTTATTGTCAATACTTTTTTGTATCGTAATATAACGATTATTTTACAAAAATAAATCATTCTACTTTAAACAGTAAGAAACAAATCAGAAATTATAAAGACTACATGTAGAAAATCCAACGCCTCTCGGTTTCTCAGTCTGTATGTACGCGATAAAGTTGAGAATTATTCGATCGATTTAAGTAAATGCAGTTTTGTCAATAGAATCTGCAATAGTTTGGCGATATTGAGAGAAAAAAAAATTGAGTAATCTGCAGCGCCATTATACTAGTATAATTATTTGATCCTCATTTTATCAAATCTTTTTATTGCTTAACGTCATCGAATAATCGTAAGAGCAGTAGAAAATAAAATGTTTATCGCATATGTTGTTTGCCCGCCGGACAAAAATACGGGAGTATGCATTTAGTATGAGTACTGCATCGATCACCTGATCGATGAAGTTTTCTATGTTGCCAATGTTCCCGAAAACTAATTAACTATGCGAATGATTCTTATTTAACTATTTTTCATTAACCCAATTTGATTATTAACTACACTCCCTTTTTGAGTCAGGAATTTTTTAATTTTTATCTACTCTATATGTATTTTGTATAATCGCAGAAAAATTGTTGGGTCTCCTAATTGGCCCTTTCTAGATTATCCCAATTCTATCAGGGGCCCAGTATGGAAATCTAAGAACAGCTATACTAGGCTGGTCATGCTTCAAAGTATGGAGTTTTTACAGATTTCCCTGTTAGCGCCTATAAAGGCTGCCCTATTAAGTCGCTACTAAAATAATAAAGGAAATGAGTGAAAAATATTTATTTGTGCTTATCCAATCAACTAATCCTGCAGTTCAATTAGATATTATGTCTTTCTCTACACGATGGCACATACTAATCGCTGAAAAAAACTATTAAATTTTTTTTATATCGACGGGACTCGGCCATTAATATCATATGATTATGCCATGTTTTTTTGTCTGTTCGAATATCGGTAGTATGAAATATAAAATGAAATTAGTATAATATAGTTAGAGCTTTATAGATTTATATGATTGCGTCTGATGTGGTAAAAATAAAAGCACATTCATATATTTTTCACGACAATCGGTTATATCGAAAAGGGTACATTGTATCGTTGTTGTCATCTATAAGCATATTCGACGAACTTGCTTGTTTCATTGTTTGCGCGAATTTGTTCGTTAGTAATTGGGTGGATGACTGACCTAAGGGTCAATACTAGAATGCGTGACCGCCTGGCTAACTCTGACAGTCAGTTCTAGGTTGCTTACCCTGGCGGTCAATACTTGGGTGCCGCTTGGCTGACGGCTGATGTTTAATACTTAGATGGGTGACCGCCTTGCTGACACTGGTGTTTAATAGTTAGATAGGCGATCCTGGTTAAATCTGGCGGGTTGTAGTAAGGCCCTAATTTATCATGCCTATTGTGGAATACCGGACAAAATGTAAACGGGGCCCATTGAGGCTTCTTTACTGGGGCCTGATCTGGATAGCTCGCTTGGAGCCTAGAATGATATCAGGGAAGCCTTTATGGGTTGTAACATGGCCCTAGTATAGAAGCATAGAAAAATAACACGTGGAATTTTAATTACTGCCAATATCATCGCATGTATTTAAATACTTTGTTTTTCATTTATCTACGAGAATATCGCACCCTAGAGATAATACTCGTTCTAAAACTGTACATCACATCGATGTGTGATAAAGTGAAATATCGTAATAGAGATTAAAAAATGATGGTTTCGAAAAAAAATTTAAAAATTTTACGTCCAAGCTAAAAAAGGCTTGGTTAGAACAACCACGGCGCTTGGTTATATATGTGCCAACTAAGTTATTGGTTAGACCAATCAAGTTATTTGTTAACCAACCAAGTTATTGATTGACTAACCAAGATGATTTAGTTGGTCTAACCAATAACTTAGTTGACGTATATATAACCAAGCGCCTTGGTTGATTTAACTAAGCCTTTTTCTCCGTGTCTGTAAAGAATTGCCAGCACTTTTTCGGGTTTGTTGATTCCAAATTATAATTATGCTCAGCTGTGTATTGCAGAGTATATAAACGCTTATGACAAAATATTCATGTTATACATTTTTTTTTTTTTGCAATTTTCCCTCCCGGGTCACCATCGTCTATTCTCGCTTGCTAGTCGCGACATGTGCGTACTACGAACGTCTCAAAGAATTTTAACGAAGAATCTTATAAACATGCTCGCAGTGAACAAAAAATCAATACTCACTACTCGTATGCACTAGTTTTTTTTTCGCTTTCACTCTATATTTCTTTCATATTTCTCTCTCTGTCACTTCAGAATCTATAGAAAGGCTACGACTGCTGTACCGTTTCAGTGGAAACGGAAAAAAGTACCATTATGTTATTGTCGTTCGGTGTATAGAAATAGACATTGGATATAGCACAGTGTTGCGTAGCTATAAATTACTCAATAAAGCGAAACACATTTGCCGAGTGGAATTGTTTACCTCCCAGAGTGAAACGCACTGCTACGTTTCCAGAGTGAAATTAAGTTTTCGTACAGTTTCCGGGACTGGAGTCGAAGGAATTCCCTCTATTTTTATTGCCGCGCGTGACGCGTCCTGGGAATGGCAGAATGACTTCCGGGAGTGAGAGAAAAACGGAGTTAAGGAGGTCTGCTTCGACCCTAAGCCTGCATCGCATCGCATGAATAGGACGTGCCGCGAGGAGTGCTTCTTTTTCTCTAACTACTTAGGTCGTTCTGACGACAACTCAGTTCTCTGCACAGAAGGGAAAGTTGATGCCATCTCTCAAACCGAAATCTTGATAATTCGATAATACAACAAAATTAATTAAATTGATAAGGCAAATACAATTTTACTTTATCATCACATACACATTATGTAAGAGAGAAAGTATTGGAATCCAAAAAAAATTCGATTCAGATTTTGATGGAAATACATGTTTTGAGTGTCGTATATTCCAAAAAACACATTTACTCATTTTTGTCCATGTGTCTGGCTGTCTGGCCGAAAACATAATAATTTTAGTAAAAAGCTGTGGACCGCAATGAAATTTGGTGTATGCCTTCTGCATTTTAAATGTAGTTTTTGTATTGAAATCTAATCCTAAATCTTCACTGCTTCTGATACTTTACCCGAAATATTGAAAAAAATAAATAAAATGTTTTACTTATTTTTAGACCGCAAGGTAATATAGAAGTTATTATGCTTTGGTATGATACATACAGATAGAATTACCAGCAAATGAGCAGTGAACAACACGAGATTTAGTATAAAGAAGATTTTGCGGTCTTTTCCATTACTCACATAAGACTTCTGCAACTGTTGGTTGTGAAAAAATTATATTGCATGAAATATGGATTGTGTTACACATTCACTAAACAAAAGAACTATTATCAATGATCTTGAGCAGTTTTCAATGTGAAATATACTATGAATATTCACACCATATGCTAAATTAAATGGAAAGTAAAATTTGCAAGAAACAACATATATGAGGTTATTCAGTCATGATGTTAGACTATAAACACTCATACATTCATCGTATCATAGTTTTTATCACTCGCATAGCATTTTATACGAATACCAAATCCTGCGGAGGCCTCACACACACCACAATATTCAAAACTTTTGGAATATGAATAACTGAAATGTAACTCCGACTTGTCAAACTATCCGTGCCGACAATAATACCACACGGAGAAAATGGGTTAGTTGAGAGAACTAACCTTTAAATGCTTGGAACGTTAGGCGTAGTTTGGTTGGCATTACCAATGGTTGGTTGCCATTACCAATTGGTTAGTTGGCGCCACCATTCGGTTGGTTGGCACTACCAATACCCAGTAAACAGGGTTATGTTACAGCAATGTTACAACAATGTAACCCAATGTAACAAGTAACATCACTTGTAACTTACATGTAACTTACATGTAAGCTATTATTTTCCACTCAACAATGTTATCATGTTATGTAACATGCGTTACGTAACCGTTACATTTCAGTTATGTTTCCCGCACGTTGCGTAATGTAACTGCTATGTTGCACAATGTAACCGCAATTTAACAGCAATGTGACCGGAAGTTGCCAGGCGACATCCCCTGTAACTTACATGTAAGTTATTATTTCCCACTCAACAATGTTACCATGTTATGTAACGTGCGTTACATAACCGTTGCAATTCAGTTATATTACCTGTACGAAGCGTAATGTTACTGATGCAAAGTAACGTAAAAGTTACGAAACCGCAACTTCGAAAGGTAACTTCACGTGAGGTTCTTTTGTCGACTGAACGTCCACAAAAGTCCACGGGTTGCGAAATAGCTACCCATGGAAGGTAAAAAAAAATGCTACTACAATTAAAAATAGAACAAGCTATAGGCGAATACTGCCAACCAGTTAGGGCACCTCCGAAGGGTATCCCACTGTTTCTTTTGAACTGCGAAGTCGCTCAGTCTTATACACGCTACAGTCACGAATCGCTTGCGAGAAACTTTTGGGTCGTTAGCCACCTAGCGGACATAACATTCTGTATGAATATGTGACGTTCTTACAACGTTGCCACGTTATATAACTGTAACATAACCGAACTACCGCCACAGTTACATTACAATCGTTACATACATGTTGCAGTACAGTTACACACTTTCGTTATATAACTGTAACGTAACTACGGCATATAACAGTTACATAACGTGCATGTTTATGATGTTACATATCCACTGTAATATGCATGTTACGTAAATGTTACATTCTCATGCAATGTTTTTGCAATGTTGGGACGTTACATAACGGTAACATTGTCTTCCTGTCACAAAAGTGACGTCCCAATTGTTACTTGCACGTCGCGTTGCGGTTTCATAGCTGTTGTTATGCAACTGCAACGAGAATATGCCACATAACAATAACATTACCTGCATATTACAAATGAAACATCACATGTTACTCCTGCCTTACATAGCCGCAACATAACGCAAGCGTTACATTGTTACAATCACATGTAATTTCTAGGTTACATTGCTATTCCATCATGTGTTTACTGGGTAGGTTAGTTGGCGCCACCAATCGGTTGGCGGGCGTTACCAATCGGTTGGTTGACATCAATCGGTTAGTTGGCATTACCAATCGGTTGGTTCTGACACGCAATAACTTGTTAATGCCATATTTTACCACGCCTGTTGGTTGACACGTATCAATTCCATAGTTCCTACAACTACACCCTTTTCTCCGTGCACCAAAACGAAAGAGAGATGTGAAGTGAAGGCGTGAACATCGCACGCGCCTCCTCGCGAGTGCGACTCGTAGCTTGAATGCGAATTTAAAAATGCGTTCTTGACAAATTATATCGAGAAATGTAGATTACAATTAATGTGCGAAATTCATAAATTTCTATTCGTATAGTTAGTAACTATACCCCAATAAATTTGCGATAAAAACTTCACGTCAGTAACAAATGTGATGAGAAAGTCACGTGTTGCGAATACGCCAGTAGCAACTTTTTTTTTTCACTAATGATAACAATACTTTTAGAAATCCGCGATATAAAATCCATGGACAGAAGGAGACCAAACTGTAGTTTACGAGAATGGTACAAAATACGTGGAGAGTAGTACTTTCGTTGAAAGCCACGAGTGGCGCTGAAATAGTAAAATCCATCGCGAGAATACCACTGTCCCTAAATTTTGGCAATGACGCTTCTATCCCCGGATAATACGAATTATTTATTACTGACGCTATTATCCGCGGACACTGAAAAATGATTCATTTTGAACAATTGTTCAAATTATCGACTACAACAACTGCAATCCTCACATTGAAATTGTACACAAAAATACATTTTAATCACGCAGGTTTTTCAATATCATAAGTTCCGATTAAAAATCATTAACTAGAAAACATAGGACTTTAGGACCAGTTTTCCCATCTCCCTTCACAACGCACGCGAATTCAGCGATGACATTTTTTACAGACACATGTTTTAGTGTCTACATCAATATGTCCTTGAAATTTTCCCCCGGACGGATCATCCAGTTGTTATAAAAAATCATCAATTCGAAAACATAGGATGTTACAACAACGCAGCGATAATTAACCATCTACGATCGAAAATTCGGCCTGACTATAAAAAAAAGTGAGATTTTACGTTTTTACTGACAGCCGAAAAGTTTAGTTTTGAAGGATCCAAATCAATTTAATTTTTTTATGATTATACACAAGATTTCAACATTTTTTTTCACGTCAGATGAAACTCAATTTAGCCCCCAACCCAACAAAAAAAAAAAACATTAGTTATGCACGTCAAACGTACGTGAAATTGCAAGTTGCTTACAGTGCCCCGTGACACACTGTACCCCACTCTCCCCCACAACTATTTACTATCACAATACTATGATTCATATCTTTCTATCCAGTACTTCATCAGCAATTTCCTTCATAGAATGCCAAATTACTGTAGAGAGTAATCAGAAGTTAGAACGACCACTTTATTACTTTGACGTGGACAACCAAGAGAATTCGAGTAATACGTCTAATATACATGAAGCCCAAGTGGTCCCCTGTAATTCTCGATTATAGGGAGAAAAAAAAGCTTTTGATGAATAAATATAGGTACAGCTATTCAGGAAGAGGGTGCAAAAACGAAAAAGTAAATTTAGAGACCCAGATTAATCAGAGTATCGCGTTTCTCAGTGCTTCTCCTTCTCCTCTCCAGCCAAAGCAGAAGCATGCGGTCTATACCCGTCGGAACTCGGACGCCGCCGTCAGCGGCTAGAATAGAGGGTGTCAGGAGGTCTACATTCAAGTCGAGCGTCGGGACAATCGATCGTCTTAGCGCAGCATAAACGCAGCAATGTGAATGCGGTGCTGTGGTGAGGAGAAGAGGGTAACAGAGTTGGGTCGGCAAACTAGGGGCGGCGACGGCTCGAGCTCGCGGCTGTATACGATTTTCATATCAGCCCAGAGAACAAGAACAAGAAGTGACCCGTGCAGTAGGGCAGGAATAGTATTTGCGACCTTCAACCCTCGTTTGTTATTGCCACGAAATCGAGGGCACGAAGATCGCGGACGAGTTCCGAAGCGATACAGTGGAACTTCGATTCTGGTAACAACATTCTAGTCATACAGCGATATGTCATTCAGAATCGAGGTAAATTACATAAATTATCTTATAGACATTGTTACGAGAAATATTTTTTAGAATAATGGTAATCGAGGTACAAAGACAAAAATAATTAGTTAATCCTTCAATGACCAAGCTCGTCTTCCGGGTTATAAAAATATTGTATCTTAGTCGCCGCGCATCTTTTTGCAGTCTAAATCACAATAATAAAAAAAAATGCACTTAAGTGTAGCTGACACTTTTTTTCATTGAACAATGTAAAATGCATTCCTAGTGACAACCCTAACACTCACGAGAACGGTCATAATAACAGGGAAAATGACACAGTCGTTTTTGTACACTTTAATAACGGCGCGTTTTGCTAAAATAACAAAAACAATGACGGTGACCATGAGAAAAGTCATGGTCACCGTCATTTTTTTACTGTTACACCGTTATTATGACCAAAATCGCACCATTATTAAAGTGTACAAAAACGACTGTCCTTTTTTCCGTCATTATGGCCGTTATATCACCGTTATCGTGAGTGCTAGGGAAGCAATGGTACAACATATATTTCTAGAATTTACGAGCTAGAATTTAAAAATATTATTTTTAAAACAGCCCTTCGTCCAATGTAGCAGATACGTTACATTGTCATTTGAACGAGTCGATAGATTCTACTAATTTAATACATATAAATAAAATAAATTAATAGGTTGCGACAAAAACTCAACAGATAGGTTGACAATTACCAAAGATTGATATCGCAATCAACTAATTTGTTGGCACAATCAATAATTATTTTACACACGATACCCTAATAAAAATACAATAAAAACATTTATTCGGAAGCTTAACTATGAGAAATTATTTTACACATTTTTATCTGTATTATTAATTTCTTCAGTAAAAAACAACTCTATCGCGATTTAATTCAGTACCAAAACTGCAACCGGATTACAATTCTATGAGACGGTTCATGTCACAAGATCTGGTGAGAAAAAAGAACCTAAAAAACAAGTTTGATATAAGTATACAATATCTTATTGATAGCAAATGAAGCATAAATATTTCTATACATGCTTCGCGAATTCTAAGCATAGAGCTCAATTTTAAAAAATGCACATATGAAGTGAAAGGCCTTTCACTGTTTCATAAAGTAGTTAGAAAGCTCTTTCAAAACTACAGACATTTAATCAAAACACATAATGATAGTAACAATTAAAATTGATATCGTGGATTTTTTTTCAATAATTACTAAAATACTAAAGAAACAGTAAGCCATGAATTTAAGATATCATGCACAATGTTCCAAACATCAAAAAACAAATCTTAAAAATCTGAATAAAAATACTATAATTCCCCCGGTGGTGATCACTCCTATCAATATTCAGCAATACGAGTGCACTAAACCGGAAAAAAATAGAACTTTGACGCAGAGTCTCCTGTATGAGGGAGCAAAGTGGAAAAAATGTATACAAAATATATGCGTAGTTTCTATGGTAATTCGTCTGTAAAATAGAATACATAAAACTGGAAGGACGGTGATAAAATGAAAAAATGTAGTATTGGACATCTCATATATACATTTTTTGGAAAGCTGAGGGGAACGAGTGTAACGCATGGGGCTCGTGATCGTGGGCGGCCACGCGATCTTTTCTACTTGGCTCGACTCGACTAAGTATATGCCGTTGTATATGGAATTCTCCGTGAAGTCAGCCACTGTTTTCTGAACCTTTACATATTTTTCTTATATTTTTCTAAGGTTTAGTACTAATTGAGAGCTCACTATGAATTTTTCACTTTACATGTTTAATAAATATATATTTTTTTCAATCCATCCAATCTCCAAAATACGGAAACGGAAAAAAAAATTATATCGACAAAAAATGTTCGTTAACTATTCACTGTAACAGATGTTGTAATTTTATTTGTTTTTAAAAGGTTTTGTTAGCTTATTTTTTTCATTAAATTTAGTACGTTTTTTTGCTGTAAATTTTACGGAATTTTGTGGTTTTTAATGAATGTCGATATAGTTTTTTAACAAATGTCGAGACCCACATTATTACATTTTTTGTTGGTTTTTCACATACTGTCAAATATTTTGCAAAATTCTCAGCAAAATAAATGATGCTGAACTGAACGAAAATCTAAATATGTTTTTTTTTTGTTTGCTGAAAGAGCCTTTACGAAACAAAGCAAAATAAAAGACTTATCGAAATTAATAATTCATGAATCAACAAGCCCTCATACTTTTTTTATTCGATTTCGTCTAGTTGAGATATATAAATTTTAAGAAAAGAAATTATTTTCCGAGCAAGGAAGTAAAAAATCTGAAAAAAAAGTTTAGGAAGTTCTTTAAGTAATACCGAAACTGAGCAAATTATCTGAGAAGTCTGAAAAGCTTTAAAAAAAGTGTCTCACTTCCCGGAAAATGTCTCATAAACTCGGGTGATTTGTTAAAGTCCAGATGTAGCGTCGGCGATGGTTTTTGCTGTACGACGGTAGTTTCACGAGACCTCGTTTACAATCAGAACAAACAATTGACGCTGAAAAGAATTTTTTAAAATTATATGATACGCGGCGTATGTCGAGCAGAGAGAGAAACAAACGTGACACGAAAAAGAGTTTTCTAACCTGCATTAACCGCGGCCATCTTGGCGGCGAGGAGGTTGGGGAGAGGGGAGTAGCGTAGCGGCGCCACAGGCGGCAACCCCCAATCCTAGGGTATCATCGCGTGGAGGCCGCCGCCGCTGCCGCTAACGCCGCCGACACCGCCGCCGCAGGGCTGCTATGCTGGCGGAAGAGAGGGGAAAGAGGGGAGCGTAAAAGAGAACCGGTGCGACGGCACCGGCGGCGAGAATGTCGACGCTTGCGTGACGTCACGAATCAGGCCGCGGACGTTGCGGGAAATGTTGTCATGGCGACGCATGGGGGCAGCTAAACCAAGAGAAGGAACTTAGGGAACTGGTGAATGATGCGCGCGGACAACGCACAACCGGGCACAACGGGCGATATGAGAAGAGAGTCAGACTCGATCACCAAGAATGGGCCAAGCATGAAAAGGGAGAATGGGAACGGGGGCAAGAGGGAAGCTCAGCAAAGCCGCTTACCCCTCTCGACACTACCAACCGACCGAGTTCTTCGGCAAAGACTCTCGACTCTTTCCACGGATTTCACTCCACTTGAGCAGATAACTGCAAGCGCTTTGGCCTTCTTCTCTTTCACCTTCGAACGATATAAGGAGCGTGTAAAGAAAAGTCGTGGCTTTAATTTTTTTTTTGCGATTTCATTCCAGCGACGACCTTGGATAAATGTCTGTTTCACGAGACTTCGGTTTTTAATCGAATGTTATCAAATTTTCTGTTTATGGATACATTGTTAAAAACGTTTGCTAATTTTCATAAACGAATATTTTATTCATCAGCTGATATATTAAATTATATACACTTACAAATTTTTATATTATACTTCCTACTTTTCATAGAATTTAATAAAAAGTATTATAATTATCCGTCTTACTTGCGTATCAAATTTAATATATCAGATTCTCTAAAGGAGCTTCCTTTACCCGTAATGGAAATTTACACTACATGTTTTTAACAGTGTAGCGAATGACCGCCAAACATCTTTAAGGCAATTTTTGCTCATTCATAAAGGAAACTTTGCTTTCACGAAAAAATAGACCTGCATATTTTAAATGATGTTAACGACGAGAAAAGTGGTTTTGAAAACTTCGGAAAATTCTTCGTCGAAAGTTCGACGAATCACTCGACCGTTCGACATGGGATTTGGTAACTGGATAAATGACAAAACGGCCTTTTCTATGGTATAATATTCGTCAAAATTGATTTATTGATTTATCTTTCTTTTTTTAGAACTATCTGTATGCACTGTAAAAAAGAACTTACTTGAAAATTTAGGTACATGTAATGGAAGTATTAATGCAATTAACGCGTTTTTAATTTCATGCACAAATGTATTGATAGTTCTAAATGACGATACATGAAAATAATTTTAATATTATTAGAATATCAGCAACTCTATACTTGAAATTTAATGTACATGCACCAGACATTTCTGAATATTCTAACTAAAATAGATGTACGTTATAGAAGTTATATTGCATGAGCGATATTTTATAATCAAAGTACATATGTGTCGGAAATTTGAAATGGGCTTAAAAACAATTTAAAAAAATAGAACTGTTACTTCAGCATTATTTTTTTAGACGTATCATGTCATCAGAAATCGGTGGTTATTGGTTTCCGCCAAAGAAAATTTTCTGCCTACACCGGGGTTTGAACCTACGACCTACCTATCTAAGTACCTAACACCGCACGCGCGCTACTAACTACCCTATCAATGACTTAGTGATTTTGGATATCAAAATGGCATAAGAGTTGTACATCTATTATTCTCTGAAACGTACTTATCATTGACATATCAAAATGTTCAATTGATTGTAATCGGAGCGTGAAGTGTGTTCGGAAATATTTTCGAGTGTACATAATACGTAACGCACTCTCATAAAGCATAATCGTTGGGCTGCCGGTTCGAGTTTTCAACAGTGTATTATTAACTTTTTTTACAGTAGTAGAACAAGAATACAAAAAATTGCGTTCATACGTATCACTATAAGTATTGAAATTTTCAAACACTTTTCGTTGTAAAGTTGAAGTTCCGTGCAGAAATTACGAAAAGCTTGTCATTTATTTGTGACTGTACTTGAGAAGATTTGTGAACTTCAACGTCATATTGTATTACTAAAATACGGAAACTTGAATTCGCAAAGGGCATTCTTACACGGAGAGAATTTTCTGGTAATCACACGGAGAGAAAAGTCTGAGTGTAGCTACGCGGGTTTCTGTTGTTAATTACTATAACTTGCGTACCGCGGTGACACAAGGGCTTTATGAACGTTGTTAATATACACATAGAAGCTTTCACAATGTGTATTGTAATCTTGCCGATTTTGCTTTAGTACCATGCTCATTATTCCTATATTAATGTTTCCACCCGAATTTTCCTTATACTTATACGTATGACAGTATTCCCTTTTTATATAGAAACAATTAGCAAATTTTTCGTACTATTTTCGATATGATACTGGAATTAATTATGGAAGGATTTTCTATGCATTCCCTTAAATGTATTTTAGAGAAGGAAGGGGAAATGTATTGAATATGCTTTGCAAGTTAGTGTATAAAAATGGGAGCATTTTTAAAGACGCCATCATATTTTGTAATTTAATTTTGTTTCTCTGACTGTTGTGTTGAAACTGCAATACGCTAGCCAAAGTAGGTCGATAAGTCAGCGTTGTAACTTATCATATGACAACTCGACCAAAAATACAAATATTGGGCAGCTTCACTGCCATGTCTTCGATGTGCCACGAAAGACACTTTTGGGCGAAAAGACTGCTCTTTATATGCGCCACCGTAGATCTGTTCGTTTACGAGAAAAGTGGTGGTTATTCGCCATCTAGCGGCTGAAAACTCACTAAATGTTCTCTGGGTCTGTTTACCATATAAATATGACATGACTGTAGATCCACAGTTCTAATTATTTGAGCTGTTGGTAGATGGCGAATTCGTGTACCGATTCTCGTAAATGGAAGTGACTACGGAGGCGCATATAAGCGGGGAGGTTTCATGCCGATTCGTCCTGGGGCATTATACCACAGGACAATATATCGATTTTTTGTCGCTCTTTTCGGGTCGTTATAAAATAGTAACGACCAGCATTTTTGAAGAAAAGAAAGACTTTTAAAAAATCTCAAACAACAAACGTATGCTGTTAGGAAAATTTTACATACGTAGTGGATGAATAAATTCGCGACGTCATCATTAACCATGTTCTTATTAGCGAATTTAAAAAATCCCCTTATGTTGATAATCCCAAAGCAGAATAGGAGATTAATACTAATCGACGGTAATAAGTCCCATGTAAATGAAAATTACTCCAATGTTTTCAGCTTTCAAAAAGATACAGATACAACGGATTACTATACTGTTAAATAATAAGTCATTGTTGAAATCAAGAAAATTTGGGACGATTACTATACGTATCGTAAGCTGTAAGTTGTTTATATGAGCTTTTACAATAGAGCCCATGTGTTACCGACGTACAATATTTTCTGCAAGTGGCAGCTATATTGGCGGTTCCATTTCTCTCCGTGCAGAATTCAAAAAATTTGGCAATGTTTCCCATACAGCATAGTAAATTAGGATTATTCGACCAGTCTGGCGATGATTGCCATGCAGTACATTAATGCGAATTTGTCGTATCTAATATACAGTATAGCAAACGGGGCAATACGTCAGTTCTACAGAACCCATCTCTACACAGACCCATCTGTACACGAGCATCTGTACACCATTTTTTTTACACGCGTTTAATTGAGCACACCGAAATTGTACACAACACGAACTTGACAAAGCGGAATTTAAAACGGATAACCTTGTCACGACGAAACCTTGCGGAAATTTAGTTCGACACGGAAAAATTGATCACGTCAGTAATCGTTATGACAAAACTTTGCACAGCATACTCTGGGCACCATCAATCTGCTCACAGCACTAGTTCGACACAACAAATTTCTTCGTAGCACAAGATCGAAATGGTAAATCTCGACACGGCACCATTTTGTAACGACAAATCTCTACACAACGCGAGTACGGCCCGGTAAAGTTTGCCACGACGAACCTTCGACACGACACAAGTTGTACACGACGATGTTCTACACAGACCCATCTCTACACAGACCCATCTCTACACAGACCCGTCTCTACACAGACCCATCTCGACACCGACGCTAATCTTCCGATTTAAAACGGATAATATATTTACTGACTGGCAATTTTGCGTTGAGCCTATTTTGCCGGCTTTGTCAAGTTCGTGTTGTGTACAATTTCGGTGTGCTCAATTAAACGCGTGTAAAAAAAATGGTGTACAGATGCTCGTGTACAGATGGGTCTGTGTAGAGATGGGTTTTGTAGAACTGACGTATTGCCAGCAAACGGTGCCAGTTGTGTTCACGAGTCACTTATCAACGTTATATATTGTTGATTAAACGCAGTATAGTGAAGATTGCTAGACCGGTTACGTACTTACTTCTGCATCGTATACCAGTTAATGTCGGGAATTCGTGCAGTTAAAATGATACTTAAATTAATAGAAAGTAAAGGTATGTAAAGGTAGGATAGGGATAGGTCACAAAAATGTAGCATAAAAAGAAACACGTTGTTTTATTCAATTATTAAACATTTATTTATTTTTCTTAAAATGAAATGATATTTTTTTTTCCACGGAAAAAAATGCTTGGTTAGAACAACCAAGTGCTCAATTATGTATAATCCAGCCGATTAATTGGTTAGACCAACCAAGTTATTGATCAGCGCCACCAAGCGCACACGGAAAAAAAGGCTTGGTTGGAACTACCAATTGCTTATATGCGCCAGACAATTAATTGGTTAGACCAACCAAGTAATTTGTTAGGCTACCAATTTCTTGGTTGGTTTAACCAAGTCACTTGGTTGGTTTAACCAAGTCACTTGGTTGGTTTAACCAAGTCACTTGGTTGGTCTAACCAAGTCACTTGGCTAGCTTACCAAGTCACTTGGTTAGTCTAACCAAGAAATTGGTAGCCTAACCAAGAAATTGGTCGGTCTAACCAATTTATTGTCTGACGCATATATAACCATAGCACTTGGTTGTTTCAACCAAGCCTTTCTTTCCGTGCATTGTAATACAATCAATTACTTGGTTAGCGTAACCAACAATCTGACTGGTCTAACCAAAACCAGTGCCTTTAATTAATTAACTTATCAAGGCCTTATTAAACTTCACCATGGCCTTATGAGATTCTTATTTGGCAAAATTATGATTAATTAGTTTACTTGGTATCATGATGAAGCCTGACTGGGCCCTTAAGTGATTACCCTATCAAGCCCTTATTAAACTTCGACATGGAAATCTAGAATTGCATAAGGAGACCCTTATCTGGCAAAATTATTATTGATTATTTGGTGCCATGATTAAGCTTGATTGGGCCCTTAAGTGATTACCCTATCAAGCCCTTATTAAACTTCGCCGTGGCAACCTAGAATTGCCTTATGAGGGCCTTACGCGGCGAAATTATTATTGATTTATTTACTTCGTGTCATGATTAAGCCTGACTGGGCCCTTAATTAATTGCCCTAATATAGACCCATTAAATATCGGCATGAAACCCTATAGTTTCCTTAGTAGGTCCCTAATTGGGAGTGACATGGAACTCCCTTTCATGGTGTCCACATTAAAGCCCGATAGGGCCCTAAGTTATCTTAGGGCGACCCTAATATTTTTCTTCACGGGTTATAGATACACTTGGTATAACATTTGCCAAACAAACACATATGCATTGTCTAGGTAGTGTAGAGATAGCCATGTATACAATTTCAGATGCGTAGAACTATAGTTATACTTCAGCCATGTAAAATTATACCGTGTATAATTTTGGCTATTACCTGTCAAGTTTAGTGTGTAAAGATACTTGTCGTGGCGTATCAAAGGTGTGTAAAGTCTTGTCACAACTTGATGTTTTGTAGAAAACAACTGTGTACAATTACTTGTGTGTAGAGTCTAGTGTGTATAGATTTGAATTGTCTAGAAACAATGTCCTGCCATACAAAAAGAAGGCATAGACACACAAAATCATCACCGACAGCAGTCGCCACACGATCGGTGTGTGGCTTCGATGGACTCCAGAGTTAAGCAGCATTTCTTGCGGCCAACTTAGTTGGATAACCACCTAGTTACGCACCTGTTTGCGTGCTAACTACTGAGCGAGAAGCAGTTTTCCTATGTTTCTAATGTATTATCATGCAGTAGGAACAAACTGTATTATCTAATCTATTATCCGGTCAGGTGTTCCGCAATTTTCCGGTGCCCTCGTGCAAATGCGATATAATAATAGTTAGGATGAGTGATTTTGAACAATACTCTAGGAGACGTGTGATATACTGAAGAATATCCACAAGATAAGACACGATATAACATTTGAAAATAAATTATTACATTTTTATTGATTTACTAAAATCGTAATTTTCGACGAAACACGAACACTGTAATGATTTATGAATACTCGACTCCATACAAGTAATATAATCATTAATTTACGTTTAAATATTAGTTGAAATGAACAATATTAAATTATTATGTTCAGTGTTGCACAGCACGTGTTCCGTAAATAACATTTTTGCTGGCCACATCCACGGTGGTCAGAGTCGCATGTACTTTTTCACTTACTGCGAGATAACTGAATGTTTACGTTAATCAAATTCAAACAATCTTTAGAAGCGCATAAGTCTGATCTACACTTATATTTTGATATTTTTACTAGATTTCCATACCGCCGACAGACGTTAAAGATTTGTTTGGACCAGTGTTGTAAAGCCCCATTACTTTAAAAAATAAAGTTTAACGTACAAATCGTTTTGCAGTAATGATTTCGCAATAATAACCTGCAGCTTTTATGAAATGATATGTGAACTTTTATATACCTAAAAAGAAATCTCATTTTCAATCAAGTCTTGGGAAAAAATGCGTAAAAAACGGAAGAGTACAACCCTCCATTATTTTCGCAATGCACTAACTGTTTTTCTCTATTTTTTCAAGAAGATTACCATGAAATTGAACTTAAAATTAATATTTTTTGCAGCTATTTAAAAGTTTAAACATCAAATTATAATCGCCATATGTTAATTTCATGGAAACATAATCATAAAGCTAATTATATCATCCACGATATTTCTAGAAGAATTTAGAGATTTACAACTCTGGTGTGGACGCAGTCGAAGTATAACTGCCTACAGCAAAATGAATCACGAAAATGGCGCGACAATGAAGATAAAATATTTGTTAGAAGGTATTAAAAACGGCAGTAAGAGAAAAAAAGTGTATTTCAGTGATAGCAAGTAAAATAAAAAATTTTATACGATATCCACAAATGGCGATAGTCAGGACTTAAAGGCGAAAAAGGAAAAGGAGGAAATTAAAAGGCCTGGGATCTCCACAACTTGACGCGCCTAATGAAGGGTTAAAAGAACTGAGTCAGGAACAAAAGTACATTTATAGCCCAACCATCAACGTCCTCATAAAAAAAACAACTCCACCACGAATTCGATATGGAAAAAACTGTATACTACAAATTCACTATATTACAACACTATTGCAATCCTACCACGATCAAACTGTACGTTTTTTTGTTGCCATTAGCTTGTTTACAATCGGCATCACCGTAGCAGTGTAAGTTTACAACGCGACCGTAATTCTGGAGAGGGCAAAAATAATATATTATGCTATTAGGCTTGTGTAATCGAAATTTTGATAGTTCTGGAATATTCGGAAAGCTTAAAAAAATTGAAAGCCGGTCTGATGGGACATATCCCATCAGACCGGCTTTCAATTTGATTACCTGATTTGAGAATCTGATTACCAAAAACAATTATATCTTACAGCAAAAATCTGTTTACATATCGGCTGCGGCCATATTACTTTTTCGGAGGTTCAAATATATGATTTATTCTGAGTCAGACAAAGTTATTTACTACAATTCGACCGGATGTCGAATCGTTTATGTTCATATTACATCCCTGTTAAATTTCAAGCATATACATAGCGTAATAACGATGAATAATAGTGTATTACGAAATAGCTCAGTTTTATCAACCAATTTCGGTAAAAATAACCTGCATCAGCATTCTGCAAAGAAGCTACACCAGCAAAATTTTCGAAATTCGTCGGGCCACTCGGATTTTCCTCTGTAATACTTTTTCGTGCAGATGTGGCCGTTTCATTGACCGTACATCTTATTCTCAAATGAAAAAAAAAAATCGTTTTATCAAAATTTAAGGTATCCTGGCGTGAGGGCATAGTCTTCAGAATTCTATAATTTTCGGCAATACTACAGTTTTATTACGTACAATTGTGTCAAAAAAATCCCAGGCGTGGTAGTTGGCCATTTAATGATTATTTATCCCTTCAAAAAGTGCAATATTAGCACAGAAAGATATGGGAAAAGCTCCTGGCCGCGTTTCAATTGCAGATTTCATTAGTCAAACATCTCGACATCGGAAAAATAAAAAATGCAATGGACACAGCGGATTTCGGAGATAAATTATCGCGCTTAAAAAACTATACCGACCGAACTCTTCTGTGAGAAAATATTATCTAAAGGTGTGAAAAAAATCTATTATCACGTCGCAGTCATGGCGGGACCTGTGACGTGATAGCTGGCAACGCTGTACATCGTCAGCTGTGCTTATAACGTTCGCCGGCGATGCGCCCGAAATTGAAAAATATTTCACGTTAATGCCGGTCTCATTTTCAGGTTACAAATTCACATTAATAATGCAATTAGTCCAACGCATTTGACGTACTGTGTTTAGCAGGGATAGACATTCGTTCAATGAAAATGTATTTAAAATACTGTTTGTATAAGATAAATATGTTTGATTATTATGCAAAACTCAACATTTTCACATGTTTGCAATGATTATGGTTAATTTAAATGTATAATTCTTTTACAATGATTTCTATTATTTAGTAGGCTTAATAATCCTTAATTATTTACACTGTTAGATAAGTCTGGAAGTCTTTATGCATGAACTCGTCAATAAAATTGAATATAAAAGTGTAATTTTTTAAATTAATCTACAGTTACAGTAAATTGCTTTAGAGCAAATTATTAAAATTAAAGTATTTTCACAGTAAAGTTGAAGTCAATTATTAAAATTACTGTACCATATTTTAATTATACATCGCATTTGTATATTAAATTTCGTACACCGGTTTGTACATAAAAACTTCCAGTACTTGTGCATTAAATTTCAAGTTTCTTTTACAGTGTGGCCATAAAAGTTTTTCAAACACATTTTCACTGAATGTATGTCCATACCTAATGTATAGAGATAAAAATAATATAATGAATAGAATAGAGGATCGAATACATAGTGATAGGGGTGAAGGAAATAGCAATAGTTGTTAGGTTGTTAGGTTAGCGGCCAGCGCGTTTTGGAGTTTCTGTCATATTGCGACATACGCAGCTATTGTTTTCATGCTCATTCTTCAAACATGGCGCTCAATCACGTGGTACGCTACAACAGCGTTGTCAGATCGTTCGTGAAGGCTCAGGCCCGTAAGATTTGAAAAAGTGAAAAATTGTTTTCAAAAACACAAATTCTGCATATTTTGTGCATCAGGGAGTTTAATCGGACATTTAAAAAGATTCTCAAATAATTTCACGGTGGTACAGCGTTACATGCTCAAGGATATTACGGGGCCCCGCACAGCCCTAGCGGATCCGAGCAACCGTCATTTTGTGGTTGCTTTACGGTCACATACAAGTAACCGTCATTATGAGGTTCATTTCCAGTTGTTTTACCGTAAAACAACTGTAATGTAACCGACAAAGCGACCGTTATTTTGGAACAAAAAAGAACCCGATTGCATCTGCAAAGCGACCAATGTTTTAACCAAAAACAAATTTTAAAGTAACGCAGAAGTAACCGACAGTTTGTTAAAAGTTGTTTTTCGGTTATTTGAAAGATCTTCATATAACCGAATAGTAACCCGAAACGGAACATTGAGTTCATTACGGGTCACTTTACGGTTCACTTTACGGTTACCCGCCGGTCACTAGGTTCCTTCTCGGTTATTCTGGAGTGATTTTTTGTTCCATAACGATCGGTCACTCTTCAGTTATTTTGCGGTTCTACAGATCCGCTAGGGAGGCACCCACAAAACCCGCACCTAGGCGCTCGGAATACCTTAATGCCTTTCGACTAAAAAAGAATTTTAATCAATAAACAAAGTGGGTAACAATAAATTGTAAAATATTAATGATTCGAATGTTATAGTCAGGAGATTTTCACGCCTTTGAGAAAATAATCTCTCAACTAAAATATGGGAATAGGAACGTATTATATCATAATTTTTTGTTTACCTAAATTTATTAACCCAAGTTTATTAATTACACGCCTTTTTTCAGTCGTAATTTCAACACCTCACCGTAAGCACAATGAAGTGAGTTACAGAATAAGCAATACCTTGCGATATTTCAAACAGGCTCTTCGTAAATAGTATATTACGCCACTAGGGAGGGAAAGTAGACTATGTCCAACCGCGAGTAAGATTACCACCCGAGCCGAAGGCGAGGGTGGTAAACACACGATTGGGGATAGTCTACTTTCACTCCCCAGTGGAGTATACTATTTTTCACCATATCTGAAGCGGAAAGTTCGATTTACGGAAAGCCCGTAGGGCGGGAAGTCGAATTGTCCGCACAGATATGGTGAAAAGATATTTACCTCACTGAGTTGACAGTTTATCGTACTGAAACATAGACTAAAACTAGTGCATACACTTTCAAAACCTACGTATCAAATTTAGTTAAGTAATTTTGTGCCCTTTTTGACACTATTCGCGACAAATTGCATCAGTCAGCTATTTACTCTCAGACCTTTTGCCCAGCGAGCAGTCGGGAGTAAAGATTAATGAAAATAATCTTGATGAAAGCGTCGATATCGAACTACGGAGGCTGTTGGCATTCTTTGGAACGTCCAATTCAGAGTGAATGAGGTACGTTATGTTGAACCCACCTGTGGACTCGAGATATTTCGTGCGATTTCTCCAAGAATCGTTTTCAACCAGCGGACTTCCCCGACGACAAATTGTGACGGTTTTCCTCGGAAGCTTAATTTCCTGTTCATCTTTCTACCTTACCGGCAGACAATTACTAAGTCGAATCGAAGAAAAATTCGTCAACGTTTTATACGATCGAGAGGCTCAGAAGCAGCCAGATAGGAGCAAGAGAAGCAGAACTTATCGATTCGATGTGGTCGTCACTCGGCCTTGTCACGACGTCGAACGCCCGCCGTTATTTCGACGCATTGTCAATAATAAATGCGGGGCTCCGGGCCGTGCTCTCCGCGCCTTCCCTTCTCGTAGCTAAAGGGAGTTTACGTCAAAGCCATCGTATTTATTTGCTATGTTGTATGTACCCTCATTTTTATCATATCTCCTGCATATTTTGGAGAATTATAAGGTGTTTCCATTTTTTATGTAAACAATTATCCGAGCTACATACAGAAGATAAATATCTGGTGGAGAGAATTTAGTTCATTCTTTAATTTGCATGGCAGTAAGCTTGTGATGAATGCTAGATTATATTCATGAAGATCCGTCAGTGCAGTTCAATTAAAAAATTATCACTGCGAAAAAAATTTATCCGGAAAATGTTGAGCAAGTAACAAATGCTATTTGGGTTGAGTGTTCAAAATACGTTCCTTTATACAAAAAAAATATTAATAACGATTAGTAAGCAAAAAAAAACTGTTTTACGCCAATGCTTCTTATTGAATAGTGCCATAATGTTGGAAAAAAGGTCTATAAAAAATGTATCAACGAATTCGTGTAGCCAGTTCAATAAAAAATATATAAAAATTGTGTTTTTATGTGTAAAAGAGTATCCATTTTACACAGAAAAATCTTAATGATAAATTATTTAGAAGAATGAATCTGATTTGCAACAAATTTCCGAGAAAGTTTATTTTCTTGCGGTGCTTTTTTTCCTCTTTTCTAGTGCAAAATCTAATATAGTACATTTCAACACTAGGAGGAAGGAAAGTTTGTCTTTCGGACGGAGGACTGAAAACTCTATTTTCGTTGATAGCATGAAAGACAGTTTACATGTTAAAAATACAAGAAAGCGATGCCCTTATTGATAATTTATCAGAACACAAATGCCTTTTAAAGTTAGCACTTTATTACATTGTTGATGGTATCGACGTTGACAAACGTGTATGTGGTGTGAATCGATGTCCTGTGACGCATAGCCATATCAGCCAACACCGCAGAGTAGCTAGATATATAGAAGCAAACGACTACTCAGCTAATTGAATTTCCCGTGGTTATATAAAATGGCGACATGAAATGAATTTAAAGAGAGTGGAAAGTCAACTTTACAGAGTCAAGGAAAAGTCGTCTAGCGTGGACTTTGCTGTCCTCGGGGTACCATTTATGCCACATGCAAGCAAGGCGAAGCATAACGAGGATCAAGTGTGCCTGGCAGGATGTGTAAATGAGACTGGAAACGTGACACGCCGGGTCTCCGTACAACGCAGCGTCACAGTGGGAAGGAAACGGAGAGAAAGAGCGACCACTTGATGGTGACATAATAAAACGCAGCGTGTGCATAACAGCAGATAAGACATCATCAATCCTCGCTCGGAGGGCCTCCCTTTTGACCTCACAAACACGTTTTCAATTACACTTGCGAGTCGGGAAAATCTCATTCGAGATTCATATCCGAATATTAGGTTGTCATGCCGTTACGTCGACGAAATGCGAATTTGTAAAAGCATCGATTTTCAGCAAGAAACTGAAAGACCATACGGAGAGAATTGAAGTCCTGGCTACTATATACTGAAAGAAAAATCTAGTCTTGGTAAGAATTTATAACAGGTTAAAAACAGTTTCGTAAACCTCCATAATTCTATTAATAAACATGAATCATAATGATTTTCATGGAAATTTTCGTGACAATTAAGTCTTGTTTGGAGTTATAAAAAGTCGAAAGATCTTTTTATAAAAACTGCAGGTCATCATTAATAATCAATATTCATGAGATTAATTTTAACATAAATTTTCATTTCAAAAGGTACAACTCCGGTTAAAATCTAACTAACCATATTTCTCACATTACCACAGTTAACGTAACCGTTAATAGCTGGAAAAGTTTGATGTAACTATACTTTATGAATCCGAAATACATTCATAGCGATCGACGTACCATTTTTCTTAGGGTAGTGATGTCAGTACAGTCAAGTTAATTAAGTGCTAAAGTTTGAAAAACGATTTGACCCATTTTAAAGGTGAAGCCGATATAAATAAATTAAGATTAAAAAGTTCCTACCCCGCACAGAAAATAATAGTCCAGTATATAGTCCAGGATGGTGTCTCGGATGGAGTCCGGGATGGAATCCGGGCAGTCCGGGCGGGAGTACCGAATGGACTCTCGGGTGGACTTTGGCATTTGATCCGATCCCAAAGTCCGTACTGGAGTCCATAACTCCATCCGGGACACGAAACTCGCCCAGACCTCGTCCAGGAGGACGCAAGAGTCTCGACAATTCAATGGCAGAATCCATTCTGGTTTCCACTATGGACCCCATCCTGGACTGCGTCCGGGTCTCCATCCAGGATCGCGTCCGGGACTCTATCGAAGATCAGGTCCGGGACGCCATCCTGGACGATCCAAGAATCTTAACCGTTATTATCCATGCTGAACTCCCGGAAGTCCGGTAGTTCGCAGTCTAAAAAATAGCAAGAAAGGTTAGGTTATGTTGATCTCCTCTGTGAATAGATATACCCGATACTATTTCTAGCAGCTTAATTCTTATTACTTATGGTGATAAATTGTACATACGTAAAGAATATTCACGTGCGGATGTTGTAAAAGGCCTTTGAGTCTTCTTTTCAGTGATTTAATACATTCATCGGTGTATCTTAGTCTTCGGTACGCGTCCCATACTACGAGATGTTGTTAGTGTAGTTGGTTTCTTCGTTGCTTGATTCCAATTAGTTTGATTTTACGACTTGTAATTTCCGGTAAGTAACGCAAAGATGCTAATAAAGTCTCTCGTGAATAAATCTGTACGAAAGTCTCTCAATGTTATTCGACATGTTGACAAACGACAACGGAGCAGAAACAACGTCTAGTCGATGCGCTCTAATGTTTTTAGATGCCAGATGAAATTTGGAAACTGCCGCACGTACGAATTTATTTACTGGAGACATTATTCGTGTTCTTGCGTTACTTACTGAAAATTACAAGAAGTAGCATCAAACTAATTGAAAGCAAGCAATGAAGAAACCAACTACACGAAAAATATCTTGTAGAATGGGACGCGTCCGAAGACTACGATTCACCGATAAATGTATCAGATCATTGGAAAGATGACTCAAAGGCCTTTTACAACATCCGCACGTGAATATTCTTTAGGTATGTACAATTTATCACCATAAGTAATAAGAATTACGATGCTAGAAATGGTATCGAGTATATTTATTCGCAGTGGCGATCAACGTAACTTAACCTTTCTTGCAATTTTTTAGACTACGAACTGCCGGACTCCCGGGAGTCCAACATGGACTCTGCAACAGGACGGCCGAGATTCTTGGATCGTTCAGGATGACGTCCCGGACGCGAACCTGGATGGACGTGGTCCTGGATCGAGCACCGAACACGGTCTTTGATGTAGTCCCGGATGCGATCCTGGATGGAGACACAGACGCAGTCCAGGATGGAGTCCATAATGGAAACCAGGATGGACTCTGCCATCGAATTGCCGAGACTCTTGTGTCGTCCTGGATGAGGTTTGTACGAGTTTCGTGTCCCGGACGGAATCCCAGATGCAGTCCCGGATAGAGTGATGGACTCCAGTACGGACTTTGGGATCGGATCAAATGCCAAAGTCTACGCGAGTGTCTATTCGGTACTCCGGCCTGGATGGCCCGGATCCCATCCCGGTCTCCATCCCGGATTCCCCCCGAGACAACATCCTGGACTATTTTTTCCTGCACGGGACGTAATATAGGAAAAAATGTAAAACAATAAATGTATAAAATAATAACTCAGTTTGCACTAATAAATCCATAGTCATATTTTTACACTGTTGTCTATAAAAAAAAATTTGTAATTTCATTTGAATCTTATCGAATGATAGCTCGTTTTGTGTTTGAAAGATACTCTACGTCTTTGGAATAAATCGGAATAAATCTATGAGAATATTCATCGTTTTCAAATTACAGCTATTTGTTTATGAAAAAGTAACAAAAAAGAAGCAAAGCTATGAGATTAACCAGACTTTGATTTCCGATCAGAAACAAAATTAATTAAATTACTCATTGAATTCGTGAAACATCTTTTAAAAAAACAACATGGTGTAAACATCTATATGGTTTGTTTGTAAAAATGACTTTTTAGCAAGAAAGTTAGTTGTTTCTCACTAAATCGACTCAACAAACGTAACAAACGTACTCCTCAGAAATTGACATTAGTTCAGAGGCGGATTTACCACTACTGCTAAAGAAAATTGCCGCCTATTCTGTAATATTTAAAAACACTATTTAACAGAAAGCTTGAATAAATAGATATTTTCCTTCTTCCATAGAAGTACCTGCTACAACAGTTAAATAAGTACTTTTTTCGGATGAAAGACATTGTGCAATGTTAAAAAAAATTTCGACAATAATATTGAAATGTTTAAAAAAGAATTTTAATGATACAAAAAATATTGTAGCTCAAGAAAGATTAAAACCAATATATACATTTTTTAAATCGTATACGATTTAAAAACGGTATTACCTTAAAAAATATTCCACCTCAAAAATGTTGCCGCCCGGGGCCTTATACCGAGAAAAAATATTTCATTGATTCCAATGAAATGGGTGGATTGAATTTTTTTCATTGACTTCAAGGAAATAGTTCTTTGCGTTCAATGAAATGGTGTTGAGTCGCGAAAAGTCGACAATAAATTAATCGATATATTTAATTATAAATAAAAGCAAAAAGGTTATAGAAATAAATTATTTCTATAACCTTTTTGCATCTAGTACGGCATGGAAAAGCATTTTTTAAAGCAACCTCTGCCGTACTTTCATTCCTTTAGCGAGATGTAATTTTATAGGTTACTCTTTTTAGTGTTTCGAAGACGGTTTTTGTGAAATCAATGAAAAACGGCTCCTTGGTGCAAGGAAAATTTTAATTAATTCTATGTCACTACATTTTATTGAATTTCTTATGATTCAAAGACAATATAATATTAACTTAAGTATATTATTTCTTTCAATCAAGGACACTTTTTCTCTCGGTGTAACCTGCTCAGCCTGCTGGTAAAAACACATCTGCATTAATTAGTAAATATTTTTAACCGACAGTAGTGGACGCGCGGTCGGTGTGCGGCTTCGGCGGACCCCAGAGTTAACCAGCATTATTTGCGGTCATAACTTGGATGGGTGACCGCTTAGCTTTGCACTGGTTTGCGCGCCAACTGCTGAGCGGGAGGCAGTTTTTCTGAGTTTCTGATGTATTCTCATACAGTAGAAACTCAGTAAAAATAAAGTCGACTGTATCGGCCAGGTTTTCCGTAGTTGTCCTGTACCCTCGTGCAAATGCGATACAGTAGTGCATTAGGATGAGTGGCGGCGAACAACACTCTAGAGGGGTCTCTATGAAGGAACGGAGAAAGGGGAAGAGGGGAGACGTAAAAGCCTCAAGAGGGCATACGGAAGAAACCAATAATAATAGTAAATATTTTTACAAATCCAACACTAACAATGTTGCTCTGATAGATAACAATATAGAACGCTAACATAACATTAATTAAATAAATAATAAATAAAACAGGACTAATTTAACTAGTGTGAAACACTTGACCCCAGTACCAGTTGTGATTTAAGGTGATGTGATTCCCCTTCCGAAAGTATGATCCAATCAACTCAAATCGATTCATGTTTGACAACGGAAAACAAAGTCGGTTCCACTGTAAAGTAGACGAAGTGAAAGTGAATTTTCTTTTCGCTCAAATATTTACTTTAGTAAAGTGAATTACAGTTGCTGTTAACGATTACACGTTTTGAAGGTGTGTTACGTTGCTTTAGACGTTGCCCATGAGTACCATGATTTATTTGAGCGCAGGCTAAGGATAAATTTTCATCTCCCTTTGCGTCTTTCCCTCCCTCGTTTTCGCTTCACTGAGCTCGGCGAAGGATTTTCCTGCTGGAAAATTGAATATACTCGGTGTATGGATGAGTTGTCAAGCGACTGATTCAGCGACTTACTTCTGGAAGGAGACAGCGTTAGTAAGTGGAATATACTGAGAGAAAGTCATCGAATGTAAGAAAAGACAAACATGTATGTGGAGGAGTATGTCATTGGCTCTCAGAATTCTAGTATGCTTTTACCACCGGTGAATAAATATTCTAGAAACTTGTGAAGATCCCTTCTGCCAGAAAAGTTGGCCAACTCGGTTAAGAGGAGGCGACGCAGACGATGCGTTCGCTCCACATGGAGTGAACGAGGCAATAAACTTGCCCTCGCATCAGAGAGAATCCATTGAATCTCATGTGTTGGAAGTTGAACGAGAATCTGTCGGCGGATAGCGTGTCACTAGCGACGGAATCTTCAAGAGACTTCCGGAGGGGCTTGAGCCTGCACTTGTATTCCTCATCTTTTAGCGTTTGCTTGAGCCTACGTCGTGAGCATTGACATAAAATTCCGCGGAAGGCTGAAATCCAGCAATGCAAAGCTAAGAATGTATTTTAAATATCTATTTGGTTTTTTTATGTAGGGAAAATAAATTTTTTTCCTTAACCGAGAAAATTACGGATTCAACGATATCCTTACCAGAAACGCGAGAGAGATACGAGAGTGGAACTCGTACCAACTGCTTGAAGAAGACAGTGACAGACTTTTCAATACTTTCTTTTATTCAACTAATCTCACAAACTACGCTGTTAACCATTATCGACTTTGGACGTAATGTGTCATCAAGTGTTCTTATCAGTCATTTAGATGTTTATTCGGAATCAAACAAAAATTGGACGAGAAAACTATTGTATTCCTGTCGACCGCATTTTGCACTATTCCATGTAAAACGACACAACTTTAAGAGTGCACTGAGAAAAATGAACGGCTCTGACAAGAAAACGAAGTATTGCTACATACACATTTCTTATTACAGCCACGAGTACAGTTGCTTGAGCAAAGTGTATTCCTATTTATTACTATAACCATGCAAGGTATTATACTCAGAACGATATGTATTAGTTACTGGAAAAATTTCGTCAGTTGAGTGTAGTAAGAATTTCAGTATAGCTGTGGGAGCTATACGCGCCGATGCCGGAGCTACACGGTCAGTTGGGAGAGCGATGCGTATGCTAGGTTTATGCGCGACCGGCATGGCTGCTTGAACTTAGCTATCGTCCAGTCCCTACAGCTATACCAATTCGCTCCTGCAAATGGACGACGTAAAGCGGAAGGGTTCAGCTGTTGGAACTAGACAGTAGCTCTGTTGTGCCGCAAACTTCAATTCAGCTCTAGCAGCCAGATGTTTGGTCGGCCGAGACGTTCATTTTTCTGAGTGTGAATCTAGGGTATAGTCAGTCAATTGTTATGTCTCGTGTAACTATAAGTATACATACTGCCGTTAAGAAAGATTGCTGTCAATATAGATGCGAGCCCCTCACCAAATGTCGCATGCTACTAGCGAGATTCCCAATAGTACAAGTAAGGATCTCTCACGGACCACATGTTGAACTGTAGAGTACACACGGGCCGCGAACCTTTCAAACGAAATCCCGCGGTTAACGAAATGTATCTCAAATGTATATAAACACTTATGACACTTATTTTCCCATACATCTCGCACCATAAATCTGGACCCTAATTCTCGGGTATCCCTACCACTTTATCTAAAAATCTTTAGGGCGACAATAGTATATAAGCAACGTACAATTACCTAAATTCAATTATTCTCCGACCAACGATCTGCTGTAACACTTCGAAGGAGCGCGCAAAGCTCCGAGCTACGACATTAACCCTGCGTGGTTAGTCTCTTCGAGTAAATTAAAGTCTGTATCTTCTGATCAACGTTCCGACAAATAAATAAATTATGAGTATAAAAGAACATATCTCTGCGATTGGAATTATTTTGCACTGCATGCTGGTCTCCCTACTTCAAGACTCCGTTTCCAAGTCTCCAGTTATCTCAAAGAAACATACAAATTGAAGTAGCGCATGACGAGGTCTTCGTCCCCGATGTAAAGGGCCAACGCCTTGACTCGAAAGAGAGACCGTCGTTACGATTTCCAATAGGGCAACTCAGGAGAGTCTGCCGCCCGGACGTAACACAATCGCCTACCACACGGAGAGAAAAACTTGTGTTGCCACAACCTTCCCCATGCTCCTGCAGAAAATTTTGTTTGCTGAAATAGTAACAACATAAGCTTTCGTTGCCGTAATAAATGTGGTTTGTTACCGTTTGATTTGCTCCCACCCAAGCAAATAGCATTTCCTGTGGCAGTATTCATTAATTTTCTATCGCAGCATTAAATTAATTGCTTCAATAGCAAATCAACATGTAATAGTAGCAAAGCGTTTGTTCGAATAAATGCTTTGTTTGCTAGCATAACCCAACCTCTGCAATCCGTACGTTATTGTTTTTCGCGCGAGCCAAAGCAAGTTAATTAATAAATATAATTATGGAATTAAAAATAAAAATGAAAATACATATTTTTCGTCTCAAGGATTATTTATTGAGACATTGTCAGTCGTAGTGGATGGGGGGAAACGGTTTCTGTCGAAGAAAATGTTTCCCACCTATACCGAGATTCGAACCTACGACCTGCCTACCTAACTTCCTAACAACGCTATCGCTACCGACTGTGCTATCGAGTACCTGCTGATTTAGAAAATCTCAATGGCATAATAGTAGTGGAAGCAGAAAATAGCGAGAGATAGATGGAGAATCATTACATTCTGACTTGCTTTACTATTGCCACCCCAGTAAGCACGGTAATGTTACAGCAATGTAACCCAAAGTACCTAGTAACATCACTTGTAACTTACATGTAAGTTATTATTTCCCACTCAACAATGTTACCGTTACAATTCAGTTATGTTGTCTGTACGTTGTGTAATGTTATTAATGTGAAACAAGTAACGTAAAAATTACGAAACCACAACTTCGAAAGGTAACTTCACATGAGGTTCTTTTGTCGACTGAAAGACGAAAAAAAATGACTCTTCAGGCCATTTTTTTAGGCACTCACGGGGACGTCGCGCTGCACGCTCCGTACAATTTGCATGTTGTACTGTTGCGCGCTATACAATATATATATATATATATATATATATATATATACGCTACACTATCTCGCTCCAAGAAAATATTGTGAACACATATGAATGAACTCTAATTACTATTCAACACTTTGTGTGTTGAGTATGCTTTTCGTATATAATAATTGTCATAGTAAGTTCGAATAATGTTGATTATCCGTTTGCATACTACTCGAAAACGCTTTGCTTCCATGACATTTTTTCCCTCAGAACAGTTTTAGTAATTTTTTCTTTCAAGGCATTTTTTAAAATGTCTAAAAATGGCATGCTGGTACTAGAATGCTGCATGTATGGTGCTAGAATAATCTTAGTTCAGAAAAATTTGACAAATTCCTAAAAATCTGAAAAAGTTTAAAAAAATCCAAGTTCACATAAATAATCGTTTGACCAATCGCTTGTAGTAAATTAATTTTTTTTTCTATTTTTTCATAATTTTTAAAAATCAAAAAAGCTTAAAAACTATAAGAAAATTTTTGCCCACTTTGGTTATAAGCTAGGAAATTTTGATATTCAACAAAGTATTTTTCAGAATTTTTTCAGATTTTTAAATTAGGGCATTCGATATGTCACTTTAAAAAAATATTTAGAAAAAATTGCATAGAAAAAATTAAAAAATAAAATCTGGTGCATTTGAGGATCTAACCGATCCTACAAAAAATTTCGAGCCAAATCGAGGAGGTCGAGGGTCAGACCCAGGTCGAATTGGGATGGAATGCCCCATATACAATCACTATTTTACCACTTTTCACATCAAAGATTTACTGGCATGCAAATGTCGAGACTACGAAAGTCCAAAAGAACCACTGCAACTGAGTGAACATAACCACAGAATTTATTTAAAAAATATGTAACACTTTATTTCAGTTTCTAATTAAATATTTCAAAATCATCAAAAATCCCGACTGACATTTCAATTGCTTCTGCTCACTAAATACTTCGCCCATCACATCATAGCTGATTGGCTTTTATTGCATCATGAAAACGGGACCTCATATAGATGGTCACTTTTGTAAGTGACCGTAAAGCAACCGAAAAATGACGGTCGCTCGGGTCTGCTAGGTAAATAAATCAATGGTCTAAAGTGTCAAGTGCGTAACCAGTGAAAACAAATTTGTTAAGTCTATTGTTAAAGAAAGAGTACATCTGGACAGTTAAATTCTTATTATTGTTCTAAAAGACTACACTCGTGTTACTAAAAATGCTATTGTTAGTGCGGTTGAGTGAAGTACATACGACAAATTGGTTGTTGACAGCCAAACATGTAGAAATGAAAACATGAACAGTAGTTAATACATTAACGAGTGCCAGCGAAATCTAATAAAGAAACAGGGTTAATTTCAGAATATACATATTGAACATTAAGTTTTAAAAATAAGTTATATATTGCGAATGGATACTCCATTCATTGCATATTGATTATCAACGTTCATTGTAATTAAAGTGTACAAATACACTGAATAAATGAAACAATAAAGAAACACGCAGGAAATAATGACTACATTATTTTATGGTGTATAATACAAAAGGTTGCAATAATTTTTCATAGAAAAAATTATTTATATTATCATTAGTGTTAAATTTATTCAAACCATATATCTAAATTTTATAGTGGTAGGTAATCACCAATCTAATATAAAAAAAAAAAACTAAAAAAGATACATCTGCATTAAGGTAAATCAGGAGTACACTGCAAATTTGAGCATAATCCTTCCGCGCACTGCAAATATTTTGGCAGGTACACAATTTCCACCTAAAAAGTGCCATTTTTTAAAGGATAATGCCTACATTAATAAATCAGAAATATCTTATAATTCATGGGCATACTATTCAATGCTAGATCAAGAAACGCTGCAAATTTCATCTTGCTCGGTCTCTTCAATCCAGGGCCCCTGATTGATACGGACGTCCGAGTAACACAAAATAATCTGAAACCATAAAAAAATACTAAATAATAAAATTCATGTATTCTGTTACACCAAGAATATGAATTTGATTTTGTTGAAGAGAACTGCTGTAAAAAAAATAGATTAATTCCTATTACACCAATATTTTCTATTAAATGTTAAAACAGGCATGTGGAGACCAAATTTAATAGGCACTCCTGTGCGTTTTTTCAAAACGTGAATGCCTAAAAAACGCTACTGCAATTAAAAGTAGAACAAGCTATTGGCGAATAATGCCAACCAGTTAGGGCACCTCTAAAGGGTATCCCACTGTTTCTTTTGAACTGCGAAGTCGCTGAGTCTTATACACGCTAGGGTCACGAATCGCTTGTGAGAATCTTTTGAGTCGTTAGCTACCTAGCGGACATAACATTCTGTATGAATGTGTGACATTCTTACAACGTTGCCACGTTACAGAACTGTAACATGACCGAACTATCACCACAGTTACATTACAATCGTTACACACATGTTGCATAACAGTTATACACTTTCGTTATATAACTGTAACGTAACTACGGCATATAACATACATACATACATAACGTGGTTACATAAAGTGGTTGTTTACGATGTTACATAACCACTGTAATATACATGTTACGTAAATGTTACATTCCATTGCAACGTTTTTGCGATGTTGCCACATTACATGACTGTAACATGACCGGACTATAGCCGGAGTTGCATTACAAATGTTACATGTATGTTGCATTACAGTGACACATTTTTGTTACATAACTGCAACGGAACTATGGCATATAACAATTATATAACGTGCATGTTTACGATGTTACATATCCACTGTAATATGCATGTTACGTAAATGTTACATTCCCGTGCAACGTTTTTGCAATATTTGCAAAAAATAGTACGTATGACCAACAACTTGGTTCCTGCACCTATCACGGCTGCTATCCAATCCAAATGATTCGTTACGCAATACGTTACGTAATATAGTTTGTTATGTCAGCAATTCCGATGCTAGATCACCAAACTATTTAAAATCTTACATTTTTTGTCGCCATAGCATACATTTATTTGCTATCAGCACATAATTTTTGCTATAACGGCATTTTGAATTGCTAAGGCAGCCGGTAAAGGCGTAGCAATTGAAGTTTTGCTACAACGACGTACGGATTACTCTCCGTGCAAGATTTACAACAGCACGTGACTTTTTCATCACGTTTGTTATTGGCATAAGCTTTTCAAAGTTACTGGGGTATAGTTGCGAATTGTATTGGTAGAGTTTCGTAAATTAATTGGAATCTACGTATCCTGCCTTGTTAACATCGCGTTTTGAAATTCGGATCATAGCGTGATTTTTCGACTGCGTGACTATAACACCCTAAATATTATCTTACAAAGAACATTAACCTAAGAACCTAAACAACGGAAATCTTTCTTTTGTTTTGGTCGTTTTATTCGTCAAAACAATCGACACAATGGTAGTTTAGCAAATTGAATTTTCATTGGTAATATATATATCAAAGTTATCGAAACCACATTTTATCCATAGAAGTCATGTACGACATATAACTAAACTATGTATTCTGTATTTTTATTGTCGTGTTCCAACGTATACCTTCTCAGATTTATACGAACCTTCCCACTTCGCTAAGCTAACGTAATTTGTGACGCATCCGCAGTCGACTTATCTGCACTATACCACATTCGCCATGGGCACGGGCAAACTGCGGAAATCCCGTACCGGTACACTGAGAGAAATAATTGATTGCCCCAACCAACTCGCATGGCCAATACGCTTCAAATGACTAAATTTGTCAGTTCAATCAATTTTTTAGTTGATCCAACAAACTAATTCGTTGAGACACCCAATTCGTTAATTGCCAATCAATTAATTTGTTAGCCCAACCAACTCGTTTTGTTGGCCCAACCAATTTTATACATACAAGTAAATTACTTAAGTACAGACACCAAGCGCTCAGAAAAAGTGACCTCCTGTTCACCGGATGATGCAACTTCCAGTACACGGCTAGGTGGTCACCCCTCCAAGTTACGGCCACAAACAATACTGCTTAAGGTAGCCGACCTGCTACGAGCTTGCCAAATCAATAAAAATGTATCAAACGTGGTTCTAACAATTTTGATGGCTTACTTGACGGTTTTGAAGCGAGGTTTGTGCACCTGCGTGTATTATCAATATATAAATATAACCACGGGCATGGTTATATTTCTACCCCGAATTCAAAATCAATTCAAAAGAAGTTTTTCAGCAATGAAAAACACATTGAATATCTCTGTGACGTGGTTACGTGTACTGGTTATGTTTCCCTAACTTTACACTTTGAAGTTAATTTCGTTTTGACACTTGTTTGACATAGTCATAAACTTTTGCGAGCCGGACAATCAGCCGGCTAACGACACGTCATACACGTGGCGCCTGCGCACTCTCCACTTCCGGCGTTTCCAGTTTCAGACGGGAGTCGGCTGCTAAAAGCAGCAACTTTCCAAAGTAATTATCCTTGTTATAATAGGATAATTATAACAAACTGGATGCAGAATACATTTTGCATCTAGATTTTAAAAAATTTACGAGAACTGCACCTTACATAAATCTGTATACAAATTTCCGATAAAATGTTCTGGCACTCCGTTTTATATTAGAAAAAAATCATAATTTTAATCCCAATATGACGAGCAATAGCTCATTTTGTTTATTGTAAGATGCTTCATTGATTGACAGAAGATGGTTTTTCAAAGTATTCTTTGTAAACAATGACGCTCATTTGTTCATCTAACCTAATTTAACATTAGACGTACGCATACTTGTCAAATTTAAACAATTCATACGAATAAAGAATTCGTCCGGTTAATCAATAGAGCATCTTTCAATCAGCATAATGAGGTATTGCTCGTCATAATTCGGCCAATATTATGGTTTTTCTATAATATAAAACTGTATTTTTTTTTCAAGCCGTGTCTGTGTATCAAGGACTCATGTTGATGTGCAAATCACTCTTCAGAACAGCTGACAAACCTACCAAAATTTGTAAAAACGCAATTAAAAATGTATGACTGATTTGCCTAGCACATAAGAAAACTTAAATAAATGGTTCATGATATACTGATGTTATTTCTTAAAGTGATTTTTGTAAAAATAATTCATAAAATGTTGCATTTGAATTTCATGAAAGTTATGGAAAAACTTTGCCTGGTAATAGAACGGGTTAAGGTCATATGTGAAGGGTGATTGTGGTTCGAACTGACGGTTGACACACAGGGAGGAGTCAGTCTGCGCAGACTTAAGGGAAGAAATTGATCAAATGTGATGGAAATGATGTTGTGCGGAAAAAGGATCTATTCATTCACAGATGCCCCTTCATTCACTTGTAACATCAACCCACTCTCCAGCATGATAGTAAGTAACCCAAGTAATGGAATGGACGGGACGGTCCCAAGTTTATCATTTTCAACTCCCTCTTGTCTCAACTTCCAAGTCCTATTCCGCACTATCCCAACTCATATCCCTGGAAGTGCCTCTGGAAGTTGAGCAGCCATCGAATCTATCGACGTTGGCTTTCACCATCCGGTGTCAATAATTCATGGCAACGTGATAGACGACAAAATTCTTCGCCTACTTTCCTGTTGATGTACATTTCGCTTCCTTGTAAAACAAACAAACAAACTCGTAACGCACTGAAAGAAAAGATTAGTTGCCATAATGAAAAAATGAGTTGATACAACTAATCGATTATTCTATTTCCCTTACTACCGAAATAGTAGTGCCAACGATTCGAATGGTAATACCGACGATTCGAATGGTGGTCCCAACTATTCGTGTGGTAGCCCCAGCGATTGGATTGGTAAACCTCACTAATCACGCGAGAACTAATCGTGAATATTGAGGTTACTATTCGATATGGTTGAGGCAACTAATTTTTGAGACATTGTATAGCAGCCTCCCACTAAGTGCTCGCTCGCTAAGTGCTCGCCGAGGCGCCTTCCCCTCGATCGGGAGGCGTGAATGTTCCCCCACCAAGACTACGATTCTCTACCGAGCCCGGCCGATCGCGGACGAATGCGCCCGAGCCCTGCCGATTTCGGCCGAATGCGGCCCGAGCTCGCAGAATCTCTACGGAGAGGTGGTAACTCGCTAAGTGCTCGTTTTTACCCCTATAGCCCCGTAGGCGAGCACTTAGCGGGAGTCTACTGTATACAGCAAATTGAAAACGTAGTTGTCATAACCAAACATTTCTTTCCGTGCATTAGCGTCACCAACAAATTAAGTAACACAACAAAATTCTAAATAAACCATTAAAAATGGAATAGTATGAACAAAGTAAAACAATTCAACGAAATCATTATCAATCATTGAAAACGCCACTTTTTTTGTCGAGTTGTATGTACAACTCTGCCTTATAAACATATCAGTATGTTGGCCGGGGTTTGAGTTTGCTATTACAGTAGTACAGGAAACAAGATAGTGTGTGGAATCGAGCTGCCGCTGCTGCCAAAGTGACGCATTAAAACATAGTTCTAATACTGCAGTGTCCGTAGTTTCTGGCGCGTCAGGGAATGGATATCTATTTACCGTGTCCCGAGTGAGTGGACAGAACATAGAATGCATCGCGGCGGCATATATTACGGTGTCGCGCTCGATCAATCGAAAACTCGGACATAATCGTGAGGAAGTTTGGCTATATTGAAAAGATCAGTAATATTATGAATAGTTTACAAAATATTTAACTATTTATACAGACCTAACTAATAGATGGGTTGTACTAAGAGGTAAAAATAAAGAAATTTATTAGACAAAATAACTTATTAGTAAATGTTCAGGTACACGGAAAAACGGCGTAGTTGGGCCAACTAACTTTCTTGTTAGTTATGTATGAATTTGCTGCCACAACTGACTGACTGGTCAGCATAACAACCTAGCATTAGTTTCGTCCACTATCACTAATAAGTTGACGTGAATAGTGCATGAAACATGGCAGCTTAGTTAGGCTAACTATTAAAATGGTATCGCTTAGTTAGTATAACTATTAGCCCCTTTACTGGCACGAACTGCTCGCCGCCTATAGCGTATTGACGCACTATTGCGTCAATGCCAACGAAGGGGTTTAAATAGTATCAGTTAGTTAGCCCATTTATCAAAATAGTATCCAGGACGGACAAATAATTAACTAACTCAAAGTAGTTCATCCAGCCAATTAGGCACGTAGCTGCGAGAGGACTAAGACAGTTGGTTGGATCAATTGTTTTTCTTACTATAATTAGTCTGTTTTTTCCGCGTACAGATCCGTCGATTCTGAAATATGGGCCACGACCGGGGCGACGAATCTGGCCTATAAAGGTTACTGATCTTGGTCCAATCTATCCATCCGATATCGCACTAACGGTAGATAACAAGATTGGTACCGAGCTGTGCCGCTTTTTCTGCCTGTTAACATGCTGTGTTAGCCAATAGTGTTATTCGCTTATGAGCAGCACTCACACTGCTTAAACTATGCACAGTATATTTTTGTATACGTGTAAACAAAAAGCATTACAAGAATTTCCGTCCACTGCTAATGGTGGCGCTGATTGATTGCACGTTCACAGCAATACACAGATTAACCTTTGAGGTTGCGTGAATGCTGTACATAGTGAACAGTTGCGAGTAGCGCAACGTATTCGCGGAACTTAGGGGTGAACGGGTCAACGCGGGGCATTGTACGGGGCACGACCCCGAGCAGAAATTTGTTCTGGCTGAGGTCCGGGCCTCATCAGGTTTTCCTTAATTAGTAATCGGGCCCGGATAAGGCGGCTCTATCCGGTCCTGATATGGCATGTAACGCCATTTCTGATCTGGCCATGATCAGGCTGCTAATCCAACCGCTAACAGGCTCCCAATCCGTCCGCGATCAGGCTATTAAACCGGCCATGATCAGGCTCTTGATCTGGTCCATAGTAAAAAAAATGAGAAGGTCCAATATACGTAAAACGCATAACGCCAGTTCAATTATTGGAAGTTTATTCATCGTTTTACTGTTCTATTTTTTAGCTAACCAAATTGACATAAGGTAAACGGCCCAGTTTGTGACGTTGTAAGGCAACCCTCTCACTCTGCCCATGTAAAACCATAGGGTAAACGAGGACCTAACGAGTGTCACGGTTTGTGACGCCACCATTTACGAATTATTGGTTGTTTCTAGAATGGTGGGGGAAGCCGCCTATGCTAAAATAGCGCGTCAGGAACTGAACCAGCGTCAGAAACAGGACCGTTTACCTTATAAAGCTTTGATAATTGTTGAATTGAATAATGGAATAATTTTGCAGATCGAAAATATATATAAAACTCAAGACGAAAACAGAATAAAATCAAAAGGAACAATGTGAAGTATTAAAAGATCTATGTGCACATATCCATGCGACTCATCAACTTTTAAAATGTGGCGCGTAAAAAAAAACGCAACGTCAAAAAATGTTTACAATAGAATCAATCGACCGCAAAATGATGATTTTGGATATAAGTGACGCAGTGGAGGAGAAAATATATGCTGTTTCCCTTATACGTGAATAATTGTGTGAGACACATACATAAAAATACAACCATTTGTAATCGATAGTATTACAATAATAAACGATATTATACAGAAAAACATCTCTCATTTATTTATTGTACAACGGTAATACCAGATATGCCCTTCCAGAACTCTGATAATTTCGTCTGAAGTGGTGTATATTTTAAGTCAAACATATTTGAATATTCAAATATTCTGGCCAAAAGCAGGGCCGCATCTGGCTAGCCCGACTAGGAGTGCCTGACCGATGCCTGATCCCGGCATGCTATGGAAAACCACATTGGAAATGTTGTACCTATGCATGATCCGGGCGGGGTCGAGACCTCATTTAGCTAACCGGATCAGGAATGCCCGATCGGTGCCTGATCCCGGCCGGATGGGGAATATCTCAGGCTAGCCAGTTTTGAAATGTTATACCGATACGTGATCCGGGCAGGATCACGGCCTTATTTGGCTAGCCTGAACAGGCATGCCTGACCGATGCCTCATCTGGACCTGACGGTACTTCAGGTAATTTGAATTAATTTCTGCTCGGGACGGAACAGGGGCACAACGGCAATACGGGGCATGCTGGAACCGAAGTAAAATGTAACACATGAAAATAAAAATTCGTAAATTGACACCTGACATGCCGCAGTCTTATTAATGTACTCAAATATTTACAAAATTAAAACACACTATGTTTTTGAAATTTTTACTTCACGTAATGCGCGCGACGGAAAAAAGAATCCTTCGGCACACATCATGAAAGTTTTTAATTTACAAAAATGTTCTTCATATCATGACGAACAATATTAACAATGACAAATGAATGCGGAAGAGGATACACCATGCCCCTTTTGCAAAATGGGCACACTTTTCGTGTGCTGATGTCGATGAAGATATCGTCGAGTATAAAAAAAAATAAATATAAAATAAGTTAAGTAATCGATGTAAAAAACAATAGATGTTTATATTCTATTACATTTAATTTCAAAGATATCGTAAGATTAATATCATGGCAATTAAACCATAACATAATTCTTTTACAATTTCAGTATACGACGGTGCAATTTTGACGAGATGTCCCATTATGTCCCTGTTCCATCGTGATCCGCAGCCATTATGCCCCGCTCTCCCCTATGTCCAATGTCAATCATCCCAAATTCATCGCAATGCGAGTTCTAACGTATAGTCATACGAAATGAAGAAATACAAAAGAGAGCAAGTAATGCGCAAGTAGCCAATAGAATATGAGAAATTAACGGACAAAGCAACATGCCATTACTTCGAAAAGTGCCGGCTCTAACCTCTAACTGATTCTCAGTTCGCATATCAATGCAAAACAGAAAATTTAAATAAAGTTAGAAAAATACATTTAGTTCGCTTCAGAGCCGAGTCAGCAATAACAACATTATTTGCTTTTAATTATACATTTTTTCCCCTATAGAAAGTTATATTTCATTGTAATCTGTCCTTCAAGAATTGCAGCAAAAGATTTTTTTATCGTTGTGCAAATTAGTTAGGTCAATCAGTTCCTTCTAAACAAGAATTAGGCTTTTCCAATGCTGCACTGTTGCACTGATACACTGTTCGATGATCGCACTCTATGATGTTTCATTCCCTTAGCAATGATCGACTACACCAGTTATTCTTGAAATGCAACTAAAACCCATCTTGCTTCTTACCACTAAAGAGTTCATTTAATATAAAAAGCGGACTAGAAATAATAACCGCAAAAATATAATTAATCAATTGAGTAATGAGTTCCATAAAAAATGTATGTTTTTTCATGAATAGGTATGGAATAGACGAAGAGCTTTGCTGCCACTCCAACGATATTACTCATTGAATTAGAAACCTGTATTCGAATTTTATAATTAAGTTTCTATCAATGAAACAGTTTCTCAATGCGAAGCTACCGAGCAGCGAGGTGTCGAAGCTTGAGCCGACTGCGAATCGATCAATCGAACTCGCACTACGTACGTCAGTTCCGCGTTCGTTAGCTTCCGATATGAAAGATTCCCAATAAGCTATTTCTGAAGATAAAAAAGGCCCGAGGTGTATTGATTAACACGCGAAGGAAGCGTGTTGGATTTTGCTGTGATACTCGTCGAGTCACATTGATAAAGCTCACTGTACTATGAGCTATACTCGAGTTCATAGCATATAGCTATGGCTGCGCAGTGTATACATAGAGTGAAAATACTGCTTATAGGGGCTGCAACGATGAAGGTTTGCTTTCGACGAACCGGAAATCTGGCAGTCGAGCGTGTTCTGCAATCGAGGCCAGCGGCATCAGGGAAAAAAAGAGAAGAAAAAAATCAATGACACTCGCTGTATCAACACAAAAGAATTTCGAGCAGTGCACTGAACTAAAAAAGTGCATCTACTATGCTTTTGTAATTATAAGCTCAATGGTTATAATATAGATCGTTACAGTTTATTGTTAAGTTGGCCATGATGATTAAAGTAGATGATAAAAACAATAGAGCGATGACTATACATAGTGTACTCCTTTTTTATAATCATAAAGGTAACGGTGAAAAAAACATCTTTGGGCATCTACATATGAGATTCGTTTCTGGAAGTAAAGACCATAGGTGTTGAATAATATACAAAATATCTTACCAAGGTAGAGTAGCAGACAATCAGATTGAAATTAAATTGGACCGTCCAATTAAAGTGGAACGTTCAAAATTATTGCCGAGTATTTTATGTGAAATTATTTATAATGTGTCGAAGTAAGAGACAATTCTTCAAACCAGTACTAGATTACTATAAACACACGGAAAAAATAGGTTAGTTGGGACAATCAATGTATTAGTTATATATGCGCTACATGATTAATTTCACTTTTTGTTATTATTTTTAAAAAGTATACAAAATAGAACCTTTCACATTGCTACCTCTTTTGCTTTGCTTTATCAACAAGCGAAACAAAGATACCTCTACAAGAATGCCAAAATCGATTAACATACGTTACCAAAGAGTTTGTAGGGTTTGTAAAAAGGGAAAACTAATCAGAACCAATGTACAACGTTCTATTTTGCAACCTTTTTCTGTTGGGTTACATCCTGATAGAAGAAGGTTTGCTTTCACGAAAGCCTTTTTTTCGTGATTACCGTGTCAGGGCACCAGAATGAGCCAAAACATCGAGAGGAGTGATTTAGAAAAAATGACCGTATATGTTTGTATGAATATATGTATCTGTGGACACGGCCTCGAAATTTTAATCATCTATACCTCAAGAACGGTTTAACTGATGAAGCTGGGTTTTGGTACACAAGTGAAGCAGCGAATATACGCACGAATTTTGATTTTATAGCTTTTTACATTTTTTTAAAATAGTGCGCGCATGCTCCAAGTTTCATAAGAATTACGATTTTTTGCTAAATGATTCTTCATAAGTGCAGGTACATTTAATGTTGTTCGGGATTAAATTTGGCCAAAATCGGAAAAGCTGTTCGGATTTTATGATGTTTTGCAATTTTCGGAGAATTTACGTTATTGTCCTAACTTTTGGAAAACATGAACTAGCGAGCCCATATTTTATACGTAAACGAAATAATATTCAGTGATGCCTTCGGTAGAAGGGTTTGCTGTATATAGAATTTTGAATTTTTCGTTAATATTTCTTGGCGACTGAAATTTCGATAAACTTCAGTTTTTCAAATTTATTAAAAACAAGGATGCAAAGTATGCTTGCATCTCGTTTCCTCATTATTTAAAACTATTTACAAAGCTTTCTCTACGAGGAAGCGAAAGTTGATAAACGTAGTTTCTCATAGAGACAGATTTGTATAAAGTTTGTAAAAAGTTTCAGCTTTGTTTTATTTTCGTCAGTTTACTCTTTCTTTTAGTTATATTTGTTATTATTGTACAGAATTATATTAGTTACTTTATGTCTATTATTTTGTTTGCAAGTGGGTTATGTAAGTCCGGGTGCTTACACGGAAATAACGACTTGGTTAAAGTAACGAAAAAAAAAGTTCGGCGCAACCAAGTGTCTTAATTCTCTGAGGGACAGACGATTAATTGATTAGATCAACTATTTTCTGTTGGTTAACTCTATATCGATGTTCGAATACAACCTCACTTTATCAAATGTAAGCCGGCAACACTACCCGTGTTCTTTACTTCGTCCGATGATACCAATATTGTTTATTAAACCTCATTAATGTTTTTGCATCTCATAATCCTCGAAGTTTTTTTTTTTGCTGTCTCGTATAACTTCGTCACTTTATATGCCTTCACGCGATTTCACGATCTTCTACGATAGAACAATGGCGACTAACACGCAAATACAAAACCGCGACCGTTGGTTGGCCCCAACTATCTGACTTCGTTGGAATATGAATAAAATTTGTTGTGTGATCTATTCAAGTCAATTAACTCTGAATGGTAAATGCGTGTAATACTAGATCGTTACACCGACCAACCAGATGGTTCTAATAAGACATTTTCACTTAACGAACAAATAATTGGTTGCCCTACGAACAGTTTCGTCCGTGTAAAGGTTCGTCTTGGCCCTAGTACACAATAAAGTTATCTATCCATCATCCGTTATTCTGTTACCCCTGGCAAAAATAATGAAAGATTTTTTTTTAATGAAGTACATCGTATTGTTCAATTTAACAATGTACTAATTGGTATTACGTACATTCGCTATTTGTAAATACAGTGCACGAAAGCTATTAAGGAAAGCGAATCTCCCATCTACTGTAATCCCCATCTGTTTGTTGGGGAAAATGGCCTCGGAATGTCAAGCTGCTTCATGGCTCATTGTGCCTCATTCTCCCTTACCCAGTGTACCAAAGTCTCCCTAGATGAAGCGGGAGGGGCTTTCCAAGAGGAAAGAACTTTTATATAAGGAGCCTGAACCCTGCTCATAAAACTGTAGCTAGCATAGTATTAACATTGATGTTTATTTACGCTTATCATCAATGCAGATTTTTATAGAAAAATTATAAGACTAATACGACTGAAAAAATACCGGGGTGAAATAGGGAGTGGAATAAAGTAAAGTTACATAAAGGTAGTATTCAAGTTTAAGTTAAAATTAAATCGAAAATAATGATGTGAATAATTGTTAAAAGAACTAGAATTAAGAACATTACATACTGTAATGTACTACTAAGATTTCAGAATCCATTAGTCCATTAGTCATCCTTTTTTCAAAAAGGTGTTAAAATTTTTAAACTGTCGATAACTGTAAAAATTCCATGGTATTTTAGATATTCCTTGAAAAGATGGGTACATTGCACTTAATGCATTGAAAAACTATTGGAGGACCATATTCCTCCAATTTTTCGTGAAATTTTATTCAAAATAGATATCGCTTACGGATGCAAAAAAAAATTGAACATCATTTTAAAAAAATGTATGTTTCAATATGGAAAGAGGGCTTGCAACTGAGTTGTCGATGAACTGAAACGCTATATGTGCATTTATATATCTATACAAAATCCTTCACCAAGCACGTAGTCAATATTTCATGAGAACAAAAAGTTGAGAAAAATACGTGAGCAAACAGTGTACTGAGTGGTATAGCTCAACTGCTGTGAGGGTCTAAGTTTTCATCGTTGCAGCGAAAATACCGCAAAAGAAAATTAGGCCGTGCCGTTGGTAAATGAGAGGGGCGATCGCCGAGATGACGAGGAAGAACGATGGAGCATTGAGGTAAAGAGAAGAGACGAAGAGTCGTCGTCGTCATCGTCGTCGTCGTTGCCGCAAAGAATTTTAAATCGCGCTTCTGGGGTCGCCGGGGGCTGCTCTGCTGGGATAACGCGACACCGAACAGAGTGAAAGAGAGAGAGAGCTGGAGAGCTCCCTATAGCTACCTATAGCTTTTGCCTGGGGGCTGCGCAACGGTGCGGTGCGCTACTGCTGTAGCACTGCTGCTCCACAGCTGATGTCGCTGCTCCGGTAAAAACCGCCTGGCTCGCTACTACGCTTTTCCCTCATACCCGGAATATCGCGTTACTCTATTCCACATATTTGTCCCGTTCACCGCACCAGCTATATCTATATCGACGTGCTATAGACGCGTATAACCGTACATAAAGCTTGCAATAGGTATCTATAAAAAAAAATTGCGTAGCGTCTAACTAGAAATACATATTGTCCGAGGCAGTGTGCAAACGTGTCTTCTGCTCACCGTTTTCTTTCTACTACTTACTTATTGTATTTCTTTTTTCTGAGAAAGCATAAAATAGCAATTTTTTTTCCTTTGTCTGGCATGTTTTTTTTTACAATATCTTAAAAATATTGATATTTTTTGTGATTCATGTATAATTCGTTGAGTTATGCTTTTCGTTCTCACGTGCTCTTTTATTGATTTAAGGAGACATATAGAACCTCGAACTGTGTTGGACTATGTTAATCCAAAGCGTACAATAATCGCCGAACATTGCTGTAGGTTATGGTGACTCATAAATAATAATGAAACCATTGCTACGCCTATGTCGCCTATTCTTAAATATTTTATCAAATTGAATAGATTAAGGTGTATAATATACTCTCTCAACAATCATTTTATTGCATTCATTGGCATTTGATCAATCGAACAAACTTGTCAAACTTACCTTAACAGACATAACAAATTTAACGGACTTTAAGAACTTAATTTAGCTAAAGAACTTAACGAACTTAATAAATTTACAAATTCCACTTTACTACTATAAAAGGTTCTCGAAAAAAAAATTCTCATGTTAAGTACTTTAAGGTTCATTAAGTACGTTGAGTTCGTTCAGCATACATATTAAACGTACAGCATAAAATGTTAACATTTTATGAAAATTTTATAAATGTTAACGATCTATTATGCATTTCTATTCATTTAGATTCATACTTAACGGGGCATCGATGGCAACTTCTATTGATACATTGAGAGAAATCGTGGTAGTTCAGGCAACTACTAAGGAATAACTATAGATTATTAATCCATGCAACAATTTGAATAGTTATTTGAAATGATTTAATCGTTAAATTAATTACGTTATAGTTATTGTAACTAATTCTATAGTGGGCTTAACATAATGTCGTAGATACTTTGACAGTGCGCATATAGTGAAATACACCCTGGCAAACAGTTTCACCGACATTTTAACCGGTATTTAAACCAGTCTCAATTAACTCCTCGTTCACCCAGTTTAACTGATCTTTTAACCGAAATTGTTATTTTTTAAGCGATTTTTACTCGTGAATTAACCGATTGTAACCGACATTCTTACCGAATTTAACAAAAATAATTTTTTTTGTGGATTCAACCGATTGTAACTGACAATTTAACCGAACGAAACGTTTTTAATCGGTTAAATTGTCGGTTAAAGACGGTGAAACAGTAGGCTAATCGAGACTTATCTTTTCTCGGTTAACTTCAGTTATTTTCGGTTAACACTACGGTGACAAAGCTTACCAGGGCAACATTAGCTATTTTCTTGTAGTTAGTGCAACTTTATTATTATTGTTGCACTGACCATTTCAAACTTGTTGAATAATTTCTCAAAAAATACTATGCTTGTGACAATGTTCTCTATAAATAGAGAACATTGTATCTCGTATCTATCGCTAAATTTTTGAAAACAGTATACTTTTTGTTACGATGACTATTATTAACTAGCATTGACTATAAATAATTTGTACAGATACCTTTTTAATAATGGCTGAGGTTATATTTCACTATAAATTCAGTTACCCGTATCTTTTTTTTCTCTCAGTGTACCTCCTTAACACCTAAACTATTACGAAAGTTCGGCATGTTTTAGCGTTTGATGGTAACATCTACCACACAATGAATTTTTGCTAGGCCAACACTGGGTAATATATTTTTTCCCAGTGTATACATCAAAAACACATTTTGATCATATTTTGACAGATATACTTTTGTATATACTTCATATGCAAGCTAGAACATATCTGAAGCATTGAACATCCAGAGAGAACGCAAATTACCGAGCTATTCGTACAAATAAAGACAATAAAAACGTCATAACAATTATTGTTAAGAGTAAATGTTCGTCTATTAACTAAAGTACAACAATAAATTATTGAAATTTTATTTTTTACTAATGGATGCCTGTTTAATTATGATAATGGTACAAGCGTCGAAAAAATACTATAATTACAATAAATAAGGCGGCTAAGTCGTGCAGCCACGTGCCCAGAGAATTTTCGATTCAACGTTGCGATATAGTGGCGAGTGCACGCGGCACAGCTAGCGCAGCGGCTGTGCTATGTACTACAATATCTCCGCGGTCGTGGCGGGGTGGAAAGCGTGTCCTCGGGTAAGTAGCGCACGGGAGTAGGCCAAGCTAAGCTAACGCCACACAGTCTGGGGGCATACAGGGTGGCGTCGAGGAAAGAGAGTGAGAACGCTGCTCTGTTGTGTGTATATGTCGCGCGTGCCTTCCTAGACACTATAATACGCTCTGTAGGGTACGTACATTCGTACGGACTTCGGTGTCCACACCCGACCAACGTTACACTCCCTAGTCCGCAGTCTTTGCCGTATAAAACCCAACCCGCAATTTGCCTCCGCATACATGCTCGGTCTTTATCACCTTCCCAGTGCCTCTACTACAAAGCGCGATACATAATAACGTATTCCACCTTACAATATATAGTCGACGGTACACGTGATGTGTTCAGTCGATTGCGAATCCATTTTACTGCCTCGTTTTTTTCTATTTCCTCCTTGTTTTTAGTTTGTTATTTTATTTCGTTTAGCCACCGTTGGAAATGAAAATATAGGCGAGAATAGGCTTTTTACGTATATTTTATAAATAAATAAATTATCTATCTAATTCGACAAAGTTTTTATACCCTCAGATATTTTTTTTGTAATTGGCCTGACTACAACTATTGCATACTATATTCTACGAATGTTTCAGATTTTAATAATCTATTCACATTTAATTTGCTTCTAAAAAAGGAAATTTGATTTATCTTACTTAAATTCTTATTTTTTCATAGAATTTCTAAATAAAATTAACACTCGCATCTGAACATTCTTTACATTAGCAATAAGAGGGTCATCTTTTTTCCGATTTTTTTTTTTTGCATGTTCTGTGGAAAAATAAAAATCATCAGGTTGGTTACATTTTTTTTAAATATAAAAGCTGATATGCCAGTGTAACTTTTAAGCCGATTTGTCGGCTTGACAAAAATCAGCGTTCTCAAAAATAATGCATTTACTAATCTCAAAAAATGTACAGAATTTACTATCAATTGGTCGGAAAATTTGGTCCATTATGAAAATTATTTGATTGAAAAATCATTTATCCGACTCGTCTTTTTTCCGAAAATCGCATTGCAAATCATGATATCAACGAATCGTTGTGCCCAAAATCACATTTCGTCAAAACTTTTCCCAGATTCATAAACAAAGCTTGTCGTATGAGGAAGCAAAAACAAATATAGGGAAATCACCAAATGGAAACGGAAATATCTCGTTAATTACATCGTGGACGACTTATATATATACAAGGCTAGCGCGCCGAATATTACCGGAATTGGCAGATAGTTTGTCATATATGTAAATTATTATGATATATAACTAGGGTTTCGTACGGCTCGGGTGTTATAAGCTCTCGTACTCTAGTAACCCCAACGCATGCGACCCAACACTCTTCGCCGACTCTGGACTTGAGGGCCTCTTGGGGGACATGGAAATATCTACGCTTGGAGGCCTTTGATATACTTAGAATAATCCGGGACAGAGGGGACCATTTATAGGGGTTAGAATAATCCAGGCGCTCTCGATTCTTGACGCGGCGGCGACGGCGAGATTTTTTTATAACATAAAGAGACAAGAAAATATTATTACAGAAATAATTTGATATTATTCGTGATTCCTCATGTACGCCACTTCACGGAAAAAAAAGATTTATCTTACAACTCAAATGGTAATACCAACGATTCGAATGATAATACCGACAATTCGAATGGAAGTCCCAACGATTCGAGTGATAGTCGCAACGATTGGATTAGTTAACCTAACTAATCTCGCGAGAACTAATCGTGAATAGTTGAGGTTATTATTCGATATGGTTGAGGCAACTAATTTTTTAGACATTGTATACAGCAAATCGAAAACGTACTTGCCACAACCAAACATTTCTTTCCGTGTTGGCTTTTACAATCCCCACCTCTTTAGTCCCCATTCCTTGAGATCCCACTAGAGTGTTACCCGCAGCCACTCTTCCTAATGCACTACTATATCGCTTTTACACGTGGGCACAGAAAAACTGCATTGAGAGAAAAGCATATCGTTGATTTAACGACTTCACATGATAAAACGAATATAGGAAGGCTTGCAATGTTTTATGGTTGAAGCGATGATAATATAGTTCAATAAACGATACTTGCAAAGTTATTGGAAACAAACGTTGAAATCGTATATGCAGCAAAACGGTATATTTGAAACTATTATCATTTTGATGATTGATACTATAATTATTTTCGTCATAACCATAAAATAGAGACGTTCCGCCTGGTAATTATATTTATCGTTCATCCTATTATTTTCTTATATTTGCTATAACCATAAAATAGACTTTCCTCCTGGGAATGATAGTTTATAATTAGTTTATCGTCGGACTAAAACTATATTTTTTATTAAATTACTATACACTGAGAGAAAAATATGGTAGTTTTAAAAAAAATATAGTAAACTTGCGATAATTCTACCATAAATTATTTATGGTTATAGCAAATGTAAGAAAATAGTTGGATGAACCATTAATATAATTCCCTGGGGCGCCGTCTATAATTTATGGTTTTAGCAAATATAATTATAGTAGCAATCATCAAAATGATAATAGTTTCAAAAACTATTCTAATAGTTTCAAATATGCCGTTTCGTTGCGTATACGATTTCAACGTTCCAATAACCTTTCAATTATCGTTTATTGAACCATATTATCATCGCTTCAACCATAAAACATTGCAAGCCTTCCTATATTCGTTTTATCATGTGAAATCGTTAAATCATCGATATGCTTTTCTCTCAGTGTATTTTTCGCGTCTAAGCGGTCACCCATCCAAGTTATGGTCGCAAGTAATGCTGCTTAAGGGGATGCTGGAGTAGATTTTTTTTACCGACTTTGGTCGGTAAAAAGCTTTGGTTTCGTAGTTTACAAACTACGTTGTTAATATATTACAAATATGTTTCAAATTGCACAGAATTATAATATCAACATAAACGCATCGGTGTCCGCTCGAAATTTGGATGAAAACACTTGAGAAATAAAGAAAATCCTAATTTTGTAAACCTACCGAAAACCAATATGGCCGCTCGAACTGTCAACACTACCTATTTCATTCTATATAAACATTTCTAGACATCAAATTCAAAATAAGAGCGTGGACGCCGATTCTATGAGGTTCTTCGCATTTTTTAAGACTGTTAAATTGGCGATAGCACAAAAGAAGCGCACGTAGTTTGTAAAGTACCTTTACGCAGTTTGTTCGCGATCAGAATAGGTCGAGAAGAGCGTGAATGAAGTTTCCCCATTAGGACACAGGTGGCGCCGACGTAGTCTGTTTACTTTTGGAAAAGCTCCGAGCCTTTGCAACGCGAACGTAGTATACACTATATATGGATTTGACTTGTGTAGTTGACATTCTCATGGTTTTGGAATATTCAGCAATCATCACAGAATTGACGTCCGGTCTGATTTTACATATCTAATTTCCAGAAACAATTATATCTAATAGCAAAGGTCTGTTGCCATATCGTGTGCAGCCATATTGAATTTTGGGAGATTCAGTATCTTTTGCCAAAAGAAAACAGACTACGTCGGCGCCATCTGTGTTATAATTAAAAACCTTATCGAACAAAGTCGGTAAATAAATCTACTCCAGCATCCCCTTAACTCTGGGAATCGCCGAAGCCACACACCGCTCGCGCGTCCACTGCTGACGGTACAAATAATTTGATGTTGAATTCTGCTACTGATAAATCGGTATCGATATTAACGGGTTCTCGGGAAGATCGGGATTTTGTCAAAATCAGTAATATTCATTAATTTATATCTCACTTGTTTAGTTGTCAGTGTTGTATGAAAGAATATGTACTACTGACTAACTGAACAATGAATTTTTACGCTAAGGGGTAGGAATTTTTCAGCTGTTCCAATCCACCCGCAATGTTTGTTTTTATTTACGCTGTGCATCCTTGTATATGCAAACCAGTGACCGATGGACTCTTCTGACATACTCAAGTAGGTTTAAGTCCAGCTGGTTCTTACATCGCACACTGAAATAAAAAATTATTTACCATAATAAAAAAATGTTTTGACACAACCAATCGATTATTCCATTTCCCTTACAACTCAAATGGCAGTGCCACAACGATTCGAATGGTAATACCGACGATTCGAATGGTAGTTCCAACGATTGGATTGGTTAATCTCACTAATCTCGCGCGAACTAATCGTGAATAATTGAGGTTATTATTCGATATAGTTGAAGCAACCAATTTTTTAGACATTGTGTACAGCAAATTGGAAACGTAGTTGTCACAACCAAACATTACTTTACGTGCAGCGCTGGCCTAAGCCTGGCGTATGTGCCGTATGTGTAACAGCGAGACAAACCTAACATTCCTGGATATATGCAGCGATGTAATATAAGCTTGAAATTGCAAGAATGTCATGGATTTAAATAGTGATTGAAAACAACAATTTCAATTAGTAATATGAGTACCTGTTTTAAGAAGAAAAAAAGGCTGAACTCATACCGAAAAAACACATCGTATGAACAACTGAGAATTCTATAAGAATTTTTGGCCTACCTTCTCTTATAAAATGCAAATAGTATTAAAACAAAAACGAAAACGAAAATGTAGTGGGTATCCGAGAACAACGAGACGCTTTTGGCACTTCATAAACAACTTTTTGTTTAACAAGTCATCATTGTTCAACGAGCTAATATTTTTTCAGCAATAACGTCTGCCAAAAAAAGAGAGATGTGCATGTTTTCACAATTTTCACCTGAGCCCGCCCCTACACCGCTAAATTTTGTTATCGGCAGGCGACTGTACGCAACGGAACACGAGAACAAAACAATATAATTACTGAGATAATAGTGACGGGGACTTTGTAATCGTATCGAATGGCATTTTGTGCCTCTATATTCATGTACGCCAAACATAAATAACGATCTGACCTAGTTACTTGCTATATCCGCATGCCTCCGCTCGCCATGCTCCGCACTACGGCGACATGGGGGTGCACACCCCTACTATGCCACTACCACCACTAACATCCGCATTATCATTTACTACTTCCCTCAATCCTTACCGCTACAATGCTATTTTCCTGCTGCTACGCTTATTGGCAGCAGGTGTGCCAAGCTATGGCTTCTATGCCGAGAATAAAAAAGGGTTCTCTCGGTCTACTGACCCCTTATGGGTCATTATACTGTCGAGAATTTCGATGGATCGTCTTTCGAGTATAACAAAGGAACTCGCATCAATCATTAAGTGATTTACAGGATATTGATAAGAAAAAGTATAACGAACGATATTATAACATTTTTATTAAAAATTAAAATAAAAGCATGTCAATTAATTGTAACCAATTTAATCCGAGTTCGAGTTTCAATATTGTATTGTAGAAGATCATTTGATTGAGACCTTGTAATCGGAAATAAACTTTATTCGAATAAAAATAAATGCAAACAGTTTTTAGGGCGATTATTAATCGACCGAAAAGCGTTCACACACCGGTAAATTAGTTTTTTAGGTTAAGATATGTAATTTAGGATAATTCATATTTGAAAACTACTTTTATCGCTATTTTTTTATACCGAGTTTTTGATCGATGACTTTCATTATAATTTACGAATAACGAAAAATATTTACGTTGCATTTTACAAACAGTAAAAATTTTTTTTTTAAATTATAATTTAAAATGAATAACGAATTAATTTAAGAAAAAAAGTAAAACTTGCACATTACTTACTCATAAAGAACTCTACATCATTGTTTTAAATAAATATAAATCTGACCTCGCTATTTACATTAAACAGCATTGAGTATACGAACGTCTTATGACAAACTATTGAGCAAAATAGCATAAATTGGTCCATAGTTATAGCAACAGTGTTTTTAAAATTTTTTTTAGCTTAAGCTAAATTCAATACCAAACAATATTGAGTATACCTCTTATGAAGAACTATTCAGCAAAATAGCATAAATTGTACGATAGTTATAGCAACAACCCGCTTTTTTTAGAAATATTCATGAACTCAAAATCGAAATATCAGTATTCTTTTTGTTGAAAATTACAACAATCAAAGTGGGGCTGCTGCTCCACTTGTGTGCCAAATGTCAGCTCGATAGCTGGGACAATTTGTGAGTTATAGACGTCTGAATGTCGAAGCCGTCCACACACACATTAGAAGCTATACAGATAACGATAAACGTTGCAAAGTGGAACTTCGCACATTGTTTTCTAATTCAGTTTTTTTTTTACAAAGCTTCCTATATGAAAAAGTCAAAATTAATAAATAAGCTTACTCATAGAGGTAGCTTTGTGAAAAATGAAAATTAATCAGGAAGCAATGTGCAAAGTTCTACTCTGCAAATATTTGTTTTTTTTTTTACATTATATCGCTTATAGATGTATTACATATTTAAGCTAAAGGCTCTCATCATTACGCTATGTTATAAAAAGTTGAATATTGTTTTAAGTATCTTTTGGTTACGGGTTTTCATTAGCCAAATCAGTTCGACGTCTGATCTATTCGCTGGTGAAAATTCGTTAATATAATGTAACTTGTAAGGTTCGAAAAGCGGGCAACGAATCATACATTTTTTTATCGTTCCGTTCTCACGTATCATTTATCGCTCCGTTGTCATGCAATTTTGACAAGTTTGTTTAGGGTCTAATTTCCTCAAACATTGTTTGTAGCTTAGAATACAGTAAGTAAGGTAAACGGCCCTTTTTCTAGCGCTGGCCCAGTTTCTAACACGCTACTTTAGCATAGGCGGCTTCCTCCACCATTCCAGAAACAGCCAATAGTAATTCGCAAATGGTGGCGTCACAAACTGCGACTCTCGTTACGTCCTCATTTACCATATGGTTTAACATGGGCAGAGTGAGTAGGTTCACTGAGGGAAAATGATGGTATTAGTAACTATAAAGTGACAACTATTCATTTTTAGTTCGTACGATCAATTTATAACTACCAAATAGTTACCATAACTATTTTCATGATTACCGTAACTATGAAAATAGTTGTATGGACTAAAAATTAATAGTTGTCACTTTATAGTTGGCTGTACTATAATTACGATTTCTCTGAGTGTTGTCTTAAATCGTCACAAACTGGGCCGTTTACCTTAAGACTATTTTGAATATACGGACATGAAAAAAAAAATTGTCATGAAAACAGAAGTCACTCTATGAAGAAACAAAAATTAAATTTAAGGCATAGTTCATCTCTCCATGTCCTCAGTCGTGCTTATCGCCTGTGACAAGTCAGTGTCGCCCTTCCTTTTTCTCGCAATGACCAATTAATTAGCAAGAACTAGGGATAAAAACGCAATATTTTTTTTTCTTCGTCCCTCATGCTACGCGAGACTGGTACACCCCTACTACACTAGGCCGTGACACTTGCCCTTTTGTCGCGGTACCCCGCGTTCACCTCCACACTTGGGGTAGCTCTCGTACTCTTTCTCTCGCATGCCACGTTTATGTCGCATGAACAGCTGGCTCTATGTGCGAGAAAAGCCTGTGTGCGTTCCACTCGAGGTGTTCTCGAGTCTGTGTGACGAGATTGAGCCGTACGCCAGACCAAAGCTTCGCGACGTCGTCGACGTGGTAAACCTCGTTGCTGTCGTACCATAAGCATGAGATATAATTATAGGTACATTGAGCAAAGCTGGACCGTGAGCAAGCTCAGCACGATGACGACCCTACTTCAGTATAGGTGCTCTTTGCACCTATACTAGAAGCCCTTGTTCGATGCTCGAGAACTCGCGGCCGTACAATGGCACGGCTAGCCTATTTGTTGTCGAGTTCAACGACGAGAAATGTGAGGGTGAACGTATGTGTGTTAGTGGGTGAAAGAGAGAGAGAGAGAGAAAAAGAGAGAGTGCAGAGCGATCGAACGTGTCCTTCAATCGCAAACCCAGCTGTGTGACATTTAGCTTCTCTTTCTAGTCTACCTGCTTTTCGCTAGGTTGCAACAGACTGTTGAACGCTTGACTAACGCATACTCGTACTCTCACTAATTCTTTATGCCGTCTTTCTCGAGAATTACAGCCCCGACATTCTGTCGTCTTGTGCGAATGTGAGCATCGCGGGCTAAGGCCCAACTATTTTTTAACTGTTTTCCATCACTGGTGGATCATTTTGAATAGATTTCAACATCGCGGTAGGAAAAATTCACTATATTGAAATAGCTATTTGAATATAGTGAATTCTACTATACAAATAGTTACGTGTACCATAATTATTGTTGCGGTAACAATAAAAACTAGTTGTCCTCGCAGGGTATTATGTGTATGGTAGAATTAACCATACATTTTTCTGTGCGCACGGAAAAAGTGGTTAGTTGGGAGAACATTTTTTTAAATACTTGGAGGCCGTTAGTTGCAGATAATATGAAATTGTACGCGACGATCACTTCCCATTGCTTCCTTCAACCATTTTTAGTTAGTCGAGACAAATATTACGTTTAGATAACTGGAAAGGTCAAGACTACTATTCGAAACGGCTGGTCGGCGCTACCAATCGACGATTTTTGACATCGATACTTGGTAAGTCGAAAATAAATAAATTTGTTTAATTTATATACATTTGTGCATGGGCCTGTGTTTTTCTTATTGTTTATGCGAAGAAAAGAATTTGCTTTATCAGTCAGACTGTGTATGAGGGCGTGCATTAATCACATGATGCGGTTTTATCAAATTTTTTTACCCCCTCCCCCCGTTCGTGATCAGCCGTGATATTTCGACAGGATTAACAGGATATAATATAAAATAAATATTTCATACAATTTATGCTGTTTTAATTATATTTTAGTTGCATACAATTCATAATCCGCTTATATAATATCTGCTTATTACTAACTTTGGTATCGTCAGGCAGATCTCATATTAAAAGTAAATAAGTGACTACCCTAGCAATCTTGACAACCGTCGTTCCCAGCTGATTCACCATAAAAAACTACCGTCAAACAACCGAGTACTTTTTTGCAAAAAATAAACCGGAATTCGGTCGTAACAACCGCGAAAACAACTGCCCTAACGATGTTTTTCGGTTTACCATGGTAAACTGAAAAAAACGACCGCATGAAATTTTTGAGGGCAGTCGTTTTCACGGTTGTTACGACCAACTTTCGGGTTTTTTTTCGCAAACACCACCCGGTCGTTTTTACGGTAAAACGGTAGTTGTTGAGATTGCTAGGGTAGTATCCAAAGCAATCACTAGTTTGCCACTTATCGACTGGAAATGCGCATTTCTTGGTACTGTGAAATTATTTCGAATCATAATAGAATCTACTCGGTAATATTCGAAAATAATGTATCGAGAAATGTACGTGACTTTGACCCAAGACCCCTCCCCTCCTCCATGTGATCATTCATGATGATTTTCAGTATCCCCTTTTTCATCGATTTTAAAGAAATCGTCTCCGATTCGAAAATTTCGAAACCTATTTTTTCCTACAGTACCCGGCAGACAAAACTCAAATTTTGAGAGAATGTGCGAAAGTACGGTAGAAAAAGACTAAGCTTCTAGCTCCTCGAAACACGAAGCCGTTCGGGAGAAACGGAAAACAAAAAAGTGAGGTTAGGTTTGAGAGAAACCTATAGGCGTTGTAAGTTCGTGGTTACGTATCAGAGAACCTAAAGAACCTAAACTTTGTTGTTCTGACAAATTGATCATTTGGCGTATGTGAAACAACCACGTGTGAGGAATATCGCTACGTCTTTATCCATTTTTACGGTTTTTCGCCAGTTCGCGACACACTAATGCGATTGCGCAAACCTTTGGCGCACTTGCTGCCATCAAGTATATCTTTTCTTTGAATCAAGCAGACCGTTTCTTTGAATCAATGAAAACGTCTCTTTAAAACAACGAAACTGTTTCTTTATTATATGTTCACTAAGTAAATGTTTCTTTAGGGCAATTAAATGTTCTCATTGAAATTCAAATGCACTATTTCATTGAAATCAATGAAAAATAAAAACCAATTCACCTATTTCTTTGGCGTCAATGAAATCTTTTCTCTCGGTGTGATGAAAGCCAGTTTTTCTCTATGCAGTCTGACTGATGGTAGAAAAATACTGACAACGCAGTTATACTGTGCAATGTCTAATGTTATAAATAATTTCATCATCTACACTTTTAGTTCTTCAGTTGTAAATAAATAAATAAATTACAGTTTAGAAGGATGAGCACTACAGAAAGGGTGGGGACATCTCTGGAGTTGCTGCTCACGTCTTGGGGTTTTCAAGATTTTATTCCCTGATGCAAAGGTATGAATTTCAATTAAATACTTATAAATTGAAAAGAATAATGATTGTAAACAACGAAAGCTTTAGAAAAATGTTATTAACAACTTCTCCAGCCTATCTTAATATGAATATTGTTGAAATACAATATTTCTACCGACATAACTGTTTTCTTTTTTCCAGATTATATACGTGAAATCTGCATTGCAAGAGACCAACGCTAAAATAAAACGTGTTTTAGAAAAGAAGAATGGATTTTTTAATTCATAATATGTATATTTATTTATTACACCGACCCATTTATCTATATGTCCTTTCCAACTATTATATGTTCATTATCCAACTTTTATAGTATAGCGATCGATATTATTCACATTGCAGCGGTTAAATAAAGCCATATACATAGAAAAAGGCTTGGTTATGTTAACCGATAACTTGGTTGATTTAACTAATTAGTCGCGTCTGAAGCATATACAACAAATTCCTTGGTTATCCCAATCAAGTTTTTTGGTCAATGTAATTGGTATATTAACCACGTCTATTAGCAGCATGTCTAATTCGATTGCCTATGATGCCTGTTCCGTAACGCCACCGTGATAAAACAAAGCAAACGATTACTTGAATCTCTTACCAATTATGGTAATAGCAACTAATTTGACGTGGCATGCAATCCAATGAATTCGACTATAGAAATATTTAATTGGTAACAGTATGCAATAAAACACAATGATTGGTCGTGCTAACCAACTGAGATGATGGATGGTTGCGATTGGTTGGATGACACAACTACCGTGAAACCAACTAACCACAATTGCTTCTGACACGCAATAACTTGCTAATGCCATATTCCTCCCATGGAAAATAAATATATACGAAAATATATGTGACATATAGAACTTTCCGGACGATAATATATCAAAAATACATTTTTAATTTTTTTTGGATGTATCTCAGATATATTTTTCACTCGCATATATATCGTATATTACCTGAAATATATACGATATATAGAAAAACTATATCTTGTACATCTAGGATGCATCTTTAATATATGTTGCATATGCTTTATTTCCATATGGGTCTACCATGCCTATGGTTGGCACGTATCAATTCCATGAATCTGACAACCACACCCTTTCCTTCGTGAATGCTTGTATTGTACTGTAATGCTTGTATGACGCACACCCATACTCTCACTAATTCTTTACTTTCTCTTTGGCGAGTGTCGCAGTCGCAACATTCTGTCGTCTTCTGCGAAACTAAGCATCGAGGGCAAAGGCCCAAATGTTCTTGAACTGCCCATCACTGGTGGATGATCTTCACTCGATTTCAACAAGCTGATGTATACTTGTCTCACGCACACTACTACCCTCACTAGTGCTTCATGCCATCTTTGTCGAACCTCACAGCCGCGACATTCTGCAGTTTTGTGCGAACCTACGCATCAAGAGTAAAGCTCCGCATGTTCTTGAACTGTTTCCCATCACGGGTGGATCTTTCGAAAGATTTGAGGGAAAATAGCGCATACAGTTTCGCTTCATCATGTGGGTGAGCGAATTTCTATAAGACGTCGATGTATTGGTTTGTTTTTCACGACCCACCCTACAATCACGGTAACTTTCAAAACATATCGAAATAACCGTGAAATGACTGAGTTGTTTTTGACCCTTTTAGTGACTCTCGGAATTCGTCAGAATAACCGTAGACATGACCGTCGGGCCTTACCAATTTTTCGACGGTCATTTCTACGGTTATTCTGACAAATTCTGAGAGTCGCTAATATTTGGGATGGTCATTTCTATGGTTATTCTGAGAAATTCTGAGAGTCACTAAAAGGGTCAAAAACAACTCAGTCATTTCACGGTTATTTGAACAACTCTTCAGTCATTTTCCGGTTATTCTGAAAGTTGTCGTGATTGTTAGGGCAGCGTCGTCAAACTTTTTACACGTAGGAGAAGCAATGAGATTAATTTTTTTGCAGAAGTGATAAATATTAATTCAACTATTTTTATGAATCCGATGTATTCGATGAACTGGATCAATGGGTGTTATTGGATTTGTGGAATGTCTGATCGGAGCAAGCTAGATATGAATAAATGCATCAGCGATAATAAGCATTTTTATGCGTGATACACATTTTAA